>CAJQZP010000644.1:1357500-1957500 GCA_907164705.1 Parnassius apollo | reverse complement strand
TTAAAATATTTTAACCAACTTTAAAACAAATTCGAGAGTATATCCTTTTTTTGTCTGTTGCTCTTTGCCAATTGAGGACCGACTTCAATGATTCTTTTTTTAAATAAATGGGTGAATAGGGTACACAAAATACTTACACCCCTAAAGATGGAAAATAGGTATGAAGTTGTTTAAGTAACTATTTAGACGTTTGACCTTTGATATTCCGTAGTTTGCTCAAAAGGGTCAACAAATTAGACTTTATTTACAACAGTACCTACATATTATAGCTTCGACTTATTTGGAAATTATTTTAGTTTCTCCAGTGCTTTGAAGGCGGATTTTACTTTTTATTTGAAGTTCTACGCTCTTTTACCTCGGGAACCTTTATTTCGGGAAGATCAACGAGAAACTCAGCGGCACTTTTTGTGAATGTAATTTTTACAATGAACTAAGTTAATCAGGATAAGATCGGCACCAGCGTCAACGGTACGAGATATCTATTGTAGCCCTTGCCAACCCGGTTGCCAAGCGTGACGTTTAAGGCATACTCCTTATAACAGAAGTGAGGCTCAACACTCAATAACGAACTTTCACAGATTGATGAAAATGAAAAAGTATACAAGATATTAATTTCATACGTGGTAGAGCCACGCTGCAGCTATATTATGGTTGTAACACGAATGGGTCGGCTCAACCGGGGAAGGACCACGCTCTCACAGAATACCAGCGTAAAATAGCAGTTTAATGCTGCTGTGTTTCGTGCGGTTAGTGTAGAGAACCGGAGATGCTTTTTACAGGAAACGAGGCATTCCATCTCAATCTTCAAGGGTGACAACGCATTTGCGTTTTAATTCTTAAATCTTTGGGCCACAGCATCCACTTCGCATCAGGTGGACTGTGTTCTCGTTTGTCACCCTTATTATATAAAAAAAGAAAAATATAACTTAATTTACACATAAAAGATTTAATCGTCATCCATTTTTAAAATGCCTACAGCTTAGAACAACGCAATATCAATTAACAGTGTCATTATTCTGTAAGTGCGCAGTTATGGCAAGCATATTCCGCCATTGTATATAAAGTGGCGATTTAGCACCGGCTCGGTGTCCGGACGGCGTGAGAGGTGACCGGACACCGGACGCGGCGCGCATTCGTCACGCCCATTGTGTTCCGAATACGACAGAACTATGCTTCCTCGGTCCCACTATATAGGATCCATTACTAATATTAAAAATAGAAAATAAATACACTATTTTATATAGAATAGAATTGTATATCCTTAGGAAAATGTCTCTTCACTCCTTCAAAATTCTTTTTAAATCGTATTACTTAGAAAACTATTACATTTTATTATATTTTATCTTTTCGTACTCTTTTCATTTAAATATTTTATCATATTAGGTATTATTTGGACATATCTATATTTATATGTACGAGGTCTGTTCAAAAAGTATCCCGAATTTTGAATTTCCGCGGGCTACGTATATTTGATTTTTGATTTTTTTTGCAGCCGCATGTTGGTACTCATGTCCCTTACTTACGCTGATAAGGTCGACCATTTTGAATGTTTAGTTAATTTTTGACAGCTGTTTTGCATGGATGTGTTTTGGCTCGTCTTCGATTTTTGCCTACTCCAAAAAATGGATCAAAGAATCTATATTAAATTTTGTGTGAAAAACAAAATAAAGTGCGTGGATGCATTCCGAATGTTGACTGTGGCATATGGTTAAGCTACCTTGGACCAAAGCAACGTTTATCGGTGGTACAAAATGTTTTCAGAGGGCCGAGAAGATGTGAACGACTAATAGCGTGCCGGACGCCCGGGCACGTCAATAACAGACGATAACATTGATAAAGTGATGAAAATATTATTGGCCAATCTTCAAATAAAGTTGCTAAGGACCTAAACATATTGATTGGCTTCGGCCGTTCGATTGTAAGTAATGATTTGGGCATGAGTCGAGTCCCCGCGTAATTCGTGCCAAAATTGCTCAATTTCGACCACAAACAGCATCGCGTTTGAGATCGCTCAGGAGATGTTGGACTCGGTTCGTGACGAATGTGCTCCAGAAGGTCATAACTGATGACGAATCATGGGTTTATGGTTATGACGTGAAAACCAAAGCTCAAACAGCTCAATGGAAGCTGCCGCATGAGCTAAGACTGAAAAATGCGCTCCAAGTTTGGTCGGTTCGGTTTTCTTCGATTGCAGGGGCATGGTGCATCATGAGTTCTTGCCACAGAGTAGTACGGTCAATAAGGAATATTGCCTGCAAGTTATGCGCAGTTTACGCGAAGCAATCCGCCAGAAACGCTCGTATTTGTGGAAGAACAAAAACTGGCTTTTGCACCACGATAACGCCCCTGCTCACACATCGTTGCTTGTGCGCGAATATTTATCCATAAACAACACGGTAATGGTCCCACAGCCACTGTATTCCCTAGACCTGACACACTCGTGACTTTTTCCTGTTCCCAAAACTGAAGAGGCCCATGAAAAAACGACGCTACGCCACAATTGAGGAGATAAAGATGACATCGAAGGAGAAGATGAAGAAGATCACGAAAAATGATTTTTTTTAGTGCTTTGAGGATTGGAAAAACGTTGGCACAAGTGCATTATATCCGAGGGGGATTACTTTGAAGGAGACAAAATAGATATTCATGAATAAATAAATACTTTTTGAAAAAATACAAAATTTGCGATACTTTTTGAACAGACTGTGTATTTACATATTTTTTGTACACACCTCTCTATTATAACCAATGTTTGTATCAGTTATCTACGTAAATATCTGTAAGAGATCACTTTCAGAGTGATAACACGCCTGTTGTACATATACTTTAAATTAGACTCTGTTCGTTTTCTATTTTTGGGTATTTTTGGTGTACAATAAAGATTAAATAAATAGATAAATATTTAAGTGTGTATTTTATTGTTAGAGAAGTCTTTTATTATTAAGAAAATAAGGGCAACATTTAACAAAATCGTACCAAGTGTCATACCGTTGCAATTAAAGATAAGCTTTGGTAAGTAAAATCACGAAGAGAGAATGCTATATCGTTTCAGAAGATCAATGATTGGTAATTGACACTTTCGACGCTGTTTCCCGCTTTTGTTATAATTTTCGAACGTGAACTTATTGTCCTCCAGACCGAATTTCAGTCACGGCGGCCAGGCTCAACGGAGACTAACTATCTGAGCAGGACAGAATTATAGTGACCGAGTATATTTTTTTATACTATTCCCTCACTTTCATGGTCCTATGGGATGGTTATCCGACACGACCGGAGAGAGATCAGGAGCCCACAGCCTTATGTGTTTTCCGAGTTAAGGTGGTGAAACGCCGCCATCTTTCTAACTCCGGATTGCAACTGAAAATTTCTTGACAAAAAAAACCCAGTAACTGATTTTGGCTCTACTCATGATCTGCAACCGCGTTCACGACCACTAAAACCAACGAGACAGTCAAACGTGAAGCAATCTCGTTCACGAAACAAAAAATTACACGTTATTTACATTCAGAATCCAAACCGCGAAAATCACGTGTACCGCACATCAAGAAAACCTAACCTCAAACATCTCGTCGACGTCGCTTGTATAATCTAGCACTATACATTACCATTGAGAGCATACGCGACGTCAAAAAACGCCTAGAGATGAGGGAATAAGGGAACCTCCGGGAATACTTCCTACGTAGGGCGGGAAAGGGGCGCGGGCGGAGGGCAGCGGAGGGAGCGGAAGTGTCGGGCCGGAAACGGCGCCGGGCGGAAGCGTGCGAACCCTTTGCCGCGCCCTTTGTTTATCGAAGATTTTCTCATAGCTGTTACTGCAGCGGCGGATGTAGGTTGCTGCTGGAACTCACAAATGGAAACATGAAAACTATGCCTGAGCTATAATTGGGAAGAAAAAAGAGTTGAAAGTATCATGGTTTAATTTTTTTCGAGTTTGTTTGCCAACTGAAATCGAATTAATTGAAAAATCTTATAAATATCTTACTAGTGTAATAATTTTGATACCGAATATAATTTGTAATGCGATTCGGTTTATTCTACCACCTTTTGTTACTATAAAACTAGAGAATATATTTAGAAAAATGCTTAAGCACGTAGGTATTTATGCAATTAAGTGTCGAAATAAAATGAAACGAAATTATTTTGGAGATGACATCTTTATTTCTCCTTTAGATAATGAAATATGAAAAAGTTATGAATAAGTATAGTATAGTAATAAAATATAATGTATATGTGTGTATATACATACGAGTATGTATATGAACATAAACATGCTCGTACATACACACGCACAGACATCATAAAACCAATAGAATCCGACTTATGTGCATACCTCAAAACCTCGAGTTAATATTCAAATATCGGACTATGATAATATAATTATAACTATTTTTAATTGGAACGTCGACATCTTTTCATGTCACGCAATATGTAGGTGGTTTGTATTTTTTTCCCGTTTCTGGTGTATACATTGACAGATTTTAGAAGTAATCAAACATTTCAACCTTTTCAAGTTTTTCTAATGAAGGCTAAAGGTATGTTATTTTATCTTACATAAGATGAAAAGAAAACTCATTTCTAAAGTTGTAATTGGTTATTTAAAATGATTGCTACAGTGCCTCTTACAAATTGTTTCAAAGCATAAAGCTTCATTACACAGGCATTTGTCTGTAATAACATTAAAAAGAAATACGTAAGATGATCTATAATTGAACTGAAGAAATGCCGACGATGGTTTGAGTTACAAATATACAATTTGAGCATCGGTAAAATAAGTAGGGAAAAAAAGCGGGAGTATCGCGTTGCCTCAGGCGTTCACCCCCCCCCCACCCCGCCCACCCTTTTTGCCTGTCATTATCTGTTTTCCACTGAGTCGCTCTTATTGTCTGTTATGTGAACGAAAACTTGGCAAAGCCATTCCAAATGTACTGTCGACGCTTGGCTTAATATTGAATTAAGAATAAGTAAATTGCCACAGTCAATCGTCCACACTTTTTCGCTTTTACATAAATTGAGTTATTATCGTAGTACTTCCTTTGAGAGTTGTGCAGCTATATCATAGCTGTAACACGAATGGGTCGACTCGACAGGAGAAGGTCCACGCTCTCACAGAATACCAGCGTAAAATAGCAGCTTAATACTGCTGTGTTACGTATGATGAGTGTAGGGAACCGGAGACCCTTTTTTACTGGAAACGAGGCATTCCATCTCAGTCCTCAGGGATGACAACGCATATGCAATTTAGAAGTAGTGTTAATCTAGGATAAATGTAAATGTCTATGGACCTCAGCATCCACTTACCAACAGATGGACTGTGTGCTAGTTTGTCATCCTTATTCTATAAAAAAAAATTACAGTTTTATGCTTGGTTTTGGATTTCAATTTATAACCTATGGGATCTGATCTTCCTGTAACCTATCATTAATCTACCAACAACGTGTAACGGCGTTGTATGACTATCCACCACCCCACATCGTCCCATGGTTCTCGTAAGAGGCGTCACAAGTAAACTGAACCGGGAGATGGGCAGCGGTATCTTTCTGGTAACAACTCAAAACAATAAATAATTTTGGCAAACTACCTGCATGCCAATCGCGGCACCTATGGCAAAATCGGCCTTATGATGTATTCTATGGGGAGGTCTTTTTGGCAGTGGGCTTTTATTTTTTGTAATGTATAAATGGGATCTATAACTAGCTTTCAGAGATCATAGACCTCTTAAGTTATTAGCATTAGCGGTTTAAGGAGTTTCACTGGACTCACTGGATCTCGTGCTGTATTTAAGCAAAATTTCCAATAAATGCTTACCAGCTGGCGCGTTTTTGTCCAGACCTATGTTCAGCATTGGAATTAAAAAGGTTTGGGCACTCATAAATATCTTAAGTGAGTCACACGAAACACAGCAGTATTAAGCTGCTATTTTACGCTGGTATTCTGTGCGAGCGTGGTTCTTCCCCGGTCGAGCCGATTCATTCGTGCTAAAACCATAATATAGCTGCAGCGTGACTCGTAACACGTATAAAAGATTAACAAACAAATACTGTAAGGATATTGATGGTATAGATAGATACTGTAAGAACAGTATCTATCTATACCATCAATATTCCTACGTAGATCGGACTGTAAATTAATATTAAAAAGCTAATAAGTAGCCCACGTTAACAATGACATCATAACCTAACCTTACCCCCGTTCCAAAATATTACACCAACAACTTTTACCGCCCCGTCGCGTCATAATTTGGATGTGTACTTAGTATGCTTAATTTCAGATTAATGACTACTGGACTTAGCTGCCAGCTTATAACCTATTTTTCTATTGTATGGTAACTGGTGTAATAACTAGTATACTAGCGATCAGCCCCGGCTTCGCACGGGTGATTTCTAGATCTCATCGATCGATATTAATTTTGTTATATATTTATGCAGCCCGACCATATAAGAATACTATTTATATACCTACATACTTATGAAATATGTTATAAGCTCTGTAATGATTTGGAAAAATGAGACTTGATATATAGAGATATCAAGCAGAAATTTGTCGCGCCGTGTTATTAAAGAATTCGCGGGAATAAATATACGTAAAAACTCGTCGTCGTCTACAATATTATACATATCAATCACCTCGGATAGTTCGAGGAGCACTGCACAACTTATAACTTGATCCTTTGGACTACATAACCGCTCTACAATACGTCACACAATCACGTCCACGCTTAATTACTTTACTAACTTTTGCCAACGGCTCCATCCGGGTGGCGAGAGAAACGCTTTTATTTTAATTTTGCCATGGTAACTTTTAAATTTCGCGCGGTAAAAAGTATCCCATGTGTTAATCGTACGTCAGCGCGCCAAATTTAATCCAAATTTATTTTACATGTGTATAATGTTTTATACTATACTTACCTTTATAAATCTTTTGGCTTTTGTTAATAATCCTAAGGTAGTGTGCCGTGAAGCTTCGGGGTCTAAAGGTACCATGTCTTTGAGTTTTTCTAGGCAGCTCCTGAGGTGTGCTCTCCTGAAACAAACAAAATTAAAAATCAGACTGTTAAAAACCTTACGTAATTTGAAACCATAGCTAATTGCGATTGTTGTGAGACAATATATATATATATGCAGACTGCAGCACGAATGGGTCGGCTCGACCTGGGAAGAACCACCATCGAACGGGATAACAGCGTAAAATGGCAGCATAGTACTGTATCTCTTTTTTGTAATGATGAAAACGAGACCTTAAGGCACTTTTTACTGGTAACGAGACATTCCATCTCAGTCTTCAGGGGTGACAACGCATGTGCATTTTGATTGTTAATATATGAAGCATGTTTTTTTTTAAATGAATACTAACAATGTAATTATTACTACTAATACTCCTGTCAACGACTAAAGGTAAGCTTAAAACGCTTGTATTAGGACTGGCTCTCGACAGAACTCGAATGACGATGACCTTCAAACTCACGATTTAATTAATAATTGTAGTCATAGAAATCATTTAAAAATTACCTATATTATTTAAGTACCTTGTAGGTAATCTGTGCTAGTACGTCTTGTTTTCCGTCTAAGCGTCTGTCTGGGTAAGTACACACCTACGCACACATCTGTTTTCCGGTTAGACGTATAATGTCAGGTTTCTTAGTCCTCAGAGGTGACAACGCATATATAGCCTTCTTTGTTTAAAGTTGTTTTGTCCATGGATTGCAGCATTCAGTCAGTCAGCAGCAATGGAAGGTCCATTAGCTTCAATTAAAAAAAAAACATACTTTTTAAATTTTTAAATTAAGAATCGTAGATGTAATCCGCTGTAATTAGTGTAATATTACTATAATATAAAATGCCTTCCTTTAAATGCTTACTACGTTCCAATAAAGTACGTACGTAACCTTTATTTTGTTATTTTGAAATAATGCTACAGTATAAAACTCCTTAAAAGTAGGTTCTTGCGTTTGTAGGTTCAATTTGGCCACTAAACAATATGTATACCGTTACTAAGAGCAGTTCTGCTGGTTCCGCACAAACGAAACGTGCGCTTTGCTACAATTTGCGATCGCTTATCCTTACTACGATAAAAAGGAATATCAGGGGTCATCTTAATTATTTTAGATTCTTACAGACATCGAGAAATAACGACACATTTTCCCGTCACATGTGGACGTAATTTTTTTAAAAACAAAAGTGTATAACCAACGCTACCAACCAGCGTACGCTCACAAAATGAAGTCACCTTTATGGGATGATTTGAAGTAAAAGGTGAATTTTACATACCATCAAAATATTTTTAACATTTCATAACTTTAGGTTACCTAACGATATTGTCTTTCATCGCCGAGTGGATGGATGACGCACAACCCTGCCTACCATGAGCCTTTATAATATATAATAGTGATCTAAATTCGAAAAATTGTCGAGAACTATTAGTAGGAACCTAAATAAGCTTTGTTAGCAAGGAAAGCCCGCCGGCGGTCGTGACTCGCTCCGTACGCGCTGGATTTCAAAAGCTTTGACACTGCCTCGACTAATTTCAATAATACCCATTATTAATATATAAGGTGTAATGTAATATTTATGATAATGTTTGCTATATTTTAGGCAATTGTAGAACACTATAATTTCAATTTGAAATATGTGCAACGGTATGGGAAAGCAGACTACGACGAAAATAAAAACGCGGTTGTTAAGGGACCAGCAAAACGACCGTTTTCAAGGACATATATTTTATTTTATTTTATCAATAAGATAATAAAGAAAATAAGTACTTCGAATAGGTATAATAGTTTTATTTAGGAATGTTATACTATCTTATTAATATTTGAAACTGCTTTCTCTTAGTCCATGTATTAGAAAGCAGTTAAAACTGAACAATATGTAAAACATCATAAATAATAATATCTTCCTGGACGATTTTCGATAATAAGTGATATTTAAGTGATATTTAAGTGCCATATATCACAAACGAAGAGACATTCACTCATCTTGATATGCTCTTGTACGATCTAACGTGGGTTAGTCAGGAAAGGCCATTTAAAAGAGGGGTACAAAATAAAGAGTTAAAAAGAAGATAGGGTAGAAATCTAAACACCAACTTGTTCGAGCAGCATTTAGAATATATCTGTATATAATAATATCCTGGCAGCAATCTTGGAGCAGTACTTCCACCTAGTCGGTGTCGTGATTCTGTCTGTTGTGTAATTTTTTAGTTCATAAAAAGGCGGTTATGTTACGGAGGGGCTGCCGTCTGCCCAGTGTCACATCGTGATAGGCAACGTTGCTTTTGTTTTGCATACCCTCTATTTTGGTGTATCTTATATTATTTATTTTTAGTTGTATATTGTGTTCCATGAGTGTATCTACAAATTTGTAACCGAAAATATTTTATTTTCAATAGTTTTGAGAGTAATTTATCAATGTTGGATAGTAATGCGTTATTTGGCGCATTAACATAATATTATAAAAAATAAATAAAAATAAAATAACTTAAAATGGTCCTAAAAATGAGGTTATAGATTCGATTATACTTTCGTTTATCGGAAGTATGTAACCGATTTTGCTGATTTTTTTATTGACACACGAGTATATATTCGTGTCCTTTTTTGTTTGAAGGTGGCTGCATATAGTGCATGGTGCATGTTAGCTCGTTTGGTACTGTGTTATATATGAATAAATGTTACAAGAAAGTTAAAATGCCATCAAAAACATAACTTGTAAAAAAAAAACAGGTCTCGCAACTCAGTACTTTTACCGTAAAAAGTTGTGAGATCCATGTAATACCAAGTCTGTTAATTTATTCAGTCCCTACTTAAGGGTCCTTCCGTTTTATGTTATTATGAAATTACCTAACCTAACAACATTTTATAGTGACCATACCAATGTTAAAAATCTTTTATGTTTTAAATATTGACTTGGCCATCGCATGATAACGCAATGTATCTCACAAGTAATACATATTATATGAAATTAGATTGCTTAATGCGATTGCAATCATGAAATGATGCCAAGGCAATCTATGTACTTAAAACATAAAATATTATTAACGAATTAATAAATTAATAGCTAATTACATAATAACTTAAAACAGAAGGACCCTTAAGTAGGGACTGAATAAATTAACAGACTTGGTATTACACGGATCTCACAACTTTTTACGGTAGAAGAACTGAGTTGCGAGACTTGTTTTTTTTTACAAATTATGTTTTCGATGGCATCTCATTTCTTTTTGTAGACAAGATAGTCCTAGTTTTTTTTTCCTTTCCGGTACCTTCTACTTCTTGAATACCAACAACGTACCTATCTACACCTATTATACATACACAAGAACACTGATTCATTAACTGCAAATGTAACTTTGTAATTCTATATATTTATATGAGATTACAAAGTTATTTATGCAGTTGGTGTATCTAGAAAACTGGACCGAAATTTAAAAATATTTTAGTTTTTCCTTGATTTATACACTAAACTCTAATTGTGTTCTTAAATTTAACCTTCTATATCTGCTAGAAGTGCCTTAGAGTTTTGATGATCGGTGAGTCGACAAAATTAAGAAATTTTGACTAGTTATAATTCTTAAACTACTGGTTCAAATTGAATGAAATTTGAAATATACCATGTTTATACAATACCTACTCGGTTACTGAAAGTTATAGGGGGTCGATAATGGCCTGAATTGCTTCGAGAAAAGTATGGTACGGCCGTGCCGCTTTTTTGCTCGACTTGGCGGGGGCACTGCCGTGCCCCCAGATAAACTTTACAATGAATAACCTTATTTTTAATACCTAAGTTGTTTTACGAAACGTTGTTCACGTAGTTTTTTTTTAAAGGTTAAGGGTTACTGTGGCACATTTATCCTCGATTAAGAATCAAAATGCAGATGCTTTGTCACCCTTGAGGACTAAGTTGGCATGCCTCGCATCCAGTAAAAGGGTCTCTACACTCATCATACGAAAAACAGCAGTATTAAGCTGCTATTTAATGTTAGTATTCTGTGAGAGCGTGAACCTTCTCCGGTCGAGCGACCCATCCGTGCTACAAGCATAATGTAGCTGCGGTATGGCTCTACCACGTTTAAAAAGTAAATTATATATTTAGAAATATTTGACTTGTATTCTATATATCTCGTATAATATAATATATTTTCTTTCTAAGCGTATGTGGATATTACACCAGCGTAGTAAATAAATAAAACAAGTAACCTTCAAACTATATACAACGCTTAATACAAATACACTTTCAAGCACATTTCGACGATAAATTCTCAGCTATTTTATCTCGTAAAAGCTATGTAGTTTCCAGCAATGTACATTTCTAGGTAATTGTTAATTTATTGCGATGTTATTTCTACGGACTGTGGAGACAAAGTGGAAAGGAGAAATATTAATCCGGGATAAAATAATAAAAAAGAAGCTATTCACGGCAGGTAAGCGGACGTATGCCCTGCCGCCCCGAGTTCCAGTGTAAAAATTAAATAAATAAAATGAAGTATGACGCTCCGTAGTTTTAATAAAGGCTGGTAAATGAATAAAGGAATTCCGAGCTAATTACTATGTTTGAAAGTTTTAATACAAATTTAGTAGCTATAACACTGCTCATTGGTTTAAGTGACGATCGTCTTGGCCGTAGTAAGTAAGACTTATTCCATCTTATTATAAAACGCAGTTTCTTGCTTTTGGGCTTAAGCTATAATTTAAGAAGAGTGTTTCTAACTAAAAAGTTCCTTAGCCGCGGCGCCAGTCATCGTAAAATTGGTCAGTTCGAAAGTTCCGAAGGTTTCTTTATTGAAATAGACTCTAGTTTAAACCTAAATAATAATAATAATCATTTATTGACAGACAAAAAATATTATAATAAATTAAAATAATACTAAAATATACTTAAATAAATGAAAACTTACATCTTAACATGCTAGACCAATATTTAAATATTTCATTACAATGTTGCGTTAAACTTTGTACAATCGCGTTTTCAGATTTGAGCAGATTACTTCTAAATCTGACCACACGATGTCTTATCAAAGCATCGAGCGCCAGCACGCGTGTTTAAGCGAACATTGGTGCCTTACATTACCTCGGAAAACGAAATAATATTCGGAATGAAACGTTATACTGAACCTTAAAAATTCAGTAGTTTTTATTTTTAAATTTAGTTCAGAGATGCGGCGTGTAAAACGACGAGAAGCGACAATAGGTTTTAAATAGTAATATTTTAGCATCCCGCTAGTATTTAATAAATTTCCTGCCAATCATATTAGCTACATTAATAATAAACTACTTTTTGTAATAAGGTAAAAAAACTCGCTGTAGGCACCACTCTGGTACCTATTCCTGACGCCAGATGGCAGTGACTCCCCAGCTGTGTCCCAGTCTGAACTGTAGAGAGCACAGGTATAATTACGGGATAAGAGTTTTATATTAGGCATTAAGTTTCATAAAAATCCTAGAGAATGGAAGAGTCGGAAAGGGATGTCCTAGGCGAAAGTTTATCGACCAAATTGGCGATATATTGAAAATGGGCCAAATTAGGAGTACCCTTAACCGACGAGCACGTATGCGTTGGTACATGAACGTGGAGGAAGCGAGAGATGTGTCAGGATCGTGCCAAATGGAAGTGTGTAGTATCTGTCTACCCCTCTGGGTGACAGACGTGAGTATTTATGTATTATGTATGTATGTTACATAAAGAAGTACGAACTTGGGTTCTAATCTACTCTGAGCTACTAAGGCTACCAGGGTAAAAATAAAAGCTTAAAATAATTACCTACTCAATTCTACGCAGAGATTTAAAGTATATAATGAATGAGGAAAGACTGAAAGAGCAAATTTATGTTGTAGAAGTGTATGGCAGAGTCGCCAAGTGACGTCCTAGACGTAAGTTTATCGACCAAATTGCTGATATATAGACGGGCCAAATTAAAAGTACCCTTAACCGACGAGCATGTTTGTGGAAATACATGGACGTTAAATTCGCGAGAGAGGTGTTTCAGGTTTGTGCCAAGTAAATTCGTTGTCTCTGCCTACCCTTTAAGGTTACAGGCGTGAGTGTTTATGTTATATTTTTAAATCTAAAGGGAATTTAAAAAAAAACAATCATTAAGTGTCGCAATAACCTAATCGCAAGCAAGGGTTGCTTGTTTATAATTTAAAACGACACGACATGCTGTGTTGTGGTAGGAAATCGATGGTATGTGATTAAAATAAACGCTGCAACGGCCATCTTGACATGTTTTTTTGTGAACTCTTTTAAAGCCGCTGCTCTTTTCCAACGCGATTGCATTTTTAAAAATTCAAATCATCCTTTCGTACAGACCGCTTGCGATAGGTCAGTGACGCTTAGCTAGATTATTAAATAAGGCATGACGATGCTTGCGTTCTGTAATACGTTGGAATAAGAATTCTAAAATGACAAACTTAAGACATAATATTACAGTTTCGCTGCCGTATACTTTATAAGGTACGTGGGGGTATTATGGGCATTTTAAGTTTTGTCGCACTATAAAACAAACTAGACGGACAGAGACAAAAACACGAATACTATAACTACTATATATTGAAAAAAAATATATCAAACAAGCTTTCGCAATAATAAAACAAAAAATTTCGTTAGGTTTTTTGGGTACTATCGTATATCTGCAACAGGTCGTAGTTAAGACAGGAGTACCACGTACTACAACGTTTTTTGCACACCATTTCATCCTGATGTTGAAAGAACTTATGATTTCTGACGGATAGTGGTAACCATCCCATCCAGTAAAATACCGAGACTGACCGAGACCTAAAACTGGTAGAGGTGTCAATATTGCGAAACGTCTGCTATTGCGTTGATCAATACAGTGTACAACAGGAAATTTTCGGTCATTCTATATTCATGCTCGAGTTGTGACGCAGCAGTGGTCTTCTATTAGTTGAATGTGACTCCGGATTGCAGTGACCTCTTTCAATTGCTGACATATTATCGATTTCAACTTTATTGTCATTTTTTTAAAGAATAAGCGTGACCAACGAGCACACAGTCCACCTGATGGTAAACGGATGCTGTGGCCCATAGATATCTACATTTATCAAAATGCACATGCGTTGTCACCCCTGAGGACTGAGATGGAGTGTCTTGTTTCCAGTAAAATGGGTCTCCCGATCTATACACTCATCATGAAAAACACAGCAGCATTAAGCTGCTATTTTACGTTGGTATTCTGTGAGAGCGTGGTCCCACCCCGGTCGAGCCGACTTATTCGTGCCACAACCATAATATAGCCATAGCGTGACTTTACCATGTGTTATATATGTTATAATCAAAACTCTTTGCAGTCTGCAAACTTCGGTTAAAATTAGTTTAGACCCATTGATATATTTAAAAAGTTTTAAATATATCAAAGTTTGGACCGGAATTCCAGTCAAAACTATACTTGGGAGCAAAAAAATCGGGTTACTTCCTTTCTGTGGTCTATCGGTTCCAGGTCGCCAAACAAAATCACCAGTCTCCAGATATCTGCGGTATACCCGTTGTACTTTTGAACGACTTAAATGAAGTCTACGTATCACTTCACGTTGTACGTAAGTAAAGCTACAACATGAGCAGCTTCCTTCGGTGTATGTAGTATCCATTTTATCAGGCTATTTGATCACACATACACAGTAAAAGACAACAATAACATGTCAATATGGGTATGGTTAACAAAAACCCCCAAATTAACCACCAAATTAATGGAGTACAATTAAAATGTCATAAGCAAATTAAATGTGATTATTTTATTCTACCCTTTAAACATTATTTAAAAATGAAAATTTCACAACTAACTTCTCTCATAGTTAAGGCCTAATAGCCTTTTTTAATAGGATAGGATGACAAACGAGCACACAGTCCACCTGATGGTAAATGGTTGCTGTGGCCCATAGACATCTACATCTATCCTCGATTACGAATCAAAATGCAGATGCGTTGTCATCCGTGAGGACTTAGGTGGAATGCCTCGTTTCCAGTAAAAAGGGTCTCCGGTTCTCTACACTCACCATACGAAACACAGCAGCATTAAGCTACTATTTCACGCTGGTATTCTGTGAGAGCGTGGTGCTGCCCCGATCGAGCCAACCCATTCGTGTTACAACTATACTAGTAATATATCTGCAGCACGGCTCTACCACGTAAAAAAAAAAAGATAGGCGATATATGTTTCTAAACGATGTGTTCCATAATACTAAAAATAATAACCATAATGCGTGAAAAAAGTAAGTGGCTCGATTTATTTGCTCCCAAAGTATACTTTGACCGAAGATGCAGTCACTTGCACTTTTCACTGTTTCCAAGTTCCAGTCTCAAGTTCCAGTTCTCAAAAGTATTTTCAACCTGGAAAATGTTCTGACTGTAACATCTACATAAGGGTTCATTTCATCGTTACTTCTGGTAAAATCCTCAATTCAGAAGATAAAGTTAACATTTAAAAATAGCAGTCGCATAACATAAACAGAAGAAAAGTAACACAAAATATCAGTACAACATTTTGTATTAGACGAAGTAGTACTTTAAAAGAATTCTCAGAAAGAAAAAGTGTAAAAAAATGCTAGTAAAAATCACTGTGTTCCTATCCTTCCCAAGATTAAATTTGCATACTTATTGATGATAACGTCTATATTGACAGAAATTATAAAAAATCACAAGCTGTGGAACAACCAGCTGCCCTTGCGGATTTTTCTTTAGTGATGGTCATATTCCATTTTTGTACCGATTATTTTACAAATCGATTGATGTAATTAAAAAAAACTAGCTATACTGTACACAAAGTTTCATTACTAAAAAGCAAAGAAACAGAATCATCGCATTTTAATAAATGGTTATTTTATAGTTACTTTATTATTATTAATTAATTTATTATTTTGAAGAAGTAATGTAATAAGTAAGTACACAATCCACCTGATGCTACGTGGATGTTGTCATGTGACACGTACATCTACCCTCAATTAAGCATCAAAATGCAGTTATCACTGAGGAGAAATGCTCTTTAATATGTTCAGAGAAAAAATTCATAGTATTTAAAAAAGAACAGAGAAACCAATATTACCATTTCTATAGCAATCAATATTTTCGATGAAATTGTAATAAAAGATTAATTTATATTTGTCTTTAATTTTAGAGCTCAAAAATCTTCGGGATTCGCCTTACATTAAGTATCTGTCTGCCGTTTGCAATATTCTTGAAAAGTTATGGAATAAGCACACCTCTCCTGCGTAGCTTATAATAAGCCTTTTCATTTGATATGACTTTTATAAGGTTTCATTATTGAATTTATACAAGGTATACTTTATCTTATATTTTACGTAATCCAAAAACATACTAATTTCAATAGAGAAGATTGCTTAGTGCTACCATTGCCTTGAATCCTATATTTAATAAAAGCGGTCTAGGTGCGACCCGAAAGGTCCACACGACTAACTTCCCAGTGGAAAGAATAAAAAAATATCAAATGTTTTAATATTTTATACAATTTTTTATTCACACGGCACAAAAAACAACTTGATCGATTTTGCTCAAAATTTAATGAGGTCTAAGTTACATAATTGTGCGTTAAATGAAACTGGTCCCATGTCAATATCACTCTTTTTTATCGAGATACACGAGCCGAAAATTGAATCCGAACATACATACATGCACACACATACGTACATTAAAACCATACTATTCGGCTCTAAAGACCTTGAAACGTGGAGATATGTTAAAATTTCCAATTTGTAAAATCGGACCCATTACAATAACTTCCCACTGGGAAGTTAATAAAATTAAATCCCGAGACTACAAAATACAGTAAGTCTAAACTGCGTAGATCGGACTAAACATCAATAATTTTTTCGAACACCTCAATCCCCCCCCCCTAACCATGGGGGCTCTAAAGTACTCGAAAAAATGTAAATACCAGCGGTAAAATCCGTATATAATAGTTTTATTTAAAAATGTAGTATTCGCGTAAACATAAGAAATAATATTTTTTTTTATATAATGGTTCTGTTTTTGTGGTAAATAACATTTCAGTCGATTTACAGAGGTTTAATAAAGCTAAAAAGTACTGCAACCTTGCCTTAACTGATACAAGCAAAATGCAATTTAAAATTTGGTACTAGCGTCGAAAGCTGCACGGCACATCACTCGACGACGCGGCTGGTTGAAGCCAATATCCGACGGAAAGCGGGGCCTACGACTCGTCTCCAAGCACCCAGTGCATAACACAAACGGCTAATTTGCTTTTCGAAGAATTGCAACGTCGGCGGAATATCGCAGCTTTTGAGAATGCTGCTTGACAAATATTAAAAGTAGCAACTGATGCGGACTAGACGATGTCAAAGGAGTTTCAAATCAATAATTTCACTGATGCACTGCGTTTTACTGTTTTTCTTTTTTTTTAGTTAGCATTTGCATGTCTTGTATCCCATGAGTTTAAATGAATTTAAATTTGACGGTATGTTTCCGGTGTCAAGCTCATCATCGAATTTCTTTCCATGCTAGTTCAATCTTGTAGCGACAGATGGCGATGCGATTAACTTGGACCTGTCTGTGGTACTGAGCAATAATCACGGATAACCTCGGAAGTTGTCAACCAAAAAATATCAAGACCGCTGTAATAAAATTATTCTAATTCTTTCTTTCTATTTCCTAAATGTTAGGCCCCCATTTCCGCCTACCAGTCTGTTTTAGTTGGTACACACATGTAATTACTATCACGTTGGCAATATAATGTAACACGTTAAGTATACGGTGTCGACTGGGTAACCGGTGCAGCAGTGCAACTGCATATCATCATGGCAGTAAGCCAACTTCAAAAATGTTTGCTGCGAGAAATTTGTTATTTTCGGCAAAAACAAATGTGCCTGATTATTTATTTTAACTTTGCAACAAGGTCGAGGAGTTTTTTTTTAAATTATACAGTACATCATTTTATTTATAAGTTTATGTTATACAACATGTACGAGTAAAAGTTTTCAAAAAATATATATTATTTTAGTTAAAATAATTTTTTATTTGCAAATTGTATGTTGTTTTACTTCTAACTGACACGAACATCGGTGAAGCGGGGTCTTTGACAATGCTCTTACTCTCCGGATAATGAAGAGGTAATATATATATATATATATATATATATATATATATATATATATATATATATATATATATATATATATATATATATATAATATCAATACAAGTTAATTGTATTTCTGTTAATATACGAGTATGTTATATTACTTTATGATTATCAATATCAGTATTTTTTTTCTGGGGTACTATGTTATATATATTTATATAATCCATAATTTGAAATATCTCTGTAATCCTTTTCATTAAGATGTACCATAAAGTGTAAATAAATAAATAAATATCCTAAAATAATGCTATTTCGGTATTAAGGCGACACCGTGAAAAAATGCACCTCCTTTCATCGAATAGTATAGGACTATGACACCTCTAACGAAAGTGGGATTTTGATATAGGTAAATTCATGTTTTTATCTTGAATTTGATTGCTCAAAAACACGATTGTATAATTTTGACTCGATCATAATTATTTGCGAAAACACCTCTAAAAAATCACTATAGTTGAAATTACAACGAAATCATTTGATCTATATGCTTGGGAATCACTCACATATATATCTAACATCAATATTCATAATTTACTTGCTCATTATTTTGATAACTTAAATCAATAATTTTTAAAAAAAATATTTTAAGATTCTGACAGCGCTTTTAATCATATAATATAATATAAATCATATAATATAAATAATATAGTATAAATAATTAAAAGCTTCTTATTATTTTATCATAATAATAAGAAGCTTTTAATTAATCGTCACGGGCGCTACGCAATTTTAGTAACTTATGACGGCGTTTCTTAGAGTTTTTATAGAAATTATGTATTCACTCGGATCAGTACGGCGATAGCGTTTTCGATGTGTCGTCTTAAGTGTTGACCTTACTGTTAATAAGTAAATTAAAAGCTGTAAACATAGTGACTAAGAATTCTCGACTTCAGAAGCTATAAATGTGGAAAATATTTTCTTGTTATAATTTTATATTTTTAAAGTGAAACTCCTTTACCGACGTAGTGGAAAAAAATAGTACGGTATTAAAAATCAAAAACGTTACGTTTTCTTGTAACATTTCACCGCCGGGGCTGCATGAGTATTCTATTATACTTACTTATGTAAAAAATAAAATAAAAGAGGAATGATATGTCGTAAAGAAGTTTCACTTCGTACGTGTGTACACAATAACACGCACATTTTTCTTACTTTTTATTAATTGCATTACAAGTAAGTACAAGGTAACAACTAAGTAGTTACATCGATATCTTCCCACTGTTTATCTACTCCAAAGTATTATAACCCATTCAATTAAAAAAAAAAGCTTGGAATCGGTTGAGTCGTTTTCGAGAAATCGATGAACATAATATAGTCGAATATAGAACCTTCTCGATTTTTGAACTCTGTTAAAAATAACAAATAATTTTTAAGAAATGAATAAGTATTCCGAGTACAGAACCCAGAGTACGATTCCTATCCAACTGCAGAGAGGTGTCAGACAGTGTGACGTTATATCCCCGAAACTCTTACCGCTTCAGTGGAAGTCGTTTTCAAGATACTGGACTGGAAAGGATACGGTATTAACATCAATGGCGAGTACATCACTCACCTTCGGTTTACCAACGATATAGACTTTTTGGCAGAACTGGAAGATCTAAGCACTATGCTCAATGACCTTAATAGTGCTTCCCAACGGATAGGTCTCAAGATGAACACGGACAAAAAAGATCAACGTAACGTCCATGACACACCTATGCCAATAGTTGTTGGGAGCACTAAGCTCGAAGTTGTTGACCAGTATGTTTACCTGAGACAAATAATCCGACTAGGGAAGTCCAACTTCGACCAGGAGGTCAATCTGGGTCAGGGTTAATCGGTCGACGACGAAATTACGACAAATCTTCTCGTCAGATATACCTAAAAACTCGAAAACGAGATTGTACAATCAGTGCGTGTTGCCAGTGGATAACTTATGGATCTGAGACGTGGTCCTTCACTGCTGGCCGTATTCCGCAGTAGGACTGGAGTGACTGACATAACGGATTAGTAAACAGAAGTGGCAATAGGCCGGCTATACAGCTCGGAGAACCGATAACCGATAGGGAATAAAGGATCTAGAGTGGCAACCTCGCACCGGTAGAAGTGTAGGCCGAACCCCCACTAGTTGGAGTGACGACCTGCTAAGAATTACAAGAAGTCGATGGATGCAGGTGGTTCAGGAACGTGCTTTGTGGCATTCCTTGTGGGAGGCATAGGCCTCCCTAATGCTACAAAGCTGAACATAGGTTCAGCAGTATACTTGTGAAGGGCTGTAATGATGATGATGATGAATTCCATCGAATCTAATTAATTTTATTTCTTTTTCAAAAGTAAATTAAAAATAATGTGAAACAAATATATAAAAACAATTTGACATAAAAATATAGGAAGGAGTAAATTTATCTACATTTTTAGGACTGAAAGTAATTTTAATTAACCGAACAGAGCAGCAACTAATTTTGCAGCAGAAATTTATTAAATAAATGTAAGAGCAAATGTAGTAGACATCGTTTATAATAATCAGAGATAGCCAAGTTTATTGCCTTTTACCTAAATTATATAAGTTACGTAGCTGCCTCATAGATGCCATGTTATAAGTCTTCCTAACTTAATAATACACGTTAAGATAAAATAATCCTGAGATGGATGTTTGGCTTAGTTTTGCGAAGGGCAGATGACAGCTGGAGGGTCTGGAAAAACGTGAAGTAAAACGAAAAACGGTCAAATTAGAAAATCGAGCCTTTTTTCAATGGTGTTTGGTTTGTTAAAAATTAAAAACATATCGGCCTCCGATGGCTCAGGCATGTCAAACGGATGCTTCCGTTCCGTCGAGCTGCTTAATTCGTGCTACAACCATAATATGTGGCTCCGACTAAACATCAGCGCTACAGTAGTATTAGCATTATGCTGAGTTTTGTAGTGTAGCGGCGCTGTCGACGCGCCACTAGCACACCGAAACACACCGAAGCCTAAATCGCGCTATTAACATTCCGAATCATAAACAGTATATATAGAACATCTCCGAACTATCACTCGGAGTGTCGGCCGCTCCCCGGGCAGAACACCTTGCCCGGCGGGAGATCTCCCCTTTTCCTACCACGGCCACAGTGGTGACCCCGACGTGATCTGAACATGCAACCAACAACCTTCGGAAACTTCAAGCTTTCATCATCGTCATAGAATACCCCACCCATTCGCTCCCGAGCAGATATCGTCTGCAGTCTTCATATCCTGCAAGCCATCTAGCTTCACAAGGTTCATCGCAGCACTGGAATAATAATGCTTCCTGTTCCTTCAAGCTACTCTCTGCGCTACAGTGTTCGGCACGGCTCTGAGCCTTACTGCTCGCCTCTGCTTCACGGCACTCTCGCAGATTACTTGCCTTCTTCTCGACTCACCGCAGACTACAAGGCAATCCACTGGCACTTGCACATTCGTCGGCAACAAGGCTGCATTATCGACCTCCGGTCTGAGCAGGGGGTGATGTAGCGGCGCTGTCGACGCGCCACTAGCACACCGAAACACACCGAAGGCTAAATCGCGCTATTAACATTCCGAATCATAAACAGTATATATAGAACATCTCCGAACTATCACACGGAGTGTTGGCCGCTCCCCGGGCAGAACACCTTGCCCGGCGGGAGATCTCCCCTTTTCCTTCATCGGCCACAGTGGTGACCACCCGACGTGATCTGAACATGCAACCAACAACCTTCGGAAACTTCAAGCTTTCATCATCGTCATAGAATACCCCACCCATTCGCTCCCGAGCAGATATCGTCTGCAGTCTTCATATCCTGCAAGCCATCTAGCTTCACAAGGTTCATCGCAGCACTGGAATAATAATGCTTCCTGTTCCTTCAAGCTACTCTCTGCGCTACAGTGTTCGGCACGGCTCTGAGCCTTACTGCTCGCCTCTGCTTCACGGCACTCTCGCAGATTACTTGCCTTCTTCTCGACTCACCGCAGACTACAAGGCAATCCACTGGCACTTGCACATTCGTCGGCAACAAGGCTGCATTATCGACCTCCGGTCTGAGCAGGGGGGTGATGTAGCGGCGCTGTCGTCGCGCCACCAGCACACTGAAACACACCGAAGCCTAAATCGCGCTATTAACATTCCGAATCATAAACAGTATATATAGAACATCTCCGAACTATCACATGGAGTGTTGGCCGCTCCCCGGGCAGAACACCTTGCCCGGCGGGAGATCTCCCCTTTTCCTTCATCGGCCACAGTGGTGACCACCCGACGTGATCTGAACATGCAACCAACAACCTTCGGAAACTTCAAGCTTTCATCATCGTCATAGAATACCCCACCCATTCGCTCCCGAGCAGATATCGTCTGCAGTCTTCATATCCTGCAAGCCATCTAGCTTCACAAGGTTCATCGCAGCACTGGAATAATAATGCTTCCTGTTCCTTCAAGCTACTCTCTGCGCTACAGTGTTCGGCACGGCTCTGAGCCTTACTGCTCGCCTCTGCTTCACGGCACTCTCGCAGATTACTTGCCTTCTTCTCGACTCACCGCAGACTACAAGGCAATCCACTGGCACTTGCACATTCGTCGGCAACAAGGCTGCACTATCGACCTCCGGTCTGAGCAGGGGGGTGATGTAGCGGCGCTGTCGACGCGCCACTAGCACACCGAAACACACCGAAGGCTAAATCGCGCTATTAACATTCCGAATCATAAACAGTATATATAGAACATCTCCGAACTATCACATGGAGTGTTGGCCGCTCCCCGGGCAGAACACCTTGCCCGGCGGGAGATCTCCCCTTTTCCTACCACGGCCACAGTAGTTACAATCATTTTTTTTTTCAAATATTTAGTTAAGTTTTTTTCGTTTGTAAAATTATTGTTCTGCAAGTCGCAGTAATAAATAAATGTGTTCTTTTTTTTTCGAAATATAGCTGCAACATCTCTACCACGTGTACCATGTGTGTCAAAAGCTTCATCAAAATGCATGAAAAACAACAACATTTCTTCCTCACTTGAAAGAACTTCAACAATGAAATATATTTAATTTTCGTTGGGTCCAATGATTTTAATCCGATGGGGAAGAAAGGTTCTCTAGTGGCAGCCTCGTAACGGTAAGTGAAGTGTAGGTAAGCCCCACTCTAGATGGAATGACGACCTGGTAAGAAATGCAGGAAGTCGAGCGGTGCAGGTTGTTTGGGACCGTACTTTATGACGTACCTTGGCGAGAGGGCTATATTCAGCAGTACTTGTGAAGGGCTGAAATGATGATAATCATCCATCCATCCATCCATCACCCATTAGACTGTATAAGGTGGACATGTGCCATAGTTGCCACGATTGGGCAGGCGGGTTAGCAAACGCAGTTTTTTTTCTGTCGCCTTAAATGACATACACTGGACGATATAGGTTAGTAAATATTCTTACACCGCATCTTAATAATAGTATCAGCGTCCTCAGTATAGAGCCCTGAGTTAGATGAAGCAGTAAGAGCCACATAAGCTAACAGCACAAATATCACAGAAAATAGAGACCTAATAGAACCTTCACAATGACCTTCTGATGTTAATTCCATACTCCGAGAAATTTATGTGCAAGCAACAATGTTATTGCTTTATTCACGTGTGCAAGTTTTATTATTACGACCTTGTTTGCTACAAAAAATATATATAATGGACTTGTTGATAACAATTATACGTCTTGGCAACTGTTTTAATCCGATGATACGCGAATTCTTACAAGTTAATTACACTCTTGTCAGTTGGAATTAGTGGTTCTTGTTTGTTGGTAGAATGCCATTGTTTATTTATAAGGTAAACGTGAAACGTGTGCCCACATTTCCCTTATAAATGAATAAACAACCAGAATTCCTTATAAATAATTCCACTAGAAGATAAATAGATACTACAGACTATTGAGAACTTAGTCTATCGATTAGTAAAACGCAGATGCGTAGTCACACCAGCGAACCAAGACTGAACGACTTCTCACCAATAAATCGGGTAAGAGTAAGGAATCATATACTCGTCGTTGAACATACTAAACACAGCATGACATTGTCATTTTACGCTCGTATTCTGTGAGATTTGCTATTCGGCAGCCATAAGACCGTTTTGACGTGCCTCTTGCACGTATTGCCATCGTCTCTAGAATAAAACAAAATTTTTGAATAAAATTATAGTAATGTCGAAGCACTTAGAACGCGCTGCACAGCAACACTGTTATCAAACTGGAGCCGACGTAGTTTTACGACACCGTAAATTACGTACGTTTGTGGAGCTCGTAAAAAAGTCATCAAGGCAAAATTGGGCGCACTCCACTATGATAATGCTGCGGACAATCGGAGTAATTACGGCGCCCGCTACCGGCCCGAATACACACGATTTATGAGCCATCAAACGAGGAGTAAAAGACTCACGCTGCCAAAATTTGTAGTCGTTTCATAGTTCCCTCCGTTCATTAGCGGAGCCGGATAATTTACAACAACTACTGGAAAGCTTAGAGTACTTTTGAAGTATGTCTATCACTTACATTGTACTAATGGTTAGCCGTCTCAACATTAGTACAAAAAGTAAAACTGGCTGTTAACGAAACGTTAAAGAAAAAGAAAAATACGGACTATTATTTTTCAAAGTAAAATAATATAAACTGCCAATTATCCGCTTGCTAATTCTACTCTGTCACAGTCACAGCGAGGGCAGAATTTTTGGTAATTATTTCCCCAACCCCGGTAGAGTATCTCCATGGCAGTCGCTATTTTTTTAAATTAAAAGTGTACTGTTAATGATATTTCTATAAATAATAAAAACGATAATACTAAAAATCTAGCCATCCACTGTTGACCGTTGTTTAAACATTAAAAACATTGAAAGATAGCTTTTATAGTAGAAACTGAATCATTTCTTATATTTACGCGAACACTACACATTTAAATAATACTAGTTTTTTACGGATTTTATCGTGTATATGAACCCCCCCCCCCCCCCCGTGATCATGGGTGCTGTAAAGTGCTCGAAACGTCTCGATATATAAAAAAGTTAATATACGCGATATAATCCGTAACTAACTAGTATCATTTAGAAACTGAATGCTTTATTTTTAGCATTTCACATACATCAACAATGGTAAGATCAGGGCGGATTTCATGGGGCACCGTTAAAATTGTTACTCACAATTTAATGCACCGTGTCTGACGGTGAAAGAAAACGTTGTGAGTAAATTAGCATGTCGAAGTAACGATGGAAACGATTACGAATACACGTGAAGTCCGCTACCAGACTGCGCATTGCGGCGGATTATTTTCTAGTTCATAATCATCTAAGAAAAGAGAGCAGGCCAGTGTCCATTGGTAAGACGTATATAGGCTGTAACTGTAATTACCGGGTAATTTTATTACCGTGTAGTGGAGGTGTAATAATATATACAGTAGACGGTAATATCTAGCCCCTGGCTAATCCGCATCCCCTTGTAATCCGACATGCGTTTAATGAATCCGCCATGCGGGGCGGTGGGGGGTTGCTTCACGAATACGTGGACAAACAGGTTGCATTTATTTCGCGCCATTGTGTAAGTTGACTACGGGGTTGCAGCCTAGCGGGCATTCATCAATTACTATGTTTAAGTAATCATTGTGCATCACACTTTTTTATTATTTTGTATTTGATATGTGATTTGTCGGATTACAAGGTACTCTTATTCAAAAAAGTTCCGGATTACAAGAGGGCTGTGGCAGTACTCTATAGACCGGCAAATTTAATAATCCGATACCGTCTTGCAAAACGTTTGTCGGATTACCGCGGATCTACTGTATGTGATCATATAGCCTTATGACCACTCACTTGTATCCACTACCCCATACCATCCCGTGGGTGTCGTAAGAGGTGACAGACGGGAACAAGCCAGGATATGGGTACCAGCGTCTTCTGAAAAACAAAAAAAAGCGGTTGCCAACCCTCCTGTTAAGCGCGGCCAATATGGGGGAAATATTCGCCCCATGATGTATGGGGAGGCCGAAGTTTAGCAGTAGACTTTTAGTAGGCTGTGACGGTAAATACAAATAGATACCGGTCATTATCTATCCTATACCTTTAAACGAGCAATTATATATATATACATATATATATATATATATATATATATATATATATATATATATATATATATATATCGTTAAGGATACTCTTAATTTGGCCCATTTTTAGTATATCGCCAATTTGGTCGATAAGCTTCCGCCTAGGACGTCCCTTTCCGAATCTTCCATTCACTTCTGCAACATATATTTGCTTTGTCAGTCTTTCCGCATTCATTCTTTCTACATGACCAAACCACCGAAGCATTCCTTATATATATATATATATATATATATATATATATATATATATATATATATATATATATATATATATATATATATATATATAATTGGAATCTCGGAAACGGCTCCAACGATTTTCATAAAATTTTGTGTCCAGGGAGTTTCGGGGGCAATAAATCGATCTAGCTAGGATTCATTTTTAGAAAATGTCCTTTTGTCCGTGTTTTCAGGCAATAAAAAAAAACTGCTACAATGTAAGAAGGTTAATTTTGACAGACTACTAACGATCGTAATAGCTCAGGTGGGATGTCGGTCGGGCGTGATATCGGAGTTCCGTGGTTCGCGTCCCGTCTTGGGTACGACCCTTTTTTCCTTTTTTTTTTCAAATTCCCTTCTTTTTGAGAAAATCTATTATTTCGAGCCCTTTTTTTTAGTAATTTTTAAAAATAAGAAAAAATTTAATTAAACTAATTGCACTCATGATTTTCATTCAAATAACCAGTTCAGTTTTTTCTATTATGTAAATAAGATCAAAAATATTATTCATGTAATTTGTATCTAAATGTAACTTAAAAAAAAACCGAGCAAAGCTCGGTCATCCGGGTACTTGATATTAATTGATTAATTAAGACATATAAAGACTGGTATGTTGTAGTAAAGCTGTTGACTTGATCAGATTAATCTGTATTGACGTTATTAATAGCATGAGTAATTAATAACAAGAAGGATATGACAAAATCATAATCATATATACATAAACAGACCGCGCATCTCACATATTTTAATCGACTTGAAAAAAGAGAAGGTATTAAATTCGACTGTATGTTTTTTTTTAATGTGTGTTACCTGAGAACTTTCATCTGGGTGAACCAATTTTGATAATTCTTTTTTTATTTGAAAGCTGGTGCTTCTCGTGTAATCCCACATATAACACAATTTAATCAAGATCTGACCAGCAGGTTTTGAGTCAGCGTTAATAATGCGTATTTGATTAACATCGAATACATTGATGATGTTCTCCTACTATTTATATTGAAGTCGGTTGTGTTTTTTTTTATTTCATTACTTGTTTTAATGAATAACGGTGACGAACAAGCACAGTCCGCACAATGGTAAGCGGATACAGTATCCTATGTGCATCTACGAGTACATCTATTTTCGATTGAGAATTTAAAAATAACATGGGTTGTTACGCCTGAAGACTATGATGTAATACCTTATTTCCGGTAAAAAGCATCTCCAGCTATCCGTATTTAACACACGAAGCCCAGCAGTATTAAGCTGCTATTTCACGCTGGTATTCTGTGAAAGCGTGTTCGTTCCCGGTTCGAACCGACCCATATTTTCTACAATCAAAATATGGCTGCAACGTTCCATCCGGTTTCGCAATGGTGATTTCTAGATCTTAACTACGTCGCTACCTAGCGGGTCCGATTGAGAATCTAAACCTTCCAGGCACCTACTCAAACACACGTTTTCACGAGGTAGAGCCACGCTGCAGCTATATTATAGTTGTAGCACGAATGGGTCGACTCGACCGGGGAAGGACTACGCTCTCACAGAATACCAGCTTCAAATAGCAGCTTAATGCTGTTGTGTTTCGTATGGTGAGTGTAGTGATCCCGAGACCCTTTTTTCCATCTTAGTACTCCGGGGTGGCAACGCATCTGCATTTTGATTCTTAATCCAGGATAAAGGTAGATGTCTATGAACCACAAGATCCACTTACCATCAGGTGGACTGTGTGCTCGTCTGTCACTCTTATTTTATAAAAAAAGACCGCATTGTCAAGGCAGCCAGCCTCAACGTAAACTAGCCATCGGCACATGACAGGATTATAGTGCCCGAGAGTGCACTCTATTCCGTCACTCTCATATTCCGATAGGACGGTAAACTGACACGACCGGAGAGAGATCAGGCGCAGGACCAACGGCTTTACGTGCTTTCCGAGGCACGGGGGTGAGACACCGCCAACTTCCTGACTCCGGGCAGCTACTGAGAATTTCTTGATGGAAAAGCTCAGTAAGTGATTTTTTTAGACCCTTACTGGAATCGAGGCATTAGTCGTCAGGGGTGACAACGCATTTGCATTTTGATTCTTAATTGAGGATAAATGATAAATGTGGATATCCATGGGTCAGTGACAAACATACCTGCAGAAAAATTATACATATAAAGATTGGTGGTCTCTATATAAAAGTCTAAGATATAAAGCAATTCTAAGCGAGTCAAAGTAGTAATTCTCCCGGTGCCCGCACACAGTTGTAACATAGACGGATACAAGCAAGCAATCACAATAACGAGCGCATTTATAACCTTACGACGGGAATAATACGTACCGGACAAATACGCGACGAGTTATGACGTGGGGGAAGTAAGGGGGAGCACGGTGCGATAAGGCTGTGTGATTGCTGGAAGAATTTCTCGCTCATTAGGCATACCTTGCGAAGTTAAGGGGAAATATAACCTCAAATGGCTTAGCAAGATCCTCCGTTATGCCGAAAGTATTGCAGCATTAATTTTGAAATAAATATATGGTAAAGTTGAGGATTAATGTTAAGGACTATGTTAGACGAAAACACGATTCCGTAAAAC
Organism: Parnassius apollo; assembly: GCA_907164705.1. Taxonomy (NCBI): domain Eukaryota; kingdom Metazoa; phylum Arthropoda; class Insecta; order Lepidoptera; family Papilionidae; genus Parnassius; species Parnassius apollo. The sequence continues at coordinate 1,928,509 of CAJQZP010000644.1, read as the reverse complement.
TTTCTCGATAGAAAAAAATCCAAAGTTACCTCCAAACTGAACAATAAACCGCTGTAATTCATACTTTAAATAAGATCATGAAACTTTGCATACTAATTGAACTAACTATAAAGCAGTGCTTATGTTATTTACTTTTTTTTAAATACCATTATTTTCACTGTAAAAAGAAATTACCTAAACTAACGGCGTCTTGAAGCTCTGATTCCTGTCGCGTCGTTAGTTAGTCAGTATAGTGTAAAAATAGGTTTTTTGCAATTATTTCCGTTTCTATGGTTCCAATCACTTCATCACCTATTATGAAAATTAAAGATAAAAAATTTGTCTCTGTAGTTGTTAATTTAAAAAAAGGAATTATTGTTTGTGATTGCGCGGAAAAAGAAGCGGGTACTCTCACATTTTGTGTGGTTAGTTATTGTTTGCCAGTGTCCCTTTCCGTCCTACCGTCCTATAAACGGATTCCATTCCACATGCACTAAAAGGGGGGGGGGGTCCAGAATGTGACGTGATTTTCGGCCAAAACGCGGGCATCGAGATGGAGGTGGTAAAAATGGCCGGCCATAAAAGGACCGTCCTCTTTCAACGCATCACAACATCAGGAGCGTTGTCCTTGAGGCCGCTAGCAGAAGGAACCCCACCCTGGTAAATGCTCCTTAGTTTGAACTGTTTATTTTCTTGGCTATGTTTTTCTCCCCCCTAACAGGTCAAGTAGAATCCCATCTCGGGGCACTGGCAAAATAATAGACTGCCACGTGCCACATCAGCCATCTTGTTTGGTTATAGGAAACCACGCATACAGTCCACCAAGAAAATTGATCCCGCATAATAATCGTCATGAGGTTTTGGCCCGACCCGGGAATCGAACCTGAGGCCCTATCGCCGCACCATTTTCTGGTCATTAGCGCGACCATTTTCAGGTTCCTTCGATTGGGATACGAAGGGCAACATAGTCACGCTAACCATTTAGTGACCATCCGTTCCGGATTCGAACCCAGGAACCATTAGCGCCACCAGTTTGTAAATTATTAAACCTTGTATTTTATTTTGTTACGCACGCATACTTGCGCCATCCCTTATGCGCGCATCCGAGGAGATTCGTCCTCCGCCTTTAGATATATTAAGTTTTGTCAATGATAGACATGATTAAACGAGAGGATATCATGGCGGCTTATCGTCAGTAAAGCACACACGTCGCTTTCGCGATCGATTTGTGTAATCGTTACGACGCCCAGGCGGAAATATCACATAAAAATTCCAGTGTCAGATACGGAGAAAAATTTCAAATGCCTAGCCTTGCACAAAACTGTGTTAAGCTTATAGCCCTGGACCAAGAATTTAGCAGACGAAGGCAGAAACAGGTCAACGCTTCTTGCGCTGTTACGCTCCTTGATACACAAAAATGTCCTAAAATATTTTCTATATAATGAAAAATTGTATGCGTAGGTATATGAATGTAAAGAATGCGAAGGAGGTGGGTCAGAATCCAGCCAAATGGAAGTCCATAGTTTGCCTACCCTCTGGGTGGCAAGCGTGAGTGTTCATGTTTTTGTTTAAACATTATATAATTTACACTTGCGATTGTGTAGTGATTGTGTTGTGAAACTTCGGCTTAATTTTGTGATTAAGTTACACACTTCTGTTTATTTAATAAATATTGTTAAATAATAATAAACAATGCTAACTATAAGAACCGACCGGTTTTGCCTCACGGCATCATTATTTACAGTACGTAAATTCTATATTCGTTAGTAGTTCTTATATAGTCAGAAAATTATAATTTAATTAAATTAATAATTTAAGTGAAATAAGTACAAGTATGAAGCCTACCGCAATAACTCGCTAAATATTATATTCAATAAAAGGTTTCAGTAGTGAAAATGTTTTTACGTATAAGATAATTGTTCACTAACCGGTTGTAATCAATCACTTGTAGCTACTAGTACTAGTAGGTACGCTCTGGATGGGTGGCATTCTCTATTTACGTAATGCAGAAACTATGTTTGCGCGCTCCCTGTTTCCGGAATCATTTCCCGGATGCTTTGGTTCCGTGACGCCACTACGTTAAATATGATGTAGCACGATGTAACCAGGCAAAGTCAAAGATTTTTGGGATAAGATATGATTTTGGATCAAAGTTTTACGATGGCTTGTTCGATAGTAAAGATAAAACATTTTACAGTAGTCTTCCTTATGCCACAAGGAAAAATTAACATATACAAAAATATATAAATATTTAGGAGAACAGCAGCAATTTCTTCCAGACAACCCACAAAAAGAAATTAACATACGTGGAGAAAGATAAATGAGAAGGATGCATCATTATAATATAACATTCTTAAATTATTTGAAGGTAATAAGACAACGAAAAGACATTTAGTGATAGATTAGTGACCACAAAAGAAAGAAAGAGAGTGAGAAAATAGAGACACTTTTCTTGAATATATCTTAGGATTCAGCAGATCACGCATAATCGTCAGATGTAGGAGTTTTAGCCACTTTAGAAATATCTTTTGCGTTTTCATGTCAGAACAAAATATCATAATTTTTTTAATCTTCTCTTTCCTATATTTTTAAGCTATGAACATAGATTTAATATGCAGTGTACGTTAAAATTGTAATTCCTAGCAGACTATGTGACGGAATTGTGCACGCAATTGAGAGAGGGTGGGAGGTGCTCTTCAGACTGGACAGAACACATAATATTATTTCATAACGCGGAAATGAGCTAATTAAGTTCGAACTAATTCAATATTTAGCGGACGTTATTACTGTCCTTATTAGCAATATCCGTACCGTTCCCTTAACAGCCTATTAAAGTCCACTGCGGAATATAGGCCTCCCCCATCGATTGCTTCATACGGGGGAGGGGATTTGCTATAGTTGTTTTTTTTTAATTTTAGTCGTTATTAGGAAGACACTGCTACCCATCTCCCAATTTGTTTCCCTCTTCACCTCTTACGACACCCACGGGATGATATGGTATAGTGGATATTCTTACTCCGTCAATACACACCATTAATATAAATATATTATATTTTATATTAATTATTTATGGAGCTTTACCTGTGCAGAAATAAACAGCACGTAAACCCTAGGATAGTGATACAATATCGGAAATATATACACTACAAAAATATATCTGATTCTCATAAATAAACATATGGAATAAAAATATTAAACATAACCGACCCTACTACGAATACTGTCGAAATCCTTATTTGTTAACGAATCATACTTTTGATACTTTACTTATATACTTACTTATATTATATAAGTAAAGTATATAATATAAGTACTACTTATGATTTTTACTATACTTTATACTACTTACTATTACTATACTTTTGATTTTTTCACGAAATTCTTGAAGTAAGTTTATTTCATGGAATAAGGGTGACGGAAGAGCATACATCCCACCTGATGGTAAGTAGATGCTGTGACCCATAGATGTGACAATGCAGATGCGTTTTCACCCGTGAGGCCTAAGATGGAATGCCTCGTTGCCGCGAGAGATTCTGTTGTTTCATGCTTTTATTCTGCGATTCTGCTTTACGCTAGTATTCTGTGAGCACGTGGTACCTAACCGTGGTTACCTAACCCAGTAGAGTCGACCCATTCCTGCTACAGCTATAATATAGTTTCAGCATAACTCTGCCATAATACCATAAATGTGGTATGCAAGATGATGTTGTAACCAGGATTAAGAAAGGAATGCTTCGGTGGTTTGGTCATGTAGAAAGAATGAATGAGGAAAGAGTGACAAAGCAAATTTATATGGCAGATGTGAACGGCCGAGTCGGGAAGGGACGCCCTAGAAAAAAGTTTATCGACCAAATTGGCGATATTTTGAAAAGGGGTCACGTTAGAAGTACACTTAACCGACGAGCATGTATGCGTAGATATATGGATGTAAAGGAGGCGAAAGAGGTATGTCAGGATCGTGCCAAATGGAAGTCCGTAGTCTCTGCCTACCCCTCTGGGTGACAGGCGTGAGTGTTTATGTATGTATATGTATGCATAACTCTACCACGTATATACAGTTTTATTATATTTTGTTTATGGCGTGCGCTTAGCAGTTTCTGTGTGTAGATTTTAATTTTTCTTTCTTATTATGAGCTATCTATCATAGTCCACAATCAACAACAACAACAAGTGTTATGTGCACTACATTATGTAATAATATATTTGTTACGTCAACTAAACAAATTAACAACTATACTACTAAAATAGCTCTACCACTTGTAATATAATTTGTTTAATAATATCTATAATATGCATAATTTATAATAACATAACAATCCACTTCGAATTATAAAATCCCGTAGGTTTTTTCGTTCCAATATTAGCTAGGGAAAATTTATAAACAGTAAAAGTCACTTTGTAAGAGGCGCACCTGCCAGAATTTTGTCACCCTTCACAATTAGGGGGTGGGATTACCTCCCCCCTCCCCCCTCCTATCATTTACGAAACGATGTATAGGGAATGAGCAAACAAACATGTATTAAAATGGCAAAAAATCAGGTTCACGTGATTGGAAGAATATTTTAAAAATCGAATATAACCTATTTTTAACACTCTTTTATCATGTTGACTGACATGAGGTTGTGCGTCTGTAAAGACTAGAAAATCGATTGTCGATTTTTTATAGAATAAGTGTAACGAACGATCACACAGTCCACCTGATGGTAAGTTGATGGTATGGCCCAAAGACAACTCCATCTATCCTCGATTAAGAATCATACAGATGCATTTTCTCCCCTGCGGACAATGACAGAATGCCTCGTTACCATTAGAAAGGATCTACAGTTCTCTATACTCACCATAAGAAATACAGAAGCATTAAGGTGCTATTTTACGCTGGTATTCTGTGGGACATGGGCCTTCTGCGTTTGTGCTGGTCTATTTGTGTTACAACCAAAAATTTTTTTTCCTTTTGTAATATTGAGGTAGCGATGGATACTTTCTTGCAATAAAACCCTTATGGAAATAAGAGTAGACCTGTACCCAGGAGTGGGAAGTGTGTATAAACTGTAACTTACGGTCCTGAGCTACCTGTATTTACAATATTATATACATCCAATTACAGATACCAGAAGTTCACAGCTGAACATGGCCACTACTATAGAGATGGCCATGGTGGCCACACCCGCAGTTTTAATTTTAGTTCTAATTAGGAAGATGCCGATGGCCATCTCCTTTTTCGGTTTCCCACTGTCACTTCTTATGACGTCCACGGGGCGATATAGAGTATAGTAAACTTTCCATACTCCTTCTCCATACAAACTGCCACACGCGAGAGCACACGACTAGTTAGATTTTATCGCTGTAGATTTTATTTTTTGTTATTTTATTTTGATTACGTTTTGATGAATATGGTTTTGATGGAGAGGCCTACGCTCGGGGTTTCTCTGCTTGATAAACTTAGAAATGAGGATATCTGCAGTAGAACCAGAGTGACCGACATAGCCCAACGGACTAGTAAGCTAAAGTGGCAATGGGCCGGCCATATAGCTCGCAAAACCGACAACCGATGGGAAAAAAAGGGAAACAAGGTTCTTGAGTGGCAGCCTCGTACCGGTAGGTGAAGTGTAGGGCGACTCCCCTCTAGATGTAGTGACAAACTGGTAAGACATGCAGAAAGTCGATGGATGTCTCAGGACCGTGCTTTATCGCATTCCTCAGGGAAGGCCTATGTTCTAATGATAATGATGATGATGATGACTGGTTGTTATGATATGCCCTAAGCAATCATAACAACCAACAATAGCGTGTTTTTCTCGCCATCGATTAGAATAAAGGAAGGAAACGGGAGTTAGGCTGCTGAATATAGGCCTCCATAAATATATACATAGATTGCTTTATAAATTGCCTCATGAAGGGGATATTTGCAGTTTATTTTTATTTTTAGTCGTTACTAGGAAGACGATGCTGAATATATCTTGATTTGTTTCCCTTTGTCGCATCTTCGCACCCCTTACGACATCTACGAGATGATATTGGGTAGTCGATATTCTGACAACATTTTTATTCCTCATGAAAACAGTAAATAATTAAAAAAAATACGTCTTTGTATAATAAGTTTCTCAAACAAAATTAATATCATACAGTAAAACCGAGACATAAAAAGCAATATAACGTCGATAAATTAACTGTTGTCGACGAATTACGGACACGCAACAGTCACCGTTAATGGACAGCGAATGACCCGCCCCCTGCCTGCGCCCATACTCACGAACCGATGTGCAATCAATAAAGCTTTCAGCGGAAATGTCTTTGCATCGTTAATTTTCACACTTTCACACATGACAGCTTACAAAGACATCGATGTTTCGATTAAATCGTGAATCTGTTACCGACATAGAATATTATAATACATATATAAGAGAACGGGGGAGGGTACAGAGCCCGTGTAGCCTTCAAAATGCCACTAACAAGTCAATTCACACGTATAAATGTCAACACGAGATGTGTTTTGACGTTACAATCGTTTCTAAATTTCGCATGCAAATTATTTAGAAAATGCCAAATTGCACGTTATTTACAAATAAATATGTATTAAAATCCGTCTGTCAACACAGCGAATCGGGTTTGTAGTAGTGATTAACTGATAATACGACGTAATTGCTTGTATGTGTGCTCCCGGCGATGCCGAACGTCGGTAAAAAATAAGGTTGACAGCCATTCTATTGTGTATTATAGTATTCTATTGTTACCGACATTGCCCATGAAGTCCTAGTTTCAGTCAGATTATTTTATAAAATATAATATACCAAAAAAGGATTATGGGAACCGAAACGACTTAGAGACATTCAAAAAAGAGCCTACTTTTTTTAAAGGTCGATAACGCATGTGCAAGTCCTCCAAAGTTGTGATTGGCGGTGATAGTCACCATCCGGTGAGCCGCATTCACGTTTACCCCCTCTTATATATACTGAATGACCTTTTCTGGAAAAAAACCTCGTCTGGAAAAAAATTGGGTGTAACATGTGAACGGAGTAGAAGCCTATGACACTTATATTTTACAAAAAAAAAAAACACAATTTTTTTAAATTAAACGTTTAAAAAAATTTTTTTTGATCAATTACTGCCCTTTGCCCTGCAGCCTATGACCCAGACCAAAGATGCCTATTAAATTTATTGTTTTTGTGCCGTTCGTAAAGTTGGGTGGATATTATTAGAATTTCGATAGATTTTAATTTATTTATTTATTTCATACAAAATTTTTGCTTTTATTTTTTGTAAAATATCAGTGCCATAGACTTTTCTACTCCGTTCACATGTTACACCATTTTTTCCAGGCTGTAAAAAAGGTTATATATATTTTATATAACCTCTTCCGTGTTAAAATTCCGTTGAAAAAACAAAAATTGTGACATGGAATTGAGTTATAATTTAACATTCGAATTCGAAAAAACCAAACTCTTATCTAGTGCTGCTGCAAAATTGTAGTACTTGCACTGCTGTGTTAGGGTCTGAAGTGTAAAGAGAACCAGTACAATAACTACCTGTAACGCATTACACCTTAGTTCTCAGAGGTGACAACCAATCTGTAGCCTTCTTTATTAGAAGTTGGCTGCAGGTACCCTTGGACTGTATCCACTTGTCATCAGGTTGACTATAAGTTTGTTTGTCATTAAACAACAATAATTTATCTTAAATGTCTATTAGTCTATTAAGAAATAACACAAGAATTTGTAAAATAAAAGCAATTTCCCTAGTAACGACAACGTTTGCGACCGACATAAATGGATAATGTGACGTTTGAGAGAGGCGGCCGCAGCGATGGATGCGTCGCGACGTGTTTTGCATAAAGATTGCGTCGGACCGTGCAGATTGCGTCGCGCGCTCCGCCGGCAGCACCGTGATAGCGTCCCCGCTGCAACACGCCCAGCATCAGCGCTGAATGCATCTAAATCTCATCAAAGAACGTTGAATCTTATTAAAACATAGCTCTGAATATGCACATGGGCGCTGTCAGCCAGTAAAAGCAAGGGCTGACGTAATTCGTTTGCGCGGTTATGAATAAAATTTGTACCGAAAATAGGCATTTATGTAACGCAAGTTTTTCGTTATTTCGGTAGAAAATAGTGCATTTAGAACTGGTATTCACAGTTTGAGATAAAATGTTGAATTGGTTAAAGTTGAATTAGTGAAGAAAGTAAAAAACAGAATATGAAAGAGCTCATTTTGCTGGCGGCACACAATACGTGTACCTAATGGTGTAATTCATTACACCAATAAAAGGCCCATAAAATGATTTTTGTTTTTTACTTTTATTATAATATATGTAATAATACCATATTATCTTACTATTCGTGTATTATAAAAAGTTACTATAACACAAGTAACTAAGTACTATACTCACTCTTTTACAGTACATGCAGTTAGGTTATGGAATTATCTTCCTGCTTCAATTCGTGAGGCTCAAACAGTTTCAGTGTTTAAAAGGCGAGTTAAAGAGCACTATATTTCTTTGTCGTCCCAATGATCTAATGTATGACTTACATACACATAATATATATATATATATATATATATATATATATGTATATGTATATATATGTATATAGTATAGTATTAAGGTATAAGCATGTCTGTATGTATGGATGTTTGTATATGTTTTTATTACCTTTATTTTATATTTAGTATATTAATATTATAAAATTTATTATGAAAGTGCACATTAAATCTGCTTCTATTTGAATCTGTCCAGTATCAGGCCTGCTGGAAGAAATTTCAATATGAAATAAGCAATGCCTTTGTACACAATATCTTTTTATTTTTCATTGTAACATTACTTCGTGTGTACATAAATTGTAACATAAATAAATAAATAAACACTAAGATTTTCCTTTATTTTTGAAGGCGGTTTACATACAAAAATACACAACGACAAATATTCAGACCGGAACAATTATTTATAGGCCATACAAATACTAGTTCGGTGCGGGATTCGAACTCGCAGCCTAAGCGTCGCAACTCAATGCTATGCTACTGCGCCACGGTGCCATCAAATATACTATGTTCAAAAGAATGTTTTTCAAATTTCATCATATTTTGGAATATCCATTATATAAAATTAAATAAAAACAGCACTAATCTGACATTAAGATGTTAACGTCCTTGCCGTAGGCACCAACCTCTACCAATACATCATTCATTTCATGTAATGTGATTTTATTGTTCTTATTAACAATGACATTTGCAAGGTGATTTAGTCGAATATGATGTTGTACTGAAATTATATTTTTATACGTTTTATAATGATACGTTCTATATTTAATGAAAGTTATTCTATTCTATTCTGTTGCCAGCCCTAAACAATGAGATGGGATGCCTCAATAGCAATAAAAAGAGTCTGGGGTTCTCTAAATTCACCATACGAAACACAGCATTAGCTGTTATTTTCCGCAGTAATTGTGTAAGAGCGTAGTACTTCCCTTGTAGAGCCGATACATTGGTGAAGCAGCAATAACACAGTTTCTCTCAGAAATGAGAGGAAGCATCTGCATTTTGATTCTTAATCGAGGGACGTAGGGTCTATGAGACACAGCATCCGCTTACCACCAAGAGGACTGTAAGCTCGTTTATCACTTTCATTCTATAAAATAGTTTATTTTTTGTGCGAGCAGCTACGCAGTTCTAATAAGATCAGTAACACTGCGATCAGTACGCTCTATTGTGATCGCTGCGATAGCTATACTTTACTGCTAAACTCTATATCTTCAATAATATAACACAGTTGCAGGGTGGCTCTACCTCGTGAATAGGTAATGGATACTCGCAACATCACACGGCTAAGAATATTAAATTAAAACAATAAACCCCCCAAGACGGGTCGCTACAACCGGATTAAGTTCTTTCGTTGAAACGCACAGTTGTAAAAAAGACAAAACATGTAAATGTTAAGCTTTACATCAGAAAACGAGAACGTGGAACGCCGAAAGTGAATTAAAAACGAAATTTTTAATCCTTTGTGCTTTTAACAAAGTAGCATATTGTCTCCCTTAGTGAATTATTTGTTGGAAACAAGTGCACTTTAAATCGTGTCGTCATCCTACTATTATTACTGTTATTCACAAGCCCGCTGCTGAAAATAGGCCTCCCCCAATGAATGCTACAAAGCATATACTACCAAGTCGTAAGAGATGTCTAATTTCTTGTCTTCTGCTTAATCATCACTAAGTACACAGTTAGACATGGCCATCTGTTGTTGAAAGAAGTTATCATTGGAATCACTTCATCATCATTACAGCCTACTAAAGTACTCTGATGAACAAAGGCTTATCACATAGATATTTTATAGGATTTTATACGTGGTAGAGCCATGCTGCAGTTATATTAGTAGTATAGTTCTAGCACGAATGGGTCGGCTTGACCGGACCACGCTCTCACAGAATACCAGCGTGAAATTGTAGCTTAACCTGCACTCACCATACAAAACACAGCAGTGTTTTGTATGGTGAGTGCAGAGGGCCGGATGCCCCTATTAGTGGAAACGAGGCATTCCATCTTAGTCCTCACGGGTGACAACGCATCTGCATTTTGATTTGTAATCAAGAATAGATGTAGATGTCTATGGGGCGCAGAAAACACTTACCATCAGGTGGACTGTGTGCTAGTTTGTTACCCTATCCTATAAAAAATAGGGGGTTATTTGCCACAGTTCCTACGCTTATCAGACGTGTTGATAATCGAAGGTTTTCATTATTTTGGGTAGTTATCAGGATGATACTGCTGCCCATTTCCTGTTTCAGTTTTCCACTATCGACTCTTACGACACCCACGGGACGATATGGAGTAGTGGATATTCTTACAACTCCACTACACGCTCATTTTTATAGCTTTCAAGTTTTTACTAAAGATTACGTCATAGGCTATGCTGAAGATTTTTGTCAAACATTAATAAGCTCATAAATTGACATTTTACAAAGATGACATGTTTATTGTTTAGATTACACAGAGACGAGTTTTTAAATTATAACATTATATGTAATGACAAAGTAACTGCGGACCTTACATTTTTCATTTATCATATACAAATGTGTTAGGAATTTATAGCTTATAAGTGTATAAAACTGAATAAAACAAAATAAAACGGAACAAATACGCGAATGGCTGGCAGAATTTAATTTATTTGGCAATTTTAAAAACGTAATAAAAAAGTTATGAATTAAGTAAACAAGTACGTCACAAACGGTACAGCATTCACCATTTTGTTTTCAGGCCGTTACATTTGAATGTGGGCGCCATTTGGCGCTTTTTGTCGGCGTTTCTATAGCGTCGTTGACCAAATAAAAAAAGTCCGTATCGTGTGCATGCGGGGGATACAGATGCGATAAAAGAATGGCCGGATTACATCTTTTTGACTGGCTCAATGGACGCCGGGTGGAAATCACTGCTTTTGAGTATTTTCAACGAAAGCCGTTGGTCGGATTGGCTACGTTTTATATTGTATTGCGTTATCTTTTTTTATTTTGTGTTTATACTAAGCCAGGACTTTTATAACAGGAAACAAAACAAAAGAAAATTTGTCCGTAGATATACGGAATTGTAGTTAATGTGTGTTTGTAAAGGTAGAATGGACGGTGGATGAGATGGCGACGCACCCCTTTACATCCCGTGAATATACCTATGGCCATCGAAGGACAAGAGGAGATCTCCCGTCAGGCAATCTTTTCTGTACGGAGCTATTCTATATATTCTGGAGTTATTCGGAAACTTCGATAGCATGATTCTGGTCTGACTCATGACTTCGAATCGTTTCTACTGTGGCGCGACGATATCGCCGCCAAATCACCTCCCCACTCGGACCACATGTCGATAATTGTAGCATGCGGTGACTAGAGAAGAATGCAAGAGTGCCGTGAAAAAGAAGTGAGCAGTAAGGGCTCTAGCCGAGTCGAAAAATACAGCGCAGAGAATAGCTTTATTAAATAGGAAGCGTTATTCCAAATAACCTAGTTAAAACTAAGCTGACTTCCAGGAGCTGAAAACCACAGACTGAAGATGTTTACTCGAGAGCGAATAAGAGGAGTTTTTGTGGACGATGAAGAATGTCATCGTAAAGTTGAATTTTCCGATGGTTGCAGATTGCGTGTTCATATTACATCAGGGGCACCATTTTATTTCAATGGGTAAGTTGACAACACTAACAGTTAAAAAAATTACACAGCACATACAAGTAGTCTGGAGAAAGAGGAAGTACAAGCCAAGCTAAAACATTTTACAACAGAATGCAGTAACGGTAATAAACCAAACAGAAATAAAAACACAATTTAATTTATTTTACGGCCAGTATAAATGTAGCGTGAACAAAGAGATGGCGAGGACAAGCAACATGCGTTCCGCAGGTCGATAGACGTAGCTGTAGTCGCCTCTCACCCGGATAATTTAGTGGCCTTCAATAGACGGCGGTGTAATAATTTTGGGTACTTATATCCATTCATCCATACAGCTTATCAAAAGTGCACGGTTTAACATAGGCCTTCCCTGTAGATTGCCACATGAGGGAAATACTTGATATAGTCTTATTCACATACACTTGTGCACTGTAATCCTGATTTTTCGCAGATGTTTAGTGTCCTTTGATACTGGACGCCGTGACCAAAATGCGGTCCGGTATATATATACAATATGTAACGTAATTAACGCACTTTGAGAAAGTAGTTTGTTCAGAATCGTTTACTGAATCGATTCCTATCATTTTCAATATAGGTAATTTTTTATGCCAAAAATAATTAAAACTACGTAAATTACAGTCACACTAAATAAGAACAATAAAAAAAAACTGAAATGGGCCGTAACTTAAGGCAATAAGACTTTTAAGAGTGCAGTTTTATTTGCATTATTACTAATTCCGTCATTCAATAAAAATAAAGAAAAATTAACTTTATTTCAAGCATGTTAAAGTCTTTGCGTTCGTGGATTTGTACTGTGACCACAACATTCTTCAGGAATTGGTATAACTAATTTGATAAATAATCAGTGCATAAAAATGTTTAACTAAAAATTCAGTGTATGTATTATGATTATAACATAATATACTAATTGGGGTGTCTAAGGGTGTGCGTTAATTACGTTACATATTGTGTATATATATATATATATATATATATATATATATATATATATCGGATATGTATGGATAGGGTTTTTAAGTCTATCACGTAGAGAAACACTTAGCATAACCCTCTCATAGCTTGCTGAGCGACCTTGCAACACTATTGTCATTATATATATACAGAATGGTCCCACATATATGCAATAAATGAAACCATATACTTGTTATCGTCTTTGCTGACGATATACAAAAAATGAACGTAATCGGTCCAGTAATTAGGTCAAAAAGTAGTTTTAATTTTAAGCAAATTTGAACACTCTATAGAATTGGGTCACTAAGTCAATGATTCAATGAACTTGAATCCTTGAACATTAAAAAGCGACGTTGCCACGCAGTGCAAACTATTGGTATTGTGACATATCGACAGCGGTGTCTTTTGTCGGCGTGCCACCCGCGTGCAACGTTGTCACTCTCCCAAGGGGTCAAGGTACGTTGTCTAAACAGAGTGTTCACTTTTACTGAATTTGTTTTAATATTTATTTTGTTTGAAAATTTCACTTTTTTATCGGGTTTTAATTTAATATTTAGTTTTTCTACACTTCTACGGACTAGTATTACTTGTGGTTTCATTTATTGCATATATGTGGGACCCATTCTGTATAATGACAATATTATATATATATATATATATATATATATATATATATATATATATATATATATATATATATATATATATATATATATATATATAATCATCCTTTCACGGTAAATGTTGATCCAGTGAGAAGTTAGAACAATTGTTGATCCACCTCTTTGACGTGTTTTCTCAGCACCTCGTCGCACAAACTGATATACTTTGATCCATTCTTGATGCGCGTGTGACGTCGGTGGATCTGCACTAACAGGATTTCAATATACTCGTCAGCGATTTGACCAACATTTGTTGATCTATAAACGGTCGAAAAAATCATACTGAATATGATTTTTTAGATCCAGAGTATATTTAATTTATATGCGACATTTACTTAGACTAAGTGGATCCGGAGCCATAATTGACGAATAGGTACTCGAACACGAAGCGGCAACGTCGCGTTCTGTGTGTGACAGAGAACCCAGTAGGCTACTTCGTTATAGTAATAAGGTAAGAAAATACGTTATATGCTGATTTTGTGGATCAAACTTTGGCAGGTTTTATTGTGGAAAGACGTTTGTTCGAGTTTTTGTTATCGTGTGAGTGAATTTCTGTTATTTTATTCATTTGTCATAGATCAATTAGAAGATGATGGATAGTACTTTATTACAAATTAATTTTAGTGTTTTACAAATTAAAAAAAAATGTGTACAAATAAATTAATTGTAGCGTTCACTCGAGTGTGTGTGTGTGTGTGTGTGTGTGTGTGTGTGTGTGTGTGTGTGTGTGTGTGTGCGGTTGCGCGTGTGTTTGCTTTTGTGTGTGTGTGTGTGTGTGTGTGGGTTCGAGTGTGTGCGTGTGTGCGTGCGTGTGTCCACTGTTGTTTTGTGTTTGTGTATGTGCTTGTGCGTGTATGTGTGTTCGTTCGTGCGCGCGCGTGTGTGTGAGTGTATGTGCGGTTGTGTGTGTGTGTGTATGTGCGAGCGCGCGCGCGTATGTGTATGTGTGCGCGCGCGTGCGTTTTTGTATGTGTGCGCGCGCGTGTGTTTGCATGTGTGTGTGAATTTGTGTCTGTGTTTGTGCGTGCGTACGTATGTGTGTGTGCTTGCGTGCGTACGTGTGTGTGTGTGTCTTAGGTGTGTTCTTTTTTTTTTGTGCATGTCTTTTGTGCGTGTGTGTATTTATGTGAGTGCGCGAGAGCGCACGTGTGTGTATGCGTGTGCGTGTGCGTGCGTGCGTTCGGTGTGGGTGCGTGCGTGTGTGTTCGTCTGAGTGCGTGTTTGTGTGTGTATGCGCGTGCGGGTGCGTGCGTGCGGGTGGGTGTGCGTGCGTGTGTGTTCGTCTGAGTGCGTATTTGAGTGTGTGTGTGTGCGCGCGCCCAGAAAACGGAGGCGGAGAATGGAGATGTGGAGGCGGAGGTGAATGCAGCGTAGTATGTGGTGAAGGCGGAGGAGAGGAATTTGTGGTGAAGTCAGTAATAGTGGAAACGGGGAATTGTGTTGGAGGCGGAAAGAATAGTGACGGCGCGTGGTGGTGGCGGCGGAGGTAGCGGAGTTTATTGTTGAGGCGGATGGAGCAGAGTTTATGGTGGAGGCGGAGGTAGCGGAGGTGGAGAACAAAAGCTTAGAGAGGGGTGCGGTGGTAGATGTGGAGGCGTAGGTGACAGAGGTGTTGGTGGGTATACTGGAGTGCAGTAAAGTGGTTACCGTGTGAGGACAAGTGAGGCTCATATAAAGGACAGTTGGTTACAGCGAAAAACAGTGTGGCTGGTAAGTAGATATCGATACTGCCCCTTAAGATGTTACTACGAGGTTATTCATTTTTCAGAATATCAGCTTGGATACCTATTAGTACTAGAGATAAAGTGAAAAGAACTATTTTTTGTGACGGTTTCATCATAACTAACAAAACAAACCCAAATTCGGCATACCGAGCTCTACTAGTCCAGGTGTTACAGTGTTAGATACCGAAGTACACCTTCAGGTCACTTCAGCAAGTCCGGAGGTAAGGACTCATCATAACTAACAAAACGAGCCCAAACTCAGCACACCCAGTTCTACTAGTCCAGGAGTTCCACTAGTAATTCCGAATTACATTTTGAGGTCACTACATCAAGACCGGTGGTAAGGTCTCATGATAATATCTCATGTAATAGTTCGATTCTATACTTAACAATTTTGTAAACGCGTCCTTAAAAATCTTGATTATGAAGAGGTAGAAAACATGTTAACTAGTTTATGGTAAACACACACACACAAACACGTCAGCGCGCGTGCAAACATACACACATGCGCACACGCACAAACGCATACACACACTCACACACGTACACTGCCGCACACACACGCACACACACAAAGACAACAGTGCACTCATGCACACCCATTCACACACACACACACACACACACACACACACACACACACACACTTACACATACGCACACGCACACATATGCACACAAACACACACACATACGCACACGCGCGCGCGCACACATATGCACACAAATACACACACACGCGCGTGCACTCTCTCTCTCTCTCACACACACACACACTCACACACACACACACACACACACACACACACACACACACACACACACACACACACACACACACACACACACACGCACGCACGCACGCAAACACGTACTCAGACGAATACCTTATGTCGCCGTTGCCACCGCTTCCGCTACAAGAAGGTGCGTTGTCGAGTAATTCGTTAAAAAAAGTCGTTTATTTCGATCACAAGGATCATAGTGGTTAGTAATAATACAAATCTTAAAACTAATTTTCTTAAAACTTAAAACTATTTACCTAATTTTAAACCCATATATAAGACAGGTCCGATTACTCAGCACTTGCACCATATGACAATGGTTCAGGTACTGACCTCAAACCTATCAGAAAATGCCCTCAGGATACCATTGGAACTGGCCCGCACCCTGCGCACCAGGGATGTGCATCGTTTACGCATGGTGGTATAGAAACAATCGACACGCGCATCCGCGAACATACCCGGCGCATTACAATAACGAGGTAGACCAAACAGCACCCTGAATGCATTACATAACACGCATTTAATCTGTAGCTTGTACCGCCAAAGATACGAAACGGCAACGTCGCGGCTGCATACAGCCAATCCGATCGTTTATCTTATCGTTTGCTGTGCTCTGATTGGCTCATTTAAATCGGATCAACATTTTCCGTAACCATCGCAAGGTGGATTTGTATATCGGATCAACTTCGGCCAACGCTAGCAAACAGTCTCGTGAGTGAAGATGTTGATCCGGTTGGAGCCACATTAGTTACCAGAGATGCATATTGGATCAACAAAAGGCGCCGGATCAACATGCGTTTTCGGGTCGCGTCTGATCAACATTTACCGTAAAGAGATCTATATATATATATATATATATATATATATATATATATATATATATATATATATATATATATATATATATTATAAAATAGTGTGTTTCTGTAACACCAAAATAACTTCTATTAAGCTCAGGGGTTAGTTGCATGCTCGTGAGATGTCAATAAACATTATTAAAAAAAAGTTACTGCTATCTTCGTAATAGGCGAACCGATTGTAATGCAACATTACGAACAGATAGGGATCAATGCCAGGAGGGAAGTAGGCTATATTTTATCGAAAAAACTTGAAGTTTTTTTGAAAAGATTTAGTTTACATCTAAATAACGCCACATATATAAATCCTATCCAGTTATTATAGTACTATTATTATAGTATTATTATTATACGTGGTAGAGCCATGCTGCAGTTATATTAGTAGTATAGTTGTAGCACGAATGGGTCGGCTCGACCGGGGAAGGACCACGCTCTCACAGAATACCAGCCTGAAATAGTAGCTTAATGCTGCTGTATTTCGTACGGTGAGTATAGAGAACCGGAGACCCTTTTTACTGGAAACGAGGCATTCCATCTTAGTCCTCACGGGTGACAACGCATCTGCATTTCGATTCGTAATCGAGGATAGATGTAGATGTCTATGGGCCACAGCAACCACTTACCATCAGGTGGACTGTGTGCTCGTTTGTCACCCTATCCTATAAAAAAAATAGAAGTTGGATAATGGAATAGAATAAATACTAGAAAAATGTTTTTATTAAATGTTAATTTTTCTACAAATTATTTTTAGAATTTATTCATAATTACACCACAAATAAAACTATTATAATACTGTACTATCAGACAAATTGTTAACATAGTTGAATAACTGCCGAGTGAACTAAAGGCGTGTTTATTCAACACGATTGCAACAGGGGCGTGTAGCGGATTCGATCCCCGTCGGAACTTTCTCCGATCCATTTAATACCGAAATTAAATCTCACCAATTATGGCCACAAATTAAACTTTGCATATTAACGCCGGAAGTTTTATAATGGACGTAGTAGAGAACGATTCGACTCTACTATTAACGGAATAACCCGTGTACAACTCTTCCACTCAAACTTTTATATGACTTTCGTACTAAATTTTAAAGGGATAATGTCTATTTTTGCGTTATCAGTAGATTTAATTGCGTTGCCTATGATAATAATCTGTTGATGGATATTTGATTTCTTTACTAGGGTTTCTAACAAATATCTAGTTGCGATAAAATAAATATGGTTTACTGACCGCTTTAATTTGTTGACCGTCTAAGAACCGCGGCGAAGTCTGTGCCCAACAGTGGAATGTATTAAAGGTTCTTGTCAACCATTGGAAAATGTGTTGCATTAACCTGGGGACCCGCAACCTAGTTAAGTACAGTTCTTGTGGTCATTCCTATAGTCACCTCTTCCGACTTATTCATGTTTCTTCTTTTTCTTCGTCATCAGCTCATTCTTCGCTTCACAATTGGACGGAGACCACTCCCGTTAAGAAGGAAGCCTCTGCTACCGCTAGGAATCGCTAAGCTTGGCATGCAAATTAACGATCGTAGTACCGAGATCTCGCTAGTACCGAGTCTGGCGTTAACAAGATGCTTATAACGCCGTAAATCCGTAGCCTTTTCTAATTTCCTTCTTACGATACCCACAGTATGTGAACAACCCGAGTTCGATCCCCACCGGCTCCAATGGAATAGTTAATTGCAATTTTATGTACTTGACGGTGAAGAAAAACATCGTGAGGAAACCTACATGTCTGATATGTATGATATAATAATTTTGAATGACATATAAATGATGCCTGTTGTGTATCAAGCTCTGTAGAATTTTGGAATTAGTTATTTGGAATTAGCCCGGGCAGACAAACAGATAGGCAGATAGCTAGACTCACTTCGATATTACAGATAAAAACTTATTTTTTTTTTGTATGTACAGATTAGCATATTAAAATTTTGTCATTACATGAAAAATAAAGCAGAGCTTATTCCTCTCTCCCTTCGTCGACTCAATATCTCCCTCCCCTTTCGTGATCGGACAACCATACAATCGGCGGGTCCAAACCACTTTGAAGTCGAAATAAAACGCATTCGACCAAAAGGTTTGCTTCGTTGTTCGTAATGCCTACAGGAAAGGAGTGGAATAATTTTTCAGTTTGTTAATTTCCACCCAATTACAGTCAGCAGTACGGCAACGGACGGTTTCCTTTCTTCTTATTAGGATACAGTAGAATCTACCGTGAATCTACTGAGTAGATAGTAGCAAATATTATTTATTCTATTTGTTCGCAGGCTATGGCTCAGTGTTTCTCTACGTGATAGACTTAAAAATGAGGATATTTGCTGTAGAACCAGAGTAATTGACATAGCCCAACGGATCAGTAAGCTGTCGTGGCAATGGGCCGACCATATAGCTTAAAGAACCGACAACCGATGGGGACAAAAGGTTCTCGAGTGGCAGCCTCATATCGATAGACGAAGTGTAGGGCGGTCCCCCACTAGATGAAGAACCTGGTAAGACATGCAGGAAATCGTTGGATGCAGGTGGCTCAGGACCGTGCTTTGTGGCTTAACTTGGGGGAGGCCTAAGTTTAGCAGTGGACTTGAGAAGGCCTGTAATAATGATGTTGATGAGTAGTATGTAAGTGGAGTATTAAAGTATTTTTATCATATTTGTAAAAGAAACTACGCATGATGTGTCCACACAAACGTAGTAGTTCTGTAAACACACCCGTTTCATAGCGGTGTTGCTCTTGTGACACGAGCATTTTGTTTATACATTCGCTAACAGCCCGGATAAACATAACCATAAATATAAACATTTTAGATAAAAAACACAAGCTACCCGCCCGTTTCAAACTCGCAACTTTCACGCACTTTGTAGTAAATTATTTTTCCTTACCGAGTAGAAATTCGGGTAATGTTTTTCTTGTATATTTTAAATTGGGAAAACAAGAAAAGACTCCTGTCAGGTTGTTGACGTAAACATGATCAAAGCTTCATAGCTTATAAGTTATCCTAGTGTATATTTAAGTATGAAAAACGGTACCATAAAGAATATTTCCCAAAAATATGAAATAAATTGTGCTAAAAATACACACTAAAAGTTTTACCTTTTGAAAGTATTTTTTATCATATCAAGATTATGTGCTTTGTGATTTCATCTTTTATGTTTTACATGTTTCCATTAACCTATTTTTGTGACTTAAATAAAAAAAGAAAATAATATTAATGTTTACAGTAGACTGCAGACGTCTTCGACGCTCCGGGAAGTCTGCAGTCTGTGAACACGTACAGGATCGCCCCCGTCACTACATCAGATTTGATAGACCACAAATCCTCGCTAAAGAACACCGATTCCTTCCAAGGATGATTCGCGAGGCTATTGAAATCAAAAAACATCCTAATTTCAATAGAGAAGATGGCTGGGTGCTACCATCTGCTTGGTATCCTCTAATAAATAAAATTAAATCCCAACCCTTGCAGTTGTATGCTTACAACTGCAAGACTTCAAGATACCATAAGTTCATACTGTGTGGATCGGAACAAAAGTTGAATTTTAATCTATGGTAACCGCTGTTAACTATAACATCTGGACGTTGAACATCTCAGTCCCCCCCGTGACCATGGGTGCTGTAAAGCGCTCGAAACGTCGGGTATTTATAGTTAAATATACGCGATAAAATCCGTAAAAGCTTTTTTGTAGGTTAGGAAAACAATAGTTCTCATGAAGCGGTACGAAATATCTTCATGAATTTTGTAATGTCCCGAATTCCCTAGAATGCTTACGGAAGGTTTAAATGATCTTAATTCGAGATGGCAAAAATACATAAATAATAAGGGTAAATACTTCGATTGAATTATTTGATTGATTGAAATATTAGGTCTTTACCTATGAAGTTGCTGTTTATTATGAAATAAGTTAAAGTAATTTTCTTTTCTATACTTTTTATTTCTATTAACGAAAGTAATCTCCCATGCATTCGATGCATCTTTGCCATCATGGTGGCAGTTTATTAATGCTATTCTCAGAAAAATCAGTTGGACAGGAGGCAACAAATTCTTTAAAAGAATTTTGTACTGCTACTGCCCTTCGGTTATTGAATTTATTTCCGTCAAAAAGTTATCTAAATTCCTAAAAAGTAGGTCTGTAGTCGCAAGATTTGGTGAGTACGGCGGATGACGGAAAGCTTCCAGACCCAGCTCTTGTAAATTGGAGACCGTCTGTTGTGCAGTATGAGGTCGTGCGTTGTCTTCTCAAATTTTTAACTCAACTCGAATTTTTAACGTATCCATGATGACAAATCATGGATACGTTAAAAATTCGAATTTGAGTTTGAAAGATTCAAATGCGCTGAAAACATAACGCGCATCAATAAAGAAATTACTAATTTTGAAAAAGGAATCTTATGTTTAAAAAAAATTAAAAATAATTTGATTTGAAATGGCCAATACAACAGAACGGCAATTTCATAGGAAATATCTATTATATTTTGTTCTTACAATAAAGATCTTTGAATTTTTCAATATGAAACAGTAATTTCATATATTAATTCTTCAAAATAAATTTCTAATAATACCATATAATAGAAATTTATTTTAGAGACTTAGACCCAATAGGAAACCAAAAATATGCTAAAGCAATTTTTCACGTCAAAAATACACATAATATAGTAAAACTTGCTTTAGATCACGAGGAGAAAACTTACTGAAAGGAAAGGATTTAGAAAAGCCATAGCACACTATTAATTTAGATAAGTCGGATTTAAACCTACATTTAGCTGCATCAAGAAATGCTCACACTGCGGACAAAAGCGGATCTTACGGGGAATTGAAAGTTAGCGTACAATGGGCCGATAGACTGACTACAAGTGAAATCCGTTGTGTGTGAACACTGATGTTCGATTTTTGACAAATAAAATAAAAATATTAAAAAAACAGTAAAATAACAGGCTTTAAGGCATTCTATCTTTGTCCTCAAGAATGACAACGCATCTGTAGCCTTTCTTGTTTGAAGTTAGTTGCGGTTACCCATGGGCTGCGGTAACCACTTACCATCAGGTGGACTCTAAGTTCTTTAGTCACTTCATTTCTATAAAAAAATCCATAAAAAATATGCTTCTTTGTCACGCGTCCACTCATCACCCATTTTGTGTCAAGGGTGTCGAAAGAGCAGACTTATATTTGCGTTTTCTGACGGATGACTTTATAGCAATCTCGTATTTACAGAAGTTATTTAACTGTTTAATTTTTTAAAAAATCATTAGGCTTTACCTTCAAGTAAGTATCCTATTACAATATACACAGTAATTCAGGTTATGTTTCTAAAACAACAGCTATATGACAACGTGAATATAACAAGTGAATATTAATTATACTTCTAAAAAATTGATTGGTCCTTCGAGCCAGACTTACTGAAAATTTATTATGATGAGGTGTTTTGTGGTAGTTGTGTCAAAGAATCCACCACTCAAAGTGCCAGAAAACTCTTAGGGCTCCCATTTATGGCGGTAAATAAAGTAACAAGAGCAACGAGAGCAACGTCAAAGATGCGAGATGTCTGGTATTGTGATCGCCGACCGCTTGCCAAGTAATGGATTTTTAAGAGCTTGCTGCTGCTAACGAAGAAATGCTAGAACTACACTGTTACCTTAAGTTTTAAATAAAAATTATATATATATATATATATATATATATGATAAATATAAAACCAATTACGTTTTAACCTTACCGAGTTGTAAAGTTTAATTAACTGTACGAGAGAGTATTGAACAAGGGTAACTACGGAATCCGGTAGGAACTCTAATATGGCGGTTCCGGCACGAACTCTCCGCGTCGAGGAAATTGCCTGGGGGTTCTGTAAAGAGATCGAACCTTTGCTTACAATAATTCAGTATTAATCTTCGGTTTATTTTAAATACTATCCCTAATATTTCAAATAATACCTATGGGACGAATGTAGCGGGGCTAGCCAAGTTAACTTTTTTAATCGTTAACATTTAAAATAGAACTATAAAAAGAATGGAAATTATTTATTTCAACGATAACTCATGTAACGAAACTTTGATTACATCCATTTTAACAGTTTTCTACTAGCGTTAACAATTATAGAAAGTCAAATTGATTGTCATCGCTGAGCGTTATTAATTAACCAGTGTGCACCACGTGCATAAAATAATTTTTCAATATTGAATGCTTATCAAGACATTTATACTTTCACTACTGGTTCGTAAAAA
Organism: Parnassius apollo; assembly: GCA_907164705.1. Taxonomy (NCBI): domain Eukaryota; kingdom Metazoa; phylum Arthropoda; class Insecta; order Lepidoptera; family Papilionidae; genus Parnassius; species Parnassius apollo. The sequence goes on along the minus strand of CAJQZP010000644.1, from coordinate 1,905,177 downwards.
TCCCCTGTTTTTTTTAAATTCAGCAAGAATAGAAGCGGGGCTTTTAAATCATTAATTACAATATAATATTTTATACAGTTAAATGTCAAAACTTTAGATGGTAGCGATCACCTCATTCCCAAGAGTTATAAGCAATCATCTACTCTTTATTAGTATAAAATCATTATTAAACAAATTTCATCATCATCATTATCATTACAGACCTTCACAAGTTCACTGCTCAAGGAATGTCACTAAGCAAGGTCCTGAGCCACCTGCATCCATCGACTCCCTGCATGTCTTACCAGGTCGTCACTACACCAATTTTAGCTTAATAAATTTTTTAATTTATTTTGATAGCCTACCTATCTTGCATATTTTCTAGGTCTTTGTTGTTAAAGTGTATTCATTGCTTCATGAAGAAATTACTGACTTTTTAGTGTCTAGTACTTGGTATAATTAGCCTGTACTTGATGAGGCGCTGCTAAACGCTACATCATAGCAAGATAATATGACGAATCTATACGACAAACGAAATTTCCAAAAAGATTCCTCAATCCTCCCTAACACCGTTCCGTCACTCAATTTCCTAAACTAAACCAATATCCAGTTGCATAATTCGAAAACCGGTCGCACTATATTTGGTGCATAATTAAATCACTACGGGCGAATTTGTCGTGCATTTTTGGGCGCGTTGTAAAACGAAATTGATTTGGACACAGCGGGGGCGGATATCGAAAGCTCATTTCCGGAGTTCTGCGCGTTTCCTTCGCCCGGAGCGTCATAGTGCAAACATAACCAGTGTGTACAGTCGAATCAATAACGTTTGAAACGATGTGTGTGGACGCGTTTTTGAGCGTTGTTTCAGGTTTTGGTTAAGGATTGTTATTTTTGTTGTATATCGACGTCCAAAGCTAAATATAGTGGTTCTCTTACATATAACTCTAATTCTTCAATATTATATTCAAATTTTTCCCTATTTGCTAGGAATAGTAGTTTTTTACATGGTAAAGCCATGGTGCAGCTATATTATGGTTGCAACACGAATGTGTCGGCTGGTTCGGGGAAGGATCACTCTCTTATAGTATACCAGCTTAATTCAGCTTTTTAGTGTAGTGAATATAGAGAAACAGAGACAATTTTTTACTGGAAAAGAGGCATTTCATCTTAGTCCTCAGGGGTGCCACAACATCCACTTTCAATTAGCTGAACTGGGTGCTCGTTAAAAAAGTCAACGCCTACATTAAAATATTAGAAGAAAGGAAATATTAGGGTATGACAGAAGAATCATGAGAACATCATACATAAAAAACAGAGCATCATCAATGCATGAAATCTCATGTATGTCACGCAGAGGTTAGGCAGAAGCAATTGACTTTCATTTAGCACAATACTAATTCACTTCTATCACATATTTCACATCTATATATCTACGCATACATGCTCGTCGGTTAGGGGTACTCTAAAATTCACCTACCTTTAATGAGTCGCCAGTTTGGCCGATAAACTTCCGTCTAGGGCGCGTAAATTTGCTTTGTCACCCTTCCTCATTAATTCTTTCCACGTGTCTAAACCACCGAAGCATTTTTTTTAATTCTGCCCATACCGCCGTGTTGCAAACCATGCTTTTCTTTCGTTACACAATTCTCTCTCTACCGTTCAGTAGCCCTAACATCACTTATGAAACTTAATGAAATAATTTCTACAGCATTAATTTTGCTCTGTATTTGTGTATCTACTGCTATACCCAATTTTTACTACCATACCAGGTGTAGCACACTAGCTCAGCATTGTGAATTTCCTGTTTACAATAGACAATAGGGGGGTTTTTTGTCTGTGTTTTCGCTCTATGCCCCGTATTCACTACTAATTCTACATATAAAATAAAATACTAAACAAATGAAATAAAAATGTGCAGTAACTTAAATAAAATTTAAAATGCCACCAGTAATGAAGTCGCACCTGGTTTAATATTTAAAACGGAGAACTACGGAACCAAATAAAACAAGACGTCGACCGCCGTGAGCTAAAACAAGAATTCGTCTTAACTCAAAGTAAGTCGGTTCATAAAAATAGTATTACACAAAAAGCGTTTGAACCGTCGCCAGACGCAAAATAAGAAAGATGCCAGACGTGGTTTTAAACTTCCAGTGAAAGAGGTTAAAAAGCGTACTTCATTAGATGGTAGGTGTAACTGCGATCCGTAGCCTCCGACAGATTCATTCGGCTATAATTACTGGGATACCAGATAAATTGCGGAGATATCCGGAGCGCGGTCCACTCAGCGATTTAGCGTTGAGACGACCGCAAATAAAAATTCTAAAAAGTGCAGAAAGTACGAGTCGGGTAGAGTACGATACATTAATCTGTGTTTTATTGTGGTTTTATTTACGAAAGAACATTTTAGCTAATCATATTATTAAAAACACGTAACCTTTACAGTGGGATTTACTCCTTTATCATGGAGGCAGTTTACATACATAAATTACATATAAAGTCAGTTAGGCCGCATGCATCATTTTCCCCCTCTGTAAAAAACACCCGTGTAGTATAATAGGTACTACGAGGAAAAATTTACCTAAAATATTAAATGATATCCTCCATATAATAAGTTCACGTGTATTCATTAAATGTAGAAATAATGTGTAATTAGTTCAGTAATATCATATTATATTTATAGAAGAGACACCATTCACGTGTCACTACCTGGAACCACGTAACAATAACCTTACGTCATGTACCTACGTCATAATTACTATATATAAGTCTCTTTCAATTCGATAAAGAGAGAGTTATAAAACTACATCAGTGAGTTTAATTTCTGGCCTCGCACCACGAAACAATTATTTTAGGTCATACAAACGTACCATGTGGGATTCGAATCCGCGGCCCCGAGCGCCACAAATTAATACTAAGCCATTGCACCACGGAAACGTAAAATGTATAACAATTTTTTCCTTTGTGTGTTGCAATATAATTTATTTATCGTTTATAACTTCAATAAAAATACAAATAAATAGCAAATTGATGATATCATCTACATCAGGGGTCATCATGAAACTTTAAGGTAATGGAACACGCTCCAAATCCTACAAGCCCACATTAAATAATTACATATCATAAACAGTGCTACGTGTATTGAAATATTACTATAAAATTCTCGATAACAACGTACCTACATACTTGTATAATGGGTTCTAATCTTATTACATATTTTGTGCTATTTCAAAATAATATTTTGTACCTAATTCTAAAATTACTTCACAAGGAAAAATATACGAGTATGTATAATTTCGCGAAACCCTGGTGACTTTTTCACGGAACCATTAAATTCCGCGGAACCTGTTTTAGGAATCTTTGATCTACATCGACATTTCCATATGGATTTAATAGGGAAAAAATATTTTCCTAATAATGATTTCTTATGTATACACGAATACTTGACATGAATACACATTGAATAAAAGTTTATGGATTTGAAATTAATTAGAAGCAAGAAAATCCGTAAAAGTAGTTTTGATTCAACAATTTCGTAATATTAAATTACGTCGTAAATAATTAAGAAAAGTTGAGCTAAGTTATACCTGATAATTTAATAACTAGATGCTTGATAAGTTTATTTCTAAGTATCAAGGTCAACGGTAAGTAGGAGGTAAGATATTAATTTAGCCTTAATATTTTCTCGTATAATGTTAATAACAGTAATTTTCAGGGTACGTTGTATAATAATCGGGGAACTATAGATAAGTTAATATACGTTCGCCGTAGGTTATAAAACCGACATGAAGCGTTCTACTGTATTATTACACTCATCTGAATTTTTGTAGGCACAAAAAGAAAAGCCCATAAACTTCTACATTTATACTTGATTAAGAATGAAAATGCGTTGTCACCCCTGAAGATGGTATGCCCCGTTTCCAGTAAAAAGGCTCTCCGGTTCTCTATACTCACCATACGAAACACAGCAGAATTAAACTGCTATTTTACGCTAGTATTTTGTGAGAGCGTGGTTCTTCCCTGGTCGAGCCGACACATTCGTGCCATAATATAGCTGGAACTTGGCTCTACCACCTTACTTCAAAATTTGATAAAAATAAACGCGATAAAAACAATTGAATTAGTTTATTTCGACGCTCAAATAAAATTAGCAAATGCAATAAATTCATGACTATAACTTTTATTCTCATGATCAATGCTTATGATCAATGCATGTCGTAAATTTTTTTTTAAACTCAGCACAACCCTTTACAGGTCCCGAAGTCCACAGCTGCATGTAGGCCCTCCCTATAGACCACCACAGAGGGGGAATATTTGCCAAAGTTACCACGCTCGACTGGCGAGTCAGCAACCGCAATTTTTTTAGTTACTACAAAACCTAAGGACTCTAGGTTCGAATTCTGCACGAAACAACTGTTTGTATAGCCTACAAACCGTGATGCATGTTTGTCTACGTGCTATTTTTGTATCCAAAAAGCTTCCGCGATGTAGGAGCAAAACCTACTGTGGGGTAAAATTATATTTAAAAATAAAATATAAAAATCTTTAAGAATTATCTTATTATAATTGTTTACAGCGTTCACTTACGTAAATAACGTAATCTGTGTTGCAGTTATTCAGAGACGGTGAGTTTCATACGTGGTAGCGCCACGCTGCAGCTATATTATGGTTGTAGCACGAATGGGTCGGCTCGACTAGGAAAGGACCACGCTCTTATAGTATACTAGCATATAATAGCAGCGTAGTACTGCTGAGTTTCGTATGGTGAGTGTAGAGATCCGGAGACTCTTTTTTATTGGAAACGAGGCATAACATCTTAGTCCTCAGGGGTGACAACGCTTCTGCGTTTTGAGTCTTAATCGAGGATAAATGTAGATGTCCATGGGGCACAGCATCCACTTCCCATCAGGTGAACTGTGTGCTCGTTTGTCACCCTTATTCTATAAAAAAAGACGGCGGTAGTCACTTAACATCAGGTGAGCCGCATGCTCAATAGAAAACGCCTCATATAAAACGTAACTCCGAAAAAACATTAACATCGACAGCGCATCTAGACCTAACCTTGTTTATTTAGAGAGAATTTTCCAACGGGTTAGATTGAATTTAAAATTTAGAGGCACGGCAACTGGGAGACTGTAGACCTCGACTTAGGAGTTTTTCTCGGCTTCCTCACTTCGCTACTTAGGGAGGTCGGTCGCCCGCGGCGGATGCCAACTTTTGCTTCTTAGAGCGCGAAAGGGAAGCATCCTCCCACTTATCCGACGTTGAATGACGTTATTAGGGGTTAAAATAATAGCTAGTCTTAACAGAGTTTCGAGCAGTTAGAACTTACTCGCATTACGCTAGTTAAGCGTAAATAGCAACACTAAGTTATATAGAATTATAATATTTTATTGAGTTATACTCTGGAAGTGCGGTTTATTTATTTAAATCTTTTACTTGCGTTCTAAATTCGACTATTCGTATTCGTAACTCTTGTAATATTTACTTGCGCAGGGAAGGCAAAGGGATCTTTCTCATATAGTCATTAGCGTATTAAGTCTTTAATAAATTAAATAAAGGCGCTCCGTATGTAAAAACCCATGTGCGTATTTTCATTTTATTTTAACCTGGAGTTAAGGCAACAAACAAACATTATTTTCTTTTTTGTGTACATCATTCAAAGTGGTGGAGCCATATATATATATATATATATATATATATATATATATATATATATATATATATATTATGGTTGCATCACGAATGCGTTGGCTTACCCGGGGAAGGACCACACACGAACTACCACAGAAAGAATACCAGCGTGAAATAGCTTAATGCTGCCGTGTTTTGGTGTCGCGACTGTAGAGAACTGGAGAACCTTTTTATTGGTAACCAAGCATTCCATCTTAGTCCTCAGAGGTGACAATGCATTCACATTTTGCTTCTCAATCGAGGATACGTGTACCTAGGTGTTTTTCGGGTTACAGCATCTACTTCCCAACATTAAATAAAATCTGTAGCACGGTACATTTCGTATGATTTAAGTGTCATGCCTCTCCTTAAATAATAAATACTTAAGAAGCGACTTTAATTTTTGATATTCACGTATTAATATAGTAAGGAGTCAAAACCGATAGCTTTCCCTTTTTCCATTACTTACTTTTTCCATACTTATGATGTAATATTTATTGTGACATGTTTGTATTTTATAAAAACACCTATTTCTTAGCGAAGAAAACAATAAAAAAGTTTGACCTATTTGTATTCAAATTTTTACGTCAGTCGATCAAATAGTTCGTCATCAAATAAGTCCAATGTTCAATATAGGCCTATCCCAAGGAAATGTCACAAAACTATTCTTATTATTTATTATTATAAGTATGTAATAAGTATCGTTCAAATTTTTAATAAAACACTTTACTAAAATTTTCAGTGAATTGAATTTTTATCGAAAATAATAATTATCAGACAGTATAAGATCCCGCTGCAAAATCACTACGTTCATTACGTCGTGAGTTAAACATACATTTTTACACACGTTCGAATAGGAGAATGCACTGATAACACCCCAGCCAGTCAAAACTGGCTGCAAGTATTTTTTTTTATAGGATAGGGTGACAAACGAGCACACAGTCCACCTGATGGTAAGTGGTTGCTGCGGCCCATAGACATCTACACCTATCTTCCATTACAAATCAAAATGCAGATGCGTTGTCACCCGTGAGGACTGAGATGGAATGCCTCATTTCCAGTAAAAAGGGTCTCCGGTTCTCTACACTCACCATACGAAATACAGCAGCATTAAGCTACTATTTCACGCTGGTATTCTGTGAGAGCGTGGTCCTTCCCCGGTCGAGCCGACCCATTCGTGCTACAACTATACTACTAATATAATTGCAGCATGGCTCTACCACGTATAAACTCGAAATATAAACGCTCTACCACGTATTTTTAATTAAATTAATGTTAATTAATATTCGAAAAAAATTTCATTCTTTTATTTTTTAAATAAAATATCATCCACATGATAACAATGCATGTAAAGAATTCTAAAATCCATAGGTGCCGTTGCACACTCGGCCGCAACTACCTCGCAGCCAGGTGTAAGTAAGCAGGCAATATTTTGATCTATTTATACGTTCATGACTTACGCGGATGATTTTTATATCAAATTAAAGCTATTTTTTTCTAATACGATGATATATTGCTGCCTGTGAAAAAATAGCCGCAAATTAGGAGTGCTATCTGTTAAAAACGAAACATCTGAGATAAAGTGAGAGAAAGTAAGCGCGCAACGACACTTGTTATCTGTAGATGAGTATGGCCTACCTATTTCTCGGTGCCAAATAGCGGATTATGCACTGCTGTAATTCGATCGGTGGGCCACACAGACCGTCCAGCCTACTGGGTGGCCTGTGGAGGGCATAAAGAGCCAGTGTGATACAGACTGTGGGTATTCCAACTTATGACGACACATCGAAAAAGTGGCTCTGGGCTATCATCGTACTGATCCGAGTGAATACATAATTTCTATAAAAACTTAAATAACGCCATCATAGGGTCTAAAATTGTGTAGCGCCCGCAACGATTAAACCACTAAGAAATTGTCAGTATCTTAAAAAAAAAATTCAAAATTATTGATTTTAGTACTCAAAATAACGAGCAAATAAATTATGAATATTGATGTTATGAATATATTTGAGTGATTCCCAAGTATACAGATTAAGTGATTTTTAAGAGATGTTTTCGCAAATAAATAAAAAAAAGTCAAAATTATACAATCGTGTTTTTGAACAAGCAAATTCAAGATAAAGACATGAATTTACCTATGTATATCAAAATTCTACTTTCGTTAGTGGTGTCACAGTCCTATACTATTCGACGCAAGGAGGTGCATTTTTCGCGGTGTCGCCTTAAGCCTCAGAGATGACAACGAGTCTGTACTGTAAGTACTAAAACTAAAGTTGGCTGCAGTTGTCAATTGACTACAATCCACTTACTATCAGGTGGATTGTAACTTCGTATGTCACTTCAAACTTATAAAAAAATAACAACAAACAACTCCGTCAATAAGTTACACGGATAACTTAACAACAAGAATATTTACCCAGAACATCAAAAACAAAAAGAACAATGACAGCCTCATACTACAAACTATTTCAAGTCGACATAATCATAAAGAAACCCGAATACAGTTACAGTAATTTGGAATTGAAGCTATGAGATGTCGTCGCTTCTATTATGAATGACATATGTAAAATAGAACTTTTCGGGGAGGGCCGGGGTGGTCTTGGAGGACATTAGGGGTGATTTCCACTCAATTGAGCGGGAATATCAAAAGCGACGGCAACTGACAAGTGTCATTTACTATTATATTATCTCGTAGCTACGCTGGCAGTTGTTACACAGGCTTTATTGTTTATTGGAGTTGCATGAGAAATCAAATACCATTGTATCAATTTGGAGCGTTATGTGTCGTATTTCATATGTAGAATAATGTTTTGTTTTCTTTCCTATTTCAGTGAGCAATTCTGGCAATATATATAATGTTACGACTGTGACGATTTTTGGGATATTAATATAATGCGCTGTTACCTATAGCTCAGTGGTTAAGCGCTCGCTGTAAATTTCAGAGTACACGAGCGACCCAAGTTCGATACTAGTAAGTTCGATACGCCGGCACGAATGAAATTATTATTTGCAAATTTATCCTCTCAACCACCAGCGGTCTCATGAGATTCCACACACCCACAGCACTTTAACCCATAAAACCTTATATATATAGAGACTACTCTTCTATGAAGAAGTTTGGCATTATATAATCAATATGAAATACTCTATCCTCTAGTGCAATAAAAAAACTGTTATCCTATGAATATTTATTTATAATCTACGTTTATTTCGTACGCCACTTTCGCGTCAATGTTATTGTGTTGATTTTTAGATTTTTCTAGTGTTCTATTAGTGTTTTGGCATATTGTTTTATTATACTATTACTATTAAATGTAATGAAAGTTTTTGTGTGAATATAATTTATGTTTTTACGTAAATAATTTTGAGTAATATAATTATATTGAAATAATTGTGATTTTCACGCTGCCGACATTCGCTTAGTTTTTTGTTTTTTGTCGCTTTTTTTTGTTATCAAAATACAATAAAATCTTTTTGTAATGAAGTAAAACCTGACTTTTGTTTAAACCACAAGGCAGAGAATTATATATAGATAGATTTTATAAGTTTTAATGGATAAAATGCTGTGGGTGGGTGCGGTCGCATGCGACCGCTCGGGATTTGCCGGGCGCATGCGTATACATGGGATTTTTATGGCCCTTGAAGGGTTAATTGCTATTAATAATTAAGAGTAACCGCCATAGCCCAACAGATTAGTAACCTGAAGTGGTCGTGTAGCTCGAAGAATGGACAACCGGTAGGGAAGAAAGGTTCTCAAGTGGAAACCTTAAGCGAAGTGTGGGGCGGTCAACCACTTGATGGGGCGACGACCTTGTAAGATATGCAGGAAGTCAACGGATGCAGGGGGCTCAGGATCGTGTTCTGTGGAATTCCTGCGGAGAGCTCATCAGATGTTCAGATGTTCAGCAGTGAACTTGTGAAGGTCTGTAATGATGATAAAGACAATGAGTTTTAATTGCTGATTTACGACATACTCAGTGTTAAAGGAAAACACAATGAAACCTGCATATTTGAAAAAAAATTCAAATACATCTAAAATACTCCATCATAGGGAAGTGCGACGGGCATTTCCTTGCCATCAAACCAGCAAGAATGAGAGCAGGCCTGTGCTTAGCAGTATATAGTCTGAAATTATGTTTTACTTTTTAATATTCAAAGATGATTTTTACTCACGTGCATATATCTTAAGAATCTTAAACAGATTGCTCCAATGCTTACCTGAAAAGAAAAAGAAAATGTTAAATCAATGATTTTAGGTAATAATTATAAAATCATAAATGTATTACAGATAATAAAACTAATTTGCTAAGATACACGTACAAAAATGTACTACTGAACTAAACTGTGCCAAGTTTAGGGTAAATTTTCTTGAGTAGCAGACTGCCACCGGCAACCTCGTGTCAGTAAACAAAGTTTAGGTTGTCTCCAATTACTCGTAGATAGGCAGGGACGGCATGGCAAAAAGATGCAGGAAATTGCCGGATGCAGGTAGCTTAGGGCCATGCTTTGTCGCGTCCCATGGGGGAGACCCATGACCAGCAATGGACTTGTGGGCTGAAATGCAAACAACCTTTGTTCCAAGTAATCCTTGCCAGATAACGAATTTTTAGTAACGTCCATGTTTAACAGTGGAAGTGCGTGGTAGAACCACTTACTATGGTTGTAGCACAAATAGGTCGGCGCGACCGGGGTAAGCCCTCGCTGTTACAGAATACCAGCGTAAAATAGTAGCTTAATGCTGAAGTGTTTTGTATGGTAAGTGTAGATAACCGGAGACCATTTTTACTAGAAACGAGGCATTCTATCTTAGTCCTCAGGGGTGACAACGTATCTCCATTTTGATTCTTAATTGAGAGAGGTTTAATATAGAAGATGTCTATGGGCCACAACATCCACTTAACATCAGGTAAACGGTGTGCTGGTATGTCACCCTTATTCTATAAATAAAGTAATGATATGTGAAATTATGTGACTTATGATTTGACAGGAAGGCTAAGGTAGAAACATTGACGTCTACGTGAGATCCTAGCGGGTTTGTTATAACACTCACTAGGTTCGCAGTTAAATAAAATATAATACATACAAAACAACAATCTACCCGCATTTCGTGTAATATTTTTCACGACAGAAACATCTCAATCCCATCCGAAGAACTAATGAGCTTTTATAATGATTTCTTAAATTTACGCGAACACTACACATTGAATAAAACTATTATTTACGGATTTTATCGCGTTTAATTACTTTAATTTATTTTTTTTATTTTTATTATTATCCCGACGTTTCGGGTGCTTTACAGCGCCCATGGTCACGGGGGGGGACTGAGATGTTTGACGTCCCAATGTCATAGTTAGTCCGGCTACCTTCAGTTTTTTAATATTAATTTTTGGTCCGATTTACGCAAAACGAGCTTATAGTATCATGAATATAGGGTCCCGCGCCTACGTCACAGTGAACGAGTGAAGCCGGCCACAGTCGAGCGCGTGCCTGCTCTACTACTATATGTTAGAGGAGTCACAGACAAGATTGGCTACATCTTGAAGCGAGCGTCCATTAAGACATACTACAAGCCGCTGAAGAAGATTAGTCAATTTTTACCATCCATCAAATGTAATATTCCTCTACAAGATGCAGGTGTGTACAAGCTAGATTGTGAATGTGGTCTCTCTTACATAGGTCAAACAAAGAGATCTATAAAAACCCGCGTGAAGGAACATATAGCTGATGTGAAGCACCGACGCTCCGGGAAGTCTGCAGTCTGCGAACATGTTCAAGATCGTCCCCACCATTACATTAGATTTGATAAACCACAAATTCTCGCAAAAGAACACCGATTCCTACCAAGGATGATACGCGAGGCTATTGAAATTAAAAAACATCCAAATTTCAATAGAGAAGATGGTTGGGTGCTACCATCTGCTTGGGATCCTATAATTAACAAAATTAAACCCAAACCCAAGCATACCACTGCAAGACTTCATGATACTATAAGCTCGTTTTGCGTAAATCGGACCAAAAATTAATATTAAAAAACTGAAGGTAGCCGGACTAACTATGACATTGGGACGTCAAACATCTCAGTCCCCCCCGTGACCATGGGCGCTGTAAAGCACCCGAAACGTCGGGATAATAATAAAAATAAATTAAAGTAATTAAACGCGATAAAATCCGTAAATAATAGTTTTATTTAATGAGCTTTTAGTTGGACCGGCATGTGTGTGCAAACGTAATTATTGCACACATAAACACTAATATTGCACGTGGATACATGAAGCATCTAGAAACCCATACGGCTATATAAACTGTGGATTTGTATGAATAATGTAACCATAATCCCTGGCGTACTCGGAGAAAGATCGGATTAAAATTATAAGGAAAATGTCTGCTGCTACGATAAATGTACTTAAAAGCTTATAATAATAATGTCCTCAGACTGAATTTCGGTGTCCCCCCCGAACGGGTTCCCACCTTGTCGTGGCGGGGGGCTTAGTAGCCGTGGCTTGGTCTCCCACGGTGAACAAAGAGGAACCCACGTGGCTGGCCCGAGGTGAAGGGCCGGCCTGAGGTGGCCACTCCGAGTGAGCTTGGGGAGCCCACTTCGGATGTGTGCTGGTGGACTGCAGCGAGGGGGACTCCGCACCCTCTACCGCTGCAGCCGAGGTGGAGTCGCGGAGGAAGAGGAGTGTGGGTATGGCGATGCGCCACTAGCCCTATCCTCCGCGACTCAAACGGGACCGCACCGTTGATGCGGTGGTGATGGGGCTGCGAGGGGAGAGGATTATCGGTATTGCGAGGCGCCGCTCTCCCTATCCTCCGCAGCCGAATCTTGGTTGGCGGCGGAGCCATAGACCAGATCCGCCGCTGGGTTCGGGAAGGCTAGTACTTCTAAGTGCTCGTTTTTCCTGGCCCCATGGCCTACGCGTATCGGACGCGGGGGCGTCTGTTGCGCAGATGCAATTGGAGGCCGTGGAGGAAAGCGTGCCATGTGTTCTGGTGCGCCTTACTTGGGAAGGAGAACGGGGAGGAATATTCCTCTCCCGAGGAGGTGCTGCCATGGGGCGGCAGTCGCTGGTAGGGCCGCGGAAGTGTGCGAAAGCGTTCCCGTAGCCCTGCCAATATGCGACGAAGGTGGAACACCATGGGGTTTTAGTCGGTGCGAGTCCGACATAACCCGTCCTTGCCCCCCGCGAGGCGAGTATGCGTAGGCATTTCCCCATGTTAAAAAAAAAAGACTGAATTTCCGTGTAGGTGGCCAGTCTCAACGGAGTCTAGCCAACTGCACCGGACATGATTATAGTATCTAAGTTTTGCTGTCGATAAACAGTCTACAAAAATTTTAAGACTTATAATCAAAAACAATGTCTTTCAGATGGAATTTCGGTGACAGCTTCCAGTCTTAACGGAGACTAGCTATCTGCGAATTTAGCATCTAGACAGAATTATAGTGCACGCGTAAGCTCAGGTGTACGCTTTAATCCCTCACTGTTATAGTCCGATGGAATGGCGATCCAACACGACCGGAGACGAATCAGGCGCAGGATCAACGAACATTGGTCCGCTAAAACCTTATAATATCATAATTCCTCTCTTCTATTGTGTTCCATGGGTGTCGTAAGAAATGACAATGAGAAATGACAAAAACTTCTTATGGCTCCCAACACGTATTCCATTCTGATTGCGCCAGGCTTAAAATATCCTGACCGGTGACGGGTGGCACCGTCATAGGCACAGACAGCGAGACGTCATTAAAAGGCGAATTCCCTTCAACAGAAGAGGACTATGTACAACATGAGACTTGTATGCGCTGACGAAGAACAACAATAAAAATAACAATAAAAATATTTCTTAACAACAAACAACCTTAATATATAGTGGTGAAAGTTGAGTGAGGTCAAAGAAGCATGGAAAAACTTTATTCCAATAGAGTGTGTTAAGGATAAAAGTGTGGTTTACAAGATGTTATAAATACCCCTAGAAATAATTAATGCGGGAAGAGTGACGAAGCAAATCAATGCTGCAGAAGTAAGTGGAACACACTAGACGAAAATTAAATACTAAATTGGCGATGGACCCAGGTAAGTGTCCCCTTAAGCGACGACGATGTATGTGTAGACATATGGATGTTAAAGAAGAGAAACAGTCGTATCAGGATCGTGCCAAATGGTAGCCCGTAGTTTCTGCCTTAACTTCTGGTGTGAACTTAACTATAATTTCTGTTCTGGGTGAAGGGAGAGACAGTTTATCTTTTATTTATATGTAAGTAAGAAGAACATTACATATTTCTCGCAGTGTAAGGTACATAAGGTTTTAGGTAACAAACGAAGCTTTGGGAAACGATCGGTATCAGAAAACTCATATTAATATGTTGAATCCTAATTGCACATATATTACAAAAGCAAAATTATCAGTATGGGGATAAAAAGAGCTCGTTTGACTGCGCAGCGTGGTATCTTCGTGATATCTTACACGTTCATATGTATTAGACACGTGGTAGAGTCACACTGTAGCTGTATATGACACAAATAGACCGGCTCAACCGGGGTCAGGTTCACGCTTTCACAGAATCATCATCATAATCATTACAGCTCTTCACAAGTACATTGCTGAACGTAGGCCCACTCCAAGAAATGCCCTGCATCCATTTACTTTCTGCACTTCCTAGCAGCTCGTCGCTCCGTCAAGTGGAGCCCGCTCAAAACTTCGCTTATCGCTACGAGACTCTACGACATTTACGGGGAGACCTATATTGACTTTATAGGCCAGTGGACTCTAATAGGCTGTACGGTAACGGATGGCGCATTCTTTGAAGAGGAAAATGATCGACAAACTAGGTCAAGACATGTCTCACAAACCACCGTGGCGACCCTAGCGTGAAGTAATGTATTTCGCGAGCGCCCGTATCGCTCTCTCGAGGAACATTCGTCGCTTGCTCGTTAAAACTCTCGCCAATTTATTAAATGGGATATATAGCCTTGATAGCTAGGAGGATGTTTTATTGAGATTTAATGCTATACTTTGGTTTAATGTTTTACAGAGTACGACGAAAGAGTTACGATAGCTGAGGTAAGTCACAACGATTAAGATGTATAAAAGTAATTAATGTTTGTCGCAATCATCATTATAATCATCAATGCAGCCTCTCACTGTTTAACATAGGCCTCAAGGGATGCCACAAAACATGGTCCACTAGATGAGCAATTGCATCCATCGAATTCCTGCAGTCTGTCGTCACTCCATCTACTAAGGGCCGCAATATATTTATCGTAGTAATACCGTTAAATTAATTTGTAACTTAAATGTCCGCCAACAAGCACTGGGGCAGCTATAAGTTGCAAAAAGACTATACGAATATTTCGAAAGAAAATGGAGGGAACATTTTTGGGGGAACAGTTGATGAGTTTGACCGATGCAGCATGGAATATGAAGAATCCCTGAGATTTATTGCTGCGTTGCAGTAACAGTTAAGTGAGACTGATGAGCAGATTGCGCAATTAAAACAATACATAGATGAGTTGAAAGCGTCTCAAACTCAAAGCCTGTACAATGAGCTATCCTGACACTATGCAGACTGATAAATATATATATATATATATATATATATATATATATATATATATATATATATATATATATATATATATATGAGTCTGCAGTTTGTGACCATGCCCTAGACGGCCCCAACCATTACATCAGATTTGATAGACCACAAATCCTCGCGAACGAACACCGATTCCTACCAAGGATGATACGTAAGGCTATTGAAATTAAAAAAAAACATCCTAATTTCAATAGAAAAGGAGGCTGGGTACTACCACCTGCTTGGGACCCTATAATAAATAAAATTAAAACTAAACTCAAGCATACCACTGCAAGATTTCAAGACACAGTCAGTTCATTTTCCATAGATCGGACCATAAACAATAATTAAAAAAGCTGAAGGTACTCCAGGTTTAACAACGACATCGGGACGTCAGTCATCTCAGTTCAGATTTTACAACAAAATCCCAAAAAAATTTACAAAATTTGACCTGCACAAAGTTCAAAAACTTTATTAAATTAAGTTTGTATAAAAAGGGTTAGTATTAATATTAACGAATTTATGGACGATAATAACCCCTGGGAAGGGTGATCGCTACCAAGCTATTTCTAATTTGTTTTGTATTGTTAATTGTAACAGACATAATTGTAAGCTGTTATTTTAAAAAAATGTTAAATTAAAAACCTCTGGGTTTCTTGCTGGTTCTTCCCAGGACAGAGATTTATTCCGAACCAGTGGTCAATTAAAAAAGTAACTTACAATAAGTATTATTTATAATCTAGTAAAAGTAGAAAGTAAAAGTTTCTGTTTCTGTTTCTGCTTGTGACCAGTGGTAGGACTAAAGTAATTAATTTAACGTTTGTAATAAAATAGTTATTTTCGTATTCAAAAATTTTATCCACTAGCAGATTCAATAGGCTGATAACTTTAGACAGGCGTAGCCGTTCGCTGCAAGGCAAGGTTAATGCGAATATTAATTTTATAATACATGAACAACCTGATTTTAATCTAGTAAGCATCATTATAACAACATTCTGTAAATACCAGTAAAAAACACACAAGCTAGTAATACCAGATATTCGACTCCAGACTCCAACAAAGTCCCAGAAAAAATGCAGGGTCTATCTATCAAAAACTTTTAGAATTTTTAATGATTAAAACTGACTAAAAAGAGTAAATATATTTTAAGAATAAAGGATTGACCACTGGTAATGAGAGTGCCACCATGCTTTTACTAAATGGTCTATGATTGATAAGAGCCCTCTTACATTTCGGCGTTACGCAAATTTAGGTATTTTACACTCCGAGCGGGCGACGACCTACGCGAGCGATGCTTTATTTCATAATAAAGCATCGCTCGCGTAGCTAGCGTAGCATAAATAGTATGGCTGCATCACGTTTTAATAAATAAAATAACCAACTGTAACTAATATTCTTAATTGGTACTTACAGTCAATTACCATATTTTTTATTATAAAAATATTTGCCACAATTTAGATTATTTAGATTATTAACAATACTTATTGAAAGTCAATTTTTTCATTTACCACTGGTTCTCAAGAAAACCTCTGTCCTGGGAAGAACCAGCAAGAAACCCAGCGGGACTACTCTTTTTTCAAATAATAGCTTACAATCATGTTTACAATTAACACCACAAGACAAATTAGAAATAGCTTGGTAGCGATCACCCTTCCCAGGGGTTATTATCATCCATAAATTCCTTAATATTATAATAACCCCTTTTAATACAAACTTAGTTTAATAAAAATTTTGAACTTTGAATATGACAAATTTTGTATATTTTCTGGGATTTTGTTGTAAAAGCGTATACATCGCCCCAAGAATGAATTACTGACTCGGTGGAGTCGAGTAACTGGTACTACTAGCTTGTGTCTGTTCCTAGTATTTACAGAATGAATATCACTTATTTTTGCAAAACTACATTTATTCTTGTATACGTACATTATATTTTCATAAATGTATTGAGAGGCCAGAGTTAATATATTAATTTCCTTTAATTTTTGTCTCAGTGACTCTTTTGGTTTTAAATAATATATTGCTCTAATGGCTCTCTTCTGTAAAATAAATATAATTTCAGTGTCAGTCGTGTGTCCCCATAGCAAAATACGAGTACCGTACGACATGATTCTATGGAAATAACTAAAGTAAACTATTCTAGCTGTTTCAACACTGGTAAGAGTTCTAATCTTTTTTACAGCATATGCTGCAGAACTAAGTCTGCTATCTAGTTTTGATATATGGGGGAGCCATTGAATCTTTGCGTCTAGTGTGATTCCAAGAAAAATGGTGGTATCAACAAGACTCAGTTCTTCCACATTTAAAATTACATTCGTATTAACATGTTTGACATTAGTAGTTACGAATTTCTTATATTTAGTTTTAGTACCATTTAAAAGCAAATTATTATAACAATAGCTTTACATTGAACTTAGCTATAGCATTATTTACTTCGTCGTAATTTAATAACTGTCGTTTTAATTTAAAAATTAATGAAGTATCATCAGCAAATAATACTATATCATGGTTATCCCCTACTATGTAAGGTAAGTCATTAATATATACAAGAAACAGAAAAGGGCCGAGAATTGAGCCCTGAGGCACGCCCATTTGTACAGTCGACCCGGAAGAACTCATACTATTAATGACAACTTTTTGCGTTCTGTTACTTAAATATGAAATAATTAATTTAAGAGCATCACTTCTTACATCGTAGTGTTGAAGTTTCCTGATTAATGTTTCATGGTGAACACAATCGAAGGCCTTGGATAGGTCACAGAACATACCCAAAGCATCCTGTGAATTCTCCCATGCATTAAAGATATATTTAGTAAGCTCAACACCAGCATCAGTTGTCGAGCGACCCCTTGCGAATTGATTTTTTATAAAGTAAATTATTTACATTAAAAAAATTTAAGATTTGATCAAGAATAATTTTTTCAAAAAATTTACCAAGTGTTGGCAGTAAAGAAATAGGTCTAAAATTAGCGGGGTCCAATTACTGCCAGATTTAAATAAAGGTATTACTTTACTATGCTTCATTAAATCAGAAAACACACCAGGTTTGATACTAGTATTAAAAATAATAGATAGAGGTGCCATTGCATCTATTATAGACGCAATAACTTTAACAGAAATCCCCCACAGATCGGCGGTTTCCTTAATATCAATAGTCCTAAAATATTTTAGAATATTGTACTATTGTAGCTGAGTTCTATTTCGGAACTCAGGTCAAAATAGGGCGACTATAACGGCAATCGACGCATACTACGATAATATCGCTAAACGATATTATCGCAGTAGTCGTTTATCGATATCGATAAACGAGACTAAGCGCGAGAAATCAAGTGACACAGGTCGAAAATCGACACACGCTCGCGCGGTAAAGATTTCAGATGGCCGGCGCAAGGAAATGTATGATTGTTTTATTTAATTAATAAAAAAATAATAATAACTGTAAAAAAGTAAAAATCATAGTATAGTTTAAGCAAATATGTAATTGTATACCTACTTTTCTAATTACCCACAACAAATAAGAACATTGTGCGTATCCAATACTTACAGATCATTTACGAGTACCTGCCGTTCTTCATAAGTTCATATATTTAATATCTAATGATTAACTTGTTACCGGAGATAAAAAAGGATCTCCGGTTCAATACACACACCATACGAAACACAGCAACATTAAGCTTATATTTTACGCTGGTATTCTGTAAGAGCGTGGTCCTTCCACAGTCGAGCCGACCTATTCATGCTACAACTATACTACTAATATAACTGCAGTATGGCTTTACCACGAATAAAATATATTATGTTTGTTTATGTTTTATATTAAAATAAAAAAGTTAATTTAATTTATAATTTTTATTACTGTGTTTAGAAGTTATTTCTCTGTTTTTTGATTACCGTTAAATTTAACATGAGTAAAATTTCTGGTACAGAAATGCATTTCTTTCATAGACCTCCCCACAGATTATCTCATAGGGAGGATATTTGTCATAGTTGCCACGCTTGGAAAGCGGATCGGCAACTGCAGATTTTTATTCAGCTGTTATCAGGATGATACTGTTGCTAATCTCCTGGTTTGTTCCCCCTGCACCTCGTACGACAACCACGGATATGGGGTATTCTTGCACCGCTACCACACGGTTTACTACTTTACTTAATTATAAATATAATAATTAGAAACGTCATAAAAATATATTTGTATTAATACAAATCTTTGATTTACCTACGAAACTATCACTAGAGCAAATCGAGAGAACATCGCGAAATTACAGACCAGTATAACAAGAGGCGGATCGGACCGAGCCGGATTACGACTGTAATTAATCAAAAGCGTGCCTTCGTGCCCCCTTTCACCACCCCTTTCCACCCTCAACGGCTCTTTATTTTTACAACGAACGAAGAAAACCTCCATTTCATTAGAGGGGTACAAAGGAGTTTTCGAGCAAAATAACTCGGTAATCTAGTTACGGAAAATGTTTAATGGAGTCACAATTGCTCCTTTTATATTTCTAACAGAGCTATGAGAAAACTAAACATTACATAAACTGATTTATTCACATGGCTCAAATATTATAAGGACGTATATTGGCAATTAATTATGACAGAGTACCACAAGGTTCCATATTAGACCCATACTGTATATTGTCTACTGGAGTGCCACGCTGCAGCTGTATTATGGATGCAGCACAAATTCGATCATGCTTTCAGATAATATCAGTGTAGAATAGGACGCATTCTATTACACCTTCTAACTAGTAATGAGGTATTCCATTTAAATCCTCAAGTATGACTACGCATACGTATTTTATTTCATTTTTAGTTTATTTTATGCGGTGTCTGTGGACCGCAGCATCCGCTTACCATTAACTGGGACTATGTCCTAGTTTAAGAAAATATTGGATTTGCTTATTTGTCTTGTGTTACTCAGATGTCATTTCAAAATAGCATATTCCTGAGGGACGTGCCGTTTGTTACTGCAATCTAGTAAAGCAATGGGCTGATTTTCTATTTAAATTATGTCTTCTATGGTATAAATATGTGCATAAACACTCACGCCTGTCACCCAGAGGGGTAGGCAGAGACTACAGACTTCCATTTAGCACGATCCTGACATACCTCTCTCGCCTCTTCCACATCCGTATACCTACGCATACATGCTCGTCGGTTAAGGGTACTCTTAATTTAGCCCATTTGTTTCCAAACTTCCACCTAGGACGTCCCTTTCCGACTCTTCCATTCACTTCTGCAACATATATTTGCTTTGTCAGTCTTTCCGCATTCATTCTTTCTACATGGTCAAACCACGGAAGCATTCCTTTCTTAATCCTGGTCACTGCATCATCTTGCAAACCACACTCTTCTTTTATCACACAGTTTCTCACCCTGTCACTCATTCAGCCCTAGCATACTCCTTAGCGACCGCATTTCTACTGCATTAATTCTACTCTCGTGCTTCGTCTACCACACCCAACTTTCACTACCATATGTTAAAGTAGGGACTAATACAGCATTGTGAATTGCCATACGTGCCTTTTTTGACACATTCTGACTTTTCACAATAGAGTGTAGAGCCCCATTTACTTTATTTCCTGCATTCACTCGTCGTTCGATATCCTTATCATATCTAACATCCCTGCTGAATACACATTCCAAATATACGAACTCATCCACTTGCTCAATTAACTCTCCTTCTACTCTTATTTCACATACCTTTTTGCTTTCTTCTCTTTCAGAAACCATCACTTTCATCTTACTTGCGTTCACTTTCATTCCTCTTTCTTTTAATGACCTGTTCATTAATGTAACCATCATTTGCAACTCGGCCGCCGACGACGCAATTATGACTTGATCATCAGCGTACAAAAGGCATTTGATGGTTAACTCACCCATTCTTAACCCGCATTCTTCAACTTTCAAATTTTCCAAACAACTGTCCAGAAATAGGTTGAACAGCCACGAGGGTACCTGCACAGCCCTGTCTGACACCTTTATGGATGCCAAACCAGTCCGAGTAGACACCGTTGATTCTAACACAAGCACTCGAGTCCCTATACAGAGACTTTAATGCCTGTATTAAACCAGCGCTCAACCTAAATGCGTTCAGCGTTTGCCATAACACATTTCTGTCATAAGCCTTTTCCAAGTCCATGAACGCACAAAAACTTTTTGGTTTTTCGCCAAAAACTTCTCCGCGATCATGCGCATGGAAAAGACTTGATCTGAACACCCCATTCCCTTTCTAAATCAAGATTGCACATCCCAAATTTTTACATCAGTTTCTTTCATAACTCTTTCAATTAGTACCTTAGCATACAGTTTTCCCACAATGCGAAGAAGGCTGATACCACGGTAGTTTTTACAGTTCTGCTGTGACCCTTTTCCTTTATGTATTGGGACTATCACGGCTTTGCACCAGTCTCCCGGTACCCGCTTTAGTTCCCAACATAAATGAAACAAGGTGTACAGCAAGGTGTACAGCAGGCCTGCCACCATGTCCTCTCCAGCCTTTAGCATTTCGAGTGAAACTCTATCATATCCGGCTGCCTTACCTTCTTTCATGCTTTTCATTGCTTTAATTATTTCATCTATACTTATCTCCCTATATCTTTCATCTTCTTTCGGAATTTCTATTTCATTTAGTTCACACGTCTCCTCACTCATAAATACGCTTTCAAAATATTCCTTCCATCTCTTTAGACTCAACACTTCATCATACAGAATACAGCCATTCTCGTCTCGTATCGCATTCAATCTAGGCTGTTTTGCATGCCCCCCTGGTATTTCTTACGAGTTTCCAGAACATTTTAATATTTGCCTGGAAGTTATCCGATATTCTTCTATCATTCTTATCCGTTCTTTCTTGCTTTTTCATTTCAACTAATTCCTTTACTCTCTTATTTAGACGTTTAAACTCTGCCTTTTTTCTTTCAATCTCATCATTCTTACCGCCAAAATTACCAGCTTTGGTCGCTAGTAAATCTAGCCATGCTCTCTTCTTTGCTTCAACTTCCATACGTACCTCATCATCCCACCATAACGTATTGTCTTTCCTTTCATTCGTTCTCTTACTAACACCACATACTTCAGTAGCTGCATCCAATAAACCTTTCTTAACATTATGCCACACATTCTCCAAGTCTAACTCATTCACACGCAACTCATCCAAATCACTTATATTTTCTCTCAGTCTACATTTGTACTTCTCTTTCACATCTTCATCTTGTAACCTCTCAATTCTTATACGCTGTAACGCAGTGGTAGACACAGATGCCCAATGCCGCCAACGTCTGAATAAACCCCTAATTCGGATTAAAACCAGGTAGTGGTCCGTCCCCACGTTGGACCCCCGGTAAACCCTTGTATCCACCACTGCGCTAATCATTCTTTCATCCACAGTTATGAAATGTATCACGCTTCTATCATCACCTCTTTCCCAAGTATACATGTGAATCTTCTTATGACGAAAGAAAGTGTTCGTCACAAAAAGATTCCTTTCCACACATACGGTGAGGAGGCTTTCACCATTCTCATTAATACTTTCATCACCAAACGTTCCCAGTATCCTTTCATAGCCAAGCCTCCTCACCCCAACCCTTCCATTAAAATCTCCTAACATAACAATATTTTCATTTTCCTTACATTTCATTAACACCATCCTTACTATCTCCCAAAAATGCTCTCGGATATAAGTGGGCTTAGACATGTCTGGGGCGTAGAACCCTAGAACAAACAACTTCTTTAAGCCCACTTTTATTCGTATCAATAGCAGTCTCGGGCTTACACCTTCATACTCTTTCACAGATTGACCCATTCTTTCTGAAAGGATGATTCCGACTCCCTGGCATGCTCGCTTGGTCTCGTCTACACCGGACCAGTAAGCGGTATATATGCCATGTGTAGTGACATCCTTTCCCTTCCGCTTCGTCTCATTTACACATAATACATCTATTCCTTCTTCATACATCATATCGCATACCTACTTCATCCATCTTATCATTCATTGCTCCACATACATTCAGCGTAGCTAGACGGGCCTCCGCAATCCTCTTTTCGCCCCTCCGGGAGACAGAACGTGACGGGTGGCGAACCTCGTCGCCGGTTTTCCTCCCGAAAATTCTTCGCACCCCTGTCCCATTAAAGGGCGCCGGGAATTCGGGGCCATTTCTTTTCCTCTTTGCCTCATGGTGCGAAAACAAGAGGGTGGTATATTTTACGCCGCTACCACACGGCGAGTAGCCGAGTCTGTTCTTTAGGCTTTGTCGCTCTTTTAGCACCACCCGGGGGAAACGTGTAGGGTGGGCCTAGGATTAGGTGGTCGAAGCCTACGGGCGCGAGCGACTTATCCCCCGTATAAATATGTATTGTGATTTATTTGCTTTCATGTTTTTGTAATCAGTCAACTAATTTATAGTATATACACACGTACTGTACTACATTTATATCACAAAAATATTAACAAAGATCGTTTTTATTTTTTATTTAAGTATAGTGAATACGAGTCTGTAAATGTGAGAAACAAGCATAAGTTAGAAATACCAGTTAAGCGACTCCAAAGAGCCAGTAAGTCCTTCATTTTTTTATAGGATAGGGTGACAAACGAGCACACAGTCCACCTGATGGTAAGTGGTTGCTGTGGCTCATAGACATCTACATCTATTCTCGATTACGAATCAAAATGCAGATGCGTTGTCACCTGTGAGAACTAAGATGGAATGTCTCGTTTCTAGTAAAAAGAGTCTCATCGAGAAATGTAAAAACGTAGGGCCTAACTATTTTAGTTTATTAAACAAAAGCTGTATAAAATGTTTATTATAATATTAAAGAATACATCACTATAATAATCGCTGGGAGTGACGTGATTACTTGCATGCTGTTACTAATGTATAATTTAATACAACAACATAGTAACTTATTTTTAATCAATAAGAGTCCCATTAGTATTTTCTGTGGTTCTTCACATCAAAGATTTTTTTTTCTAAACCAATGGTAAAGCAAACATACGTTGTATGTTGAATAAATATTATTTTATCCTGTTAAAACGTTTTTAGTATAACGTTTTACGATCTATTCTCTGTGTTCTGGGACATCATAAAGAATAGTAAAGTAAGTTTATTGTTTGAAGGATAGTTGTTGATTTTTATTCATTATAATAAAATTCATTAAAATAAATACAATACAATCTACTATTCTTAATCATAGCTCACACTTAATTCCTTCTCTTTCATACGTATCTAAAAGTAGGTAATAAAGTTGTACAATGTTCCTCCTTCACCTAGCCATGGAATATACGATGTCTTACGAAATAGTTTCTAGAGTAAAATAAAATAGCCTACATGCTTTCCGCAGCTAGGCTCATGTCTTTTATTTCTGAGAAAGTTATGCAGTGAACATAATTATCAGATATGCTTTCCTCCCCTCCGAGAAGACAATAATTACCAAAAATTCAATGCTTAAAATTGCGGTTAATAAAATAAAAGTCGTTGAGAAATAAAGCGCAAGTATTTTAAAATTAAAAGCAAGCCCATTAAGCTGGCTTTTAAATTTTTATTTGGTTTTTACTGAAAAGACAGCGAAAAGAAGACTAAAAAGCAAATAGTGCAATTAATAACTTTAGTGTTTACCAACCACCGGCAATCAAGTGCTACAGAAAGATAGCTCAGTACCATGAAATTTAAAGCGACCCCACTAACCTGGCCTAAATTTGTATGTTATTAAAAAGTAAAATTCAAATAATCCAAGCCAAAGTTAATGTAAAGTAAAGTTACAGCTTGTATAAGTCCCACTGCTGGGCACAGGCCTCCCCTCACTTCTGAGAGGGTTTTAGAGCAAGGAAGTGTCTGCTCCAATGCGTGTTGGCGTACTTCACAATTTTTTTTTCATTTCTCAGACTCAGGTTTCCTCACGATGTTTTTCTTCACCGCCGAGTATGTAGTAAATCAGTACTTAAAATTGCAATTAACAATTCCATTGGTGCCGGCGGGGATCGAACCCAGTGCTCGCGCACTGTGAAATTTAGTACGAGCGCTAAGCTCGTGTGCTACCACGGCTCTATACAAGCCAAATTAATTCATATTTGCACACACAGACAAATAGATATCCAGAAAAATGCATGTATGCATCCAACGTTCGTTTTACAGTGGTATAAAGAGAAGCACTAAAGATAGCACACGCTAAGCGTCGTTACGACCGTCCGTCACACCGAAGCGTAATTGGACGAAAGTTACCGACGCGAACGTTCCGCTGCAGCCATAAAGATAGCGATAGCAACCAGTCGCTAGCTATTGATAGTTTTACCGTCTCAAATAAGCTTTCGTATGAAAGTGTAAGGTACTCGTATGCACGTCGACAAACATTACCTATGTATAAATCACAAACGCAGTTAGGAATTTTGGAATATTTTAAGTCAGATAAAGCATTAACCAATTATCACAGTTAAGCCAGTCCACAGCTGGATATATGCCTCTTCAAGAACGTACCTGCTGGCAGCTTTCCCTTACATTCATAAATTATAATCTTGTTTGTAACTTTAAACTATACCCAAACATTATGAAAATGATAAAAATATTAATAATTAAAATAGAATAATTAATATTCCTTTTTAACTGTATACATTTATATTTTAAACCAAATTTGTATCGCAGAGTCGGGAACGGACGCCCTATACGAAGGTTTATCGACCAAATCGGCAATACAATGAAAATGGGCCAGATTAGGAGTACCCTAAACCGACAAGCGTGTATGCGGTAGATATATGGATGTAAAGGAGACGAGAGAGGTGTCAGGATCGTGCCAAATGAAAGTCCGTAGTTTCTGCCTACCCTCTGGCTGACAGGCGTGTGTTTATGTTATTCACATTTTTAAAATATTACACACTAAAAATCTTTTGTAAAATAAAAATAAATCACAAAACATATCTAAACCATTGCGCACGCTTTGGTAACCACAGATTAATATACTCGTAGATTATATAGTTATTATTAAATTGTCTTCGTTGGTCTGGTGGTTGACTACAATTGACAAACAAGCTTAAAGTCCACCTAATGGTAAGTGGTTGCTCATTTATGCCAACGATAGTTACATGGACCTTAGCCAAATCATTTTTAACATCTTAATATGATAGATTTCCTTAATGTAACGCCTGATTCTATTAATTGTCACGTGTTAAGAACTAAATTTAACATAATAGAGCCTATGCTGCAGCTATGATTGTAGCCCGAATCGGCTCGACGGGGAAGGACCACGTTCTCACAGAACACCAGCGTAAAATAGCTGCTTAATGCTGCTGTGTTTCGTATGGTGAGTGTAGAGAACCGGAGACCCGTTTTACTGAAATCGAGGCATTCCATCTTAGTCCTCAAGGGTGACAACGTATCTGCATTTTAATTTTTAATCGAGGTTAAATGTAGATGTCTATGGGCCACAGCATCCACTTACCATCAGGTGGACTGTGTGCTCGTCTATCACCCTTATTCTATTTAAAAAAATCCACCTCAAATAGTCCATAAAAACTGATGAACGTCGACTTTCCCCAATGTAGGGTAAAAAAATACAGTATTTTATGCGTTTATAAACATTATAGGTCTAACAATTTTTTTTTCTATATCAGCTCGTAAAAGTCCGCTGTTAAACAAGGATTTCTCTCGTTAAGGGGGCATTTGCCTTTATGGATATATTAAGCACTATTGACACTACTTCCAGTGGCCGGTCTGGTTATTTTACGTTTGGCGTATACGAGATAGTTATATCACCATCTTTTTTCATAGAAAAAGGTGACAAACGAGCACACAGTCCAACTCATGATAAGTGAATAATATGGTCCATAGTTGACATTTATCCTCGAATAAGAATCAAAATGCAGATGCGTTGTCACCCCTGTTTCCAGTAAAGAGGGACACCCACAGGACATAAGTGGTGATGAAATCGGCGTGAGGACACCGCCACCACGCGGGAATTCATTCACCACATTGTTAATATAATTCGGTAGCTTGAATACTACCTAAGTTGCCGAAAGCCAACTATTTATCGACGGTAGCGATACGGTGGATTTACGATTACGGCTTTAGTGTAAGCTGGTTTTAGCGACGGTCGTAACATTGGAAACACTGAAACTGTCCAGAAGGGAGATACGAGACTTATCCAGCCTACCTGCAAACTAAATATTTTATGTAATACTGAGGCCG
Source organism: Parnassius apollo (assembly GCA_907164705.1). Lineage (NCBI taxonomy): Eukaryota > Metazoa > Arthropoda > Insecta > Lepidoptera > Papilionidae > Parnassius > Parnassius apollo. The sequence continues at coordinate 1,877,781 of CAJQZP010000644.1, read as the reverse complement.
CTCTTTAATTAGTTACCGCGTATATTTTTTATACGTCAATGTTTTGATTTATATTTGGCCTATTTGCTATTATTTTCAATAGTTCATTACGTCATATCAAAAGTTCACAGATGGACGAAAGGATAAGCCTTCCCCTTAGACTGCCTCATATTCCGGATTTCACTAGAGCAAGCGCAGTTCTTAGCACTTTGAGTTGTCGTTAGTTCTACCGTCCACCTCCTGTTTCGTAGCGAAGTTGTCCTCTGTCACCTCTTACAATACTCACGGGAAAATATTGGGTATATTATACAACGACATAATTTTATTGTTTTTCGAATACTATTTTTTTTCTATTTACAGGACACTAATAGCACAGACATATTATAATCTTCTTAACTATTAACTATTATTAATTATCGATTTATTTATTTATTTATTTGGTTGCTGGTTGCATAATCAAATAGAAAAATATATTGATAATACCAACATATATACCTATCAACGATCAAGAATTAAAATGCAGTTGCGTAGTCACCCATAAGGACGAACGGAATGCTTAGTTCCCAGTAAAAATTGTCCCTGGTTTTGTCTACACTCACCATACAAAATACAGAAGCTTAAAGCTGCGTGAGAGCGTGGTCCTTCCCCGGTATAGCCGACGTATTCGTGCTACAAGCATAATATAGCTTCAGCGTGGCTCTATCGCGTACACTTTTTACAGCCAGCACTGAAGTACCAATCAAACTATGAAACAACTACGAGTAATAACACAAACTCAACGTAGTCCAAGCTCTCGAGGCGTAACAAGCCGATTCGATCGCACCGTTCGCCCACAGGCACGTTCGAGCAGTGAGTAACGAGCAATCAGCGACCACTCCACTGACAAGTGCACGTGGCTTTGCTTATATCTCCTACGGTATTTAGAATATTGGTTAAGTTAACAAGCTATTAGCAATTTATTTACAACTTTATGCTCAACTGCCCCATTGGTCGAGTGGTAGTTGACACGATTGCTGATCATGATATCCCACGGTCGAATCCCGGCTTGGATCAAAAAAGGTTATATTGGATTTGTTTGTAAAGAAATTCTCGGCGGTGTTTCATCCTAGTGCCTCGGAAAGCATATGGAGCCGTTGGGTTACCATCCCATCGGTCTATGAGAGGGAATGGAGAGTGTACCTGTGCTTGCACATACACTTGGGTATTACAATCGTGCACACACAATACATGCTACCCCCACCCCTACGTACACCCACTAGAAGGTGGCATTTTTTGGGGAGTTTATGTTTATAAGTGGAATTCAATGGGATGTAATGATGATGACACATACTCACGAATATTGTTGTTTTTTTTAAATATAATTTGTAATATGCCATCACCTAATTGTTACTTTTAGCGCTATATAATGCCAGTTCGGGAATCAATTTATACAATATGGTTTCTTTTTAAATAAATACAATAAAGTACAGTTTTTTATTAATATTTAAACATGTCATGTACTAAACGGCGCACTTTTAAAAATATAAGTATATTTTTCAAGATTTTGAGAAATTCAGTAATTTCGTATTACTCGTGAGTAATTTTGTTCAATATACTGGCCGGTGCGCCTACAGTTTATGGGATTAGTTTGCGAAAATGGTTAAAATATGAAAGGTTATAAATTCCAATCGCCTACAGCGTTAATACAAGCGAATCCGAAACTAAATTCGGGCAATAATCGAATTCCATTTGGGACTTCAGTTGAAAATTTATTCGGCTATATATCACGAGGCAGCGTCCGCAAATAAATGTGCGCCATCGATTAAAAAGCAATAACGAGGTATATACCGTAAGTGTTGGCTATAGCGTCCATAAATATGGCGTAACGGGCGGAAAGAAGAGCCTTATTCAATAAGCGTGCGTAATTTCTGTAGGGTGGTAATGCGGACGGCTTAAATTGATATATCTTGAATTAATCAACGCTGTGTTGCGCGGTTTAATGACGTGCCGTAACTGAACCCTAAGTGCTGCAAGTAGACAAGTGGTGCTTACGACTAAATCAATTATTGAAGTAAAACTTCTTTACGCACGCTTGACTTGGAGAGCAAGATGGCGAACGCGTGACGAAAGCGTTACGAAAAGTTTGTTCGGGCGAGGCGAACGGGAGTTGAGTAAGAGATAGCAGAGCGCGCAACATTTTCTTTCTCTCTTTTTTTCCTAGCAAGTTATTTTTCATAATTTTATTTCGTTTTGAACAATTTTATGAATTAATATTTTGTTCAATACATTAAATATTCTACGAACGTTAATAAAATTGTAAATTAAATTTTAAAATTCATGTTTTGTGAATTTTCGGGTGAATAATAACAGGCAGTCTTTAGACATCTAAATAAGAGAGTAATAAGTAGTTGAAAGGAAAAAGCAAGAAAGAACGGATAAGAATGATAGAAGAATATCGGATAACTTCCAGGCGAATATTAAAAAGTTCTGGAAACTCGTGAGAACTACCAGGGGACATTCAAAACAGCCTATAAAGAATGCTATAAGAGACGCGAATGGATTTATTCCGAATGATGAAGTTTTGAGTTTAAATTGATGGAAGGAATACTTTGAAAGCGTGTTTATGAGTGAGGAGACAACGTGTGTACTAAGTGAAGTAGAAATACCGAAAGAAGAGGAAAGAGGTAGCGAGATAAGTATAGATGAAATAATGAAAGCAATGAAAAGCATGAAAGCAGGTAAGGCTGCCGGATATGATAGAGTTTCACTCGAAATGCTAAGGGCTGGAGAGGAAGTGGTGGCAGGCCTGCTGCACACCTTGTTTAATTTATGCTGGGAACTTAAGCGGGTACCGGTAGACTGGTTCAAAGCCGTAATAGTCCCGGTATATAAAGGAAAAGGGTCGCAGCAGGACTATAGAACCTACTGTGGTATCAGCCTTCTTAGCATTGTAGGAAAACTGTATGCTAAGATACTGATTGAAAGGTTTATGAAAGAAACTAATGGAAAAATTTGGGATGTGCAAGCAGGATTTAGAAAAGGAATGGCATTCGTCAAGTCTTTTTCATGCGTATGATCGCGGAGAAGTTTTTGGTTTAAGTTTAACCAAAAGGTGTTTTGTGCGTTCATGGACTTGGAAAAGGCCTATGACAGAGTGGATAGGAATGTGCTATGGCAAACACTGACTCATTTGGGTTGAGCGCTAGCTTGGATACAGGCATTGGAATCTCTTTATAGGGACTCTAGTGCTTGTGTTAGGATCAACGGGGTCCACTCGGATTGGTTTGGCATCCATAAAAGTGTCAGACAGTGCTGTGTGGCTTCCCCGTGGCTGTTCAACCTATTTATGGACAGTTGTTTGCAAAATTTTAAAGTTGAAGAATGCGGATTAAGATTGGGTGAGTTAACCGTCAAATGCCTTTTGTACGCCGATGATCAAGTTATTCTTGCGTCATCGGCGGCCGAGTTGCAAATGATGGTTACATTAATGAACAGATCACTAAAAGAAAGGGGTATGAAAGTGAACACAAGTAAGACGAAAGTTATGGTTTTTGAAAGAGAAGAAAGTAAAACGATATGTGAAATAAGAATAGAAGGGGAGTTGATCGAGCAAGTAGATGAGTTTGTATATTTGGGTAGCGTATTTAGCAGGGATGGGATATGTGATAAGGATATAGAACGACGAGTGAATGCAGGCAATAGAGTAAATGGGGCCCTACACTCTATTGTGAAGAGTCAAAATGTGTCGAAAAAGGCACGTATGGCAATTCACAACGCTGTGTTGGTTCCTACTTTAACGTATGGTAGTGAAAGTTGGGTGAGGCAGAAAAAGCACGAGAGTAGAATGAACGCAGTAGAAATGCGGTCGTTAAGGAGTAGATATATTAGGGCTGAATCTGAATGACAGGGTGAGAAATTGTGTGATAAGAGAAGAGTGTGGTTTGCAAGATGATGTTGTGACCAGGATTAAGAAAGGAATGCTTCGGTGGTTTGGTCATGTGGAAAGAATGAATGAGGAAAGAATTACAAAGAAAATTTATATTGCAGAAGTGAATGGTAGAGTCGGAAAGGGACGTCCTAGGCGAAAATTTATCGACCAAATTGGCGATTTACTGAAAACGGGCCAAATTAGGAGTAGCTTAACCGACGAGCATGTATGCGTAGGTGTATGGATGTGAAGGAGGCAAGAGAGGTGTTTCAGGATCGTGCCAAATGGAAGTATGTAGTCTCTGCCTACCCCTCTGGGAGACAGGCGTGAGTGTTTATGTTTTTTAATATATGTATATACATTTATATAGTATACATACATGCATATATAAACGTATATAAATAAATATATATATATATATATATATATATATTTATATATATATTGGTTGTTTGTCTGTCATGGTATTATGTTGAACTTAAGCTCCTTAAAAAACTAGTGTTATACAATGATTAATGTTGAGTGTTCGTGTAACTGTAAGAAATCATTAAGTTTCATATTATTGTTGCGTGAATAAGTCAACGTCATACACTAGCGCCATCTAGTGTCAGGAACGAGAGCGAGGGGAGCTTTGCAGAAAATGACATCACAAATCTTTCAATCCACGGCGCCATCTAGTCTCAAACCGAAGAACTAAGTTTCTAGAAAATCTACACTCGAACACTCGTCGCTTTGCGCGCATTTACTTGAATATTCTGGATGCTTCATTGCTAATTTGTATATATATAGGCGCTGCAAAGTTCCATCGGGGCAGTATTGGATTTGGCGAGACAAGCGAAGCTTCGGAGCGGAATAAAGTGAATTAGTGTGTTTAATTATTAGTGTTTTAAGTTTTAATTTGTGTAAAGTAAATTAAAGTGTTAATTTAGGTAATTTTATCGGCAATTTTTATTGTCACGAACCTCAAGCTCGTAACAATTGGTGTCAGAAGTGGGATAAAATCATGCCGATTTTACCTAAGGACGAGATGGAGGGCGTCCGTACCCGAAGTCAACGCCAGCAGGAGACGGACCAGAGGAGATTTGGTGGTGCAACGCCGCAGATGTCTGAGGGCCAGCCGCCGGCCACGGAAGCCGGTCCGTCAGCAGCTTCTACGTCTGTGGCACCTGACTTAGGTGCTCTGATGGTGATGCTGCAGCAGCTGCAGCGCGGACAGGAGGAACAGGCCCGCCGATTGGAAGAGCAGCTGCGGGGCGGACAGGAAGAACAGGCCCGCCGGCAGGAGGAACAGGCCCGTCGTTTAGAAGAGCAACTCCAACGCGATAAGGAAGAGCAGATGCTCCTCATGAAAGACCTTCACGCTACCTTCGGAAAAGAGATACGGGAGGTGAAGGATAAGGTTGCTCAACATGACAACCGCCTGTCGGAAGCTGAAACCCGAATCGACCAAGTAAACAATCGGGTTGACAACGTAATGGCTGACGTGAAGAAAACGCTGGACGAACTCAAACTTATGGAGGGAACTACAGCTCCCGTAGTAGCTACTACACCTTCGCTACGTGGTTTCAAGGTGCCACCATTAGACGGGACTTCTTCCTGGTCAGCCTACAAAATCCAGTTCTGACTTCATGACTGCTCTCACACTAGGCCTGCGTGACCAGGCCTTAACAGTTCTGGAAGCTCTCGGTGAGGAAGTGACTTATGAGCAACTCCTTGAGGCATTGGAGGCGAGATATGGCGACGCTCACCTGGAACACGTCTTTCGTGCGCAGCTTAAAGATCGTGTGCAGCGTATCAACGAAAACCTGCAGCAGTGGGCTCTAGAAGTGGAGAAGCTGGTGCGAAAAGCATACCGGTCTGTACCTGCGCTCATTGAAGGGAACCTGGTGCAGACATTCATCGACGGCATCCGCGACCTGGAAGTCAGAGCTGCTGTGAGGCTCGGGCACCACGAGACGCTTAAGGAAGCCTTGGCCCATGTACTGGAAGTGGAAGCCGTGTGGCAGGATCATCGTTCCCATCGCGTCAGGGAGGTTGCAGCAGCTACAGTTCGCGACCGCAACAAAGGATACAGCCCAAGGTGCTATGGCTGTGGGGAAAAGGGTCATCTTCAATCCAGCTGCCCTAAGCGAACCCTAGAAAGGGAAGGTGAACGATCTCAGGAGGGTAGTGCGGCCAACAGCACCGCCCAGCAGCAGCAGGGAAACGAGTAAAAGCCAGAACTGCGGGGCGGGTGCTGGCTGATGTTAAAAGAGCCCCAAGGATCTCGATCTCATAAACCCATGATGGGAACAGTCTAATCATCAAGGGCGAGGTCAACGGAATGCCGTGTAAACTGACCATAGACACTGGAGCCTCTCGTATGGTTGTTAGTTCCCAACTTATAAGTCAGTTCCTTGGGGACTCCGCATACAACCGAGAACGCATTAATTTGGTAACAGCCACCGGTCAGCGTATACCCGTCCGTAGAGACAAGGAGATGGAGTTGAAGCTAGGCAACGTGATCTACCTGCATAATGTCATCATGGCTGATATACTGGACAACTGCATCCTAGGCCTAGACTTTATGAGGAATAATTGTTGTGAGATCGACGTTAAGCAAGGTGTTTTGAAATGTGGACAGGAGGAACTTTTTATGGAAGGTGCGTTACCAGGGAACGTGTACAGCATTAAGAAGATTGTTCTTCCGCCGAGATCGGAAACGATTGTTCCGGTTAGTCTTCCTCGAAACGCTGGGCAAGCTCACCGTTGTGTACTTGTGGAAAGGGTAAACAATGACCTTCCATGGAAAGTAGCTCGAACTTTGGTCAGGACCACTGACATCTCAGGAGTACGTGTGCTGAACCTTTGCGACCGGGAACAGATTATAGAAAAAGGCACACTGATTGGTACTTGTGAGGAAGTAGATTGGTTACGTCGGTGCCAATATATATCGAGTGGGATCCCCAGAAAGGATGCAGAAACGAGAGTGACCACACTTTTGAAAGACTGTCGCAGTGTTCTCTCCCCGAACGAATTGGTCAAGGCGAAGAAGTTGTTACTCAAGTACGCCGATGTATTCTCATCAAACGATGCTGACATAGGAAAGACTGGCTTAGTTCAACACAAAATAAACACAGGAGAAGAATTGCCTATCCGTCAGCGGCTGTAAACTGTACTCAGACTCGTAGTAGAGGTGCATTGAAGTTGTACAATGTTGGTGCACCATGGGAGAGAATAGCCATTGACGTGGCGGGGCCGTTTCCGGAGAGTGTAAGCGGTAACAAGTATTTCATGGTTGTGATGGATTACTTCACAAAGTGGCCAGAAGTTTTCGCCATTCCAAATCAAGAAGCTTCAACAGTTGCAGATAAACTAGTTCATGAAGTCTTCTGTCGTTTTGGAGTACCTTTAGAGATTCACAGCGATCAAGGAAGGAATTTTGAGTCTCAAATATTCCAGGAAACTTGCCGAGTTATGGGTACTCCTAAAACAAGACCGACTTCTTATCACCCGCAATCTGATGGAATGGTGGAACGATTTAATCAGACATTGGAGAGGTACCTAGCAAAAGTTGTAGACAATCGGCAACGAGATTGAGACAAGCACATACAACCGTTTTTGTTGTCATATCGAAGTTCTGTTCACGAAAGTACAGCAGTGACACCAGCTTTCGCAAACTTTGGAAGAGAATTACGGCTGCCTGCAGACCTGATCATCGGGATACCACCTGATGCCCCACGCAGTATAACCGATTATGCAAATGACTTGCGGAACAAAATGAATGACATTTATGAGCACGTCAGACAATCGGGCCAGCAAATGTCTGAGAAAATGAAAACCCGGTACGACCGCAAAGTGAACAATAAAGGGTTCAACGAAGGTTTAGTGTGGTTGCACAATCCAGTCCGCAGCAAAGGGAAATCTCCTAAGCTTCAAGCTAAATGGGACGGCCCGTACCGGATTGTAACCAGGATCAACGATGTGACCTACCGGATACAGAAAGGCGCAAGAGGGACTCCTAAGATCGTCCATGTGGATCGCTTGGGCTTATTATGGGACCGATAATGCTCGGGACGAGCATGTCTTAGGAGGGGCAGTGTTGCGTGAATAAGTCAACGTCATACACTAGCGCCATCTAGTGTCAGGAACGAGAGCGAGGGGGAGCTTTGCAGAAAATGACATCACAAATCTTTCAATCCACACGGCCATCTAGTCTCAAACCGAAGAACTAAGTTTCTAGAAAATCTACACTCGAACACTCGTCGTTTTGCGCGCATTTACTTGAATATTCCGGATGCTTCATTGTTAATTTGTATATATAGGCGCTGCAAGATTCGATCGGGGCAGTATTGGATTTGGCGAGACAAGCGAAGCTTCGGAGCGGAATAAAGTGAATTAGTGTGTTTAATTATTAGTGTTGTTAAGTTTTAATTTGTGAGTTAAAGTAAATTAAAGTGTTAATTTAGGTAATATTTATCGTGCAATTTTTATTGTCACGAAATCCTCAAGCTCGTAACAATATATATATAAATCAATAGCCCTGTGTTAATCCCGCAAGAACTCAAAAATGGCTCCACCAATTTTGATTAAATTTTTTGTGTGTCCTGGACTGGAACCCATCCTGGATGCTTTAAATACACAAATGGACGCTGGTAGGATTGGTAGATGGCGCTGATGTTGAGATCACACGTGCGAAGCCGGGGCGTGTCTCTAGTTACTTAATAAAATAACTTAATACATTTAAGTATATATTATGTTACTAATACTAGGTAATTTGTAATATTAATGGGGAAAGTGTTAAGTAATATTTATAATAATAGAGATAGATGGTTCTAAAACGTCAATATTATATTATGACGTTAATTAATGATTAAATCGATAAATGAGTACTCGACAAACTTATAGAATACAAGTTAACGTAAAACATCGTCAATCAGCCATCACTAATTAGTCGATACTGGCTTGCTTTGTAACGATATCACTTACCTTATTGATACCTTAAGAAATGCAATAATTTAATTGAAAAGTTTCGGGACAAAATGAAGTTCAGAAATAGCTTAATGAAAATAGTTATGGAATTGAAATATAATGCGAAATAGAAATGTTTATTTATTAAGATATAATGGAGTCTTATTTAATCTTTATATATACATACCGAGAATATATAACAGTTGGTTGGTCTGTTAGTGATTATGTAATTTCTGAACGACGACAGAATGAGGTCATATTGTTTTTTTTTACAGATTAAGGTGACAAACGATCACAGTCCACCCGATGGTAAGTGGATACAGTGACCCATAGACATCTCATAGCATCAATATCCTCGTTTAGAAATTGATTCTTCATTTTCATATTGATACAGATGCGTTGACTAAGATGATAGTCGTCAGGGGTGACGACGTATCTGTACTTTGATCCTTAATCGAGGATAAATGTAGATATGTGGGGCACAGCATCCACTTAACATCAGGTGGACTGTATGCTCGTTTGCCACCCTTATTGTATAAAAGCCCGCACCTCATTGTAAATGAATGCTGTACCCGTAGACACTTTTATTTTAAATCTGGAGTGACAAACGACCTCACAATTCCGCTAATGGTAAGTAGCTACTGCAGTCTATGGACACCTGCAGCTAACTCTAAACAAATAAGATCATTGTAATCTTTGAGGAGTTACATGGAATTCCTCACAGCCTGTAATTTCTCTCTAGACCCTTCAAACCGGAGACCAGACATTCAGCCTAGTAGATACCTACCCAGAGTGACTCCTGAAAGAAATAGAACCTTATCACCTAAAAAATAATAAAATAGTTAAAAAGGTTCTTATTGGACTACAAAAAAATCGAGCAAAGTAACGTGTTTTCACAAAACCAGTTTTTACGGATTATGTCGCGTATATTAACTTATTTTATATTCCTGACGTTTCAAGCACTTTAGAGCACCATGGGCACGGGAGGGAGTGAGGTGTTCGACTTCCCAATATCATAGTTAACCACGGCTACCTACAGATTAAAATTATTAATTTTTTGTTCCGATCTAAGCAATATGAACTTACAGTATCTTGAAGTCATTAACAAGGAAAAGAAACGTCGGGAATATAAAATAAGTTAATATACGTGATATAATATGTAAAAACTAGTTTTATTTAAATGTGTAGTGTTCGAGTAAACATAAGAAATCATCAAAGTAACTTGAATAGACCACCGACCACCGATAATTAGACTTTTTTACTTATGTATATTAAACTTTAACTTTTGGGAAATAATAGTTTACTTTTCTCCCAACAGTTCCAAATTCTTGCCGCTTCTTCTCACTAGGTCTCTCGCAATAGAAACTTCTCAAAGCGATGGCATAGCATTTGACTATCATAAATTGCTTTACAAAAGCTAATTTTTTATAAAAATATTTGAATTCGACCTTAAATTAATATTTCACCAGCAGAAATCAATCACACACATAGTAGTTTATAAAATGAATTTAAAATTCCGGAACAAATAAATAAATCGAGGCCGACAAAAGAAATTACATGAAACAACGATAGTTGAAAATATTCCGTAAGATACCTTAACAAAGCAGCAAGGTTACGCGTGCCGATTGGTCTTCGGGCCCGATTGTTTGTTCTGGAGTAATAAATCTACTATATTGCAAACAAATAACCTTTCGGAAAGTTCTACGTTGTTTTGAAATGGAATCAATATAACGGAATAGTTCAACACTTTCTAATGTCATTTGAATGACAAACGAGTCCAACTGACGGAGTGTAAAAGTGTGTCAGGGATTTTTACAGTCTCCAAACAAAGAAACCCTGATGTGTGCTTTACACCTGAGGATTGTAATACCACATAGCTTGTATTATCCTGGTTTCCTATACTTCGAGCCAAAACCCAAAAAAAGATGGTGTTGCTTGTAGGTAGGAATAAGCGGCATGCGAAGCCATTAATTACCTTATCTCTCTCTCTCTCTCTTTCTCTCTCTCTCTCTCTCTCTCTCTCTTGTGTTATGCACCTACCAAATATTGCGAATGATTGTAATTATAATGGGGAAGGGGACAACATCAAAAGTGGAACTTCCAAACGTTACCGGCGCACTATGATTTTATCCTGCATCGTGGAGGCAGTTTACACACATAAATTGCACTTGGACAAACATCCAGACCCGGAACAATTATTTGTAGGCCATACAAATACTTGCTTCGTGCGGGATTCGAAACCGCGGCCCCCAGCGCAGCCACTCATTACCAGCTCAAACAAACAAAGCCACTGCGCCACGGAGCCGTCAAAGTTCTTCTCTTACTTAAAGCATAATATCAAAAATCCACTGCTGAACATGGGCAACCCCCATAGATTGCTCCGAAGGGGGATTGTTTGCTTTACCCAACTTGGCGGGTTGGCAGATGTTGGGAGCCACGGTGAACAAAGAGGAACCCACATGGCTGGCCCGAGGTGGCCACTCCGAGTGGGCTTGGCGAGCTCGCTTCGGATATGTGTTGGTAGGCTACCTCAGCCGCTGCGGCCTAGGTGGATTCGAGGAGGAAGAGGAGTGTTGGTATGGCGATGCACCACTCGCCCTATTCTTCACGACTCTGACGGGGCCGCACCGCTGATGCGGTGGTGGTGGGGCTGCGGGGGAAGGGAAGTGTCGGTATTGCGAGGCGCCGCATTCCCTACCCTTCACAGCCGAGTCTTGGTTTGCGGTGGAGCCATAGACCGGATCCGCTTCTGAGTGCTCGTTTTTTCTGGCCGCATGGCCTTTGTGTATCGGATACGGGGATTTTGTTGCGCAGGTGATATTGGAGGCCACGGAAGAAGGCACGCAATATGTTCTGGTGCGCCTTACCTGAGAAGGAGATAGGGGACGAGTAGTTTACTCCCGAGAAAGGGCCGCCATGGGGCGCCCGGCACTGGTGGGGCCGCGGATGTGTGCGCATTCCCGTGGTCAATAGGCGACAAAGGTGGCACACCATGGAGTTTTAGTCGGTGCAAGTCCGACATAACCCCTCTTAAACCCCGCGAGGCGTGTATGCGTAGGCATATCCCCATGTGAAAAAAAGACGCTGTTTCTGACGAGACGAGTGTAAGATATGGTGTAGCGAATTCTCTTGTACCGCCACTACATAATGACACAAAATATACAAAGGGCGGTGTCCTGTAGGATATCTAAAGTTTTTAATGTGATTAGCGCTCTACAGGTATGCGAAATCTATAAATACATTCGCCACCGCACCGAGCGTCACGGATGTGTAAATTAAGGGACCAGTAAAGGTCAATACGCGTCGCGAAAATAGTATATTCCTGACATGATCAAAGCAAGCTTGATGCTATAAAATAAGAAGTGGTAATTAACTGAGCGACGGGTCAGCGGATAACTAATGGAATTATCGGCGAGCACCGTGATTGTTCGCTCGGTGAACTTGTCTGCTGTCATACCGTAGCCTAATTTCAAAAGTGCTGGACGAAACAGTTGACAAAATTCTTGTTCTTTTAAAAAAATATTTTATAGAGTAAGGGTGACAAACTAGCATATGGTCCACCAGATTGTAAGTGGATTCTATGGCCCATAGATATGGATGCCTTGTCGCCCATGAACACTAACACGCTATGTGTCGTTTTCAGTAAAAATGGTCTTCGGTTCTCTACACTCGCCAAATGGAAAATAGCAGCATTTTATGTTGTTTCACGCTGGTATTCTAGGAAAGCGTGGCCCTACCCCAGTCGAGCCGCTTCTTGCTCCATACGCCCATGCTAGCTACACATAGTTGCAGCGTGGCTCTTCCACGTAAACTTTTTTTATAAAACTGGGTGACAGACAAACTTACAGTCCATCTGATGGTAAGTGACTGCAGTCAACGACCACCTGCAGCCAACTACAAACAAAGGAGGCTACAGATGCGTTGTCACCTCTTGGGGATTAAGATGAAATGCTTCACAACACGAAATTATACCATGCTTGTTGATATTTAGTAATAGTGTCCTCCAGACCAGAAGGTTTTATAGGTGGTAGAGCCACGCTGCAGCGTATTATGGTTGTAGCACGAATGGGTCTGCTCAACCGGGGAAGGACCACGCTCCACAGAATACCAGCTTAAAATAAGATTAATGCTGCTGTGTTTCGTATGGTGAGTATAGAGATCCGGATACCCTTTTTTACTGCATTTTGATTCTTAATCGAGATTAAATGTAGATGTCTATGGGCCCCAGCATCCACTTACCATCAGGCTGGTGGACTGGGTGCTCGTCTGTCACCCTTATTTTATAAAAAAAGACCGCATTGTCAAGGCAGCCAGCCTCAACGGAAACTAGCCATCGGCACATGACAGGATTATAGTGCCCGAGAGTGCACTCTATTCCGTCCGACTTCATGATCCGTCCGTATGTCGGTAAACTGACACGACCGGAGAGAGATCAGGCGCAGGACCAACGGCTTTACGTGCTTTCCGAGGCACAGGGGTGAGACACCGCCAACTTCCTGACTCCGGGCAGCTACTGAGAATTTCTTGATGGAAAAGCTCAATAACTGATTTTTTAAGTCCTGAGCCGGGTTTCGAACCCAAGACCTCATGATCAGCAGTCCGCATTATTAGTTGTAATAGTGCATTGTTGGTATTTACTTAATAACTCTATTTTGGGTTTGCAATTTCGTTAAGAATGTATGAATTTTAAAACAACAAAGTAATTTATTTAAATTAAGAGACCTAATTATCTCTCAAGTTAGTCGTTGATGACTGTGTCACATTAAATATTTTGTAATTTAATTCTGTTTGTGATACAGACAACTATTTTTTATTTTTGAGAACAAAAAACGGGATTAAAACGATGGGTACATTGACTTCCGTAAAAAGCCAGTGGTTGCTTAATCACACAAGTTTACTTTAATATATGACGATAATCTCGGAACCTAATGGATTGATTTCAAACTAATTCGCAAAAGCCAGGAAAAGTAAAATTTCAATTTAAAAGATACTTGAAGAAAACTTTTTGTAACTTGGTAAACGCCTACTGTAGCTTACGGATAACTTTTTTAATAGGGAAACGCCTACATCCACCTTCGTAGGGGTAAGCACGGGCTATGTCGGATTCGCACCGACTATAATCCCATAGTGTTCTACCTTCGGCGCATAATAGACGGGGCCACGTAAAAACTTTTACATACATCCGCGTCTCCATTAGTGCCAGCCGGGGGGGAGGGAGGGAGGATAAGCCCTACCGCTAACTTTAAACAAAGAAAGCTACCGAAGCGTTATTATATTTCAAGACTAAGGTGGAATTCTTTATAGCCTGTAATTATATGGCTTTCTCAGCTAAAAAAGTCAATACACTGTTGCTTTGCTGTAGAAATAGGTTCCTATCCCGAAGATTCCTAGACAGAAAAGGGGATCGTAGCATCTAGTAAACTACTTTATTACCTGAAGTAGACAACACAAGTCGTAAGCGACACGAGTACGGTCTACTTCAAATTATAATTCACGACACGACTTAAGATATAACCTATCAAAAGTCTACAGCTAAACATGGGCCTCCTCATAAAGGGGAAATTTTCTATATTTGCCAAGCTTGGCATTGGTAGGCGGGTTGGCAATCGCAGTTTTTATTTTTTTAGTTGTTATGACGAAGCCCATCTCCCGGATTATTTCCCTGTATCGTCTCTTACGACACACACGAAACAATATGGGGTAGTGGGTATTTTTACATTTCATAGCGTGTCATTACATAGTGTAACACTTAATTTGCAATAAATATTTCGACTTTAATTTTGACCTGAAATTTATGAGCGAGTAAATTTTTATTACATTTTATTTTTTTATAGGATAGGGTGACAACGAATTACTATTCAAAACGCAGATGCGTTGTCACCCATGACGACTCAGATAGAACGACTTCATCATCATCATCATTACAGCCCTTCACAAGTCCACTGCTGAACATAGGCCTCCCCCAAGTAATGCCACAAAGCACGGTCCTGAGCCACCTGCATCCATCGACTTCCTGCATGTCTTACCAGGTCGTCACTCCATCTAGTGGGGGGTCGCCCTACACTACGCCTACCGGTACGAGGCTGCCACTCGAGAACCTTTCTTCCCCATCGGTTATCGGTTCTTCGAGCTATATGGCCGGCCCATTGCCACTTCAGCTTACTAATCTGTTGGGCTATGTCGGTCACTCTGGTTTTACTGCGGATATCCTCATTTCTGAGTCTATCACGCAGAGAAACTCCGAGCATAGCCCTCTCCATAGCTCGCTGAGCGACCTTAAGCGTCCTCATACGGCCAGCAGTGAAGGACCACGTCTCAGATCCGTAAGTCATCACTGGCAACACGCACTGGTTGTACAATCTAGTTTTTAGAGATTGAGGTATACCTGACGAAAAGATATGCCGTAATTTCCCGAACGCTGCCCAGCCGAGTTGAATCCGTCGATTGACCTCTCGGTCGAAGTTGGACTTACCTAGTCGGACTATTTGTCCCAGGTAAACGTATTCGTCAACAACTTCGAGCATAGTGCTCCCAACAACTACCGGCATAGGTGTGACATGGACATTGAACATGATCTTTGTTTTGTCCATGTTCATCTTAAGACCTATCCGTTGGGAGGCACTATTGAGGTCATTGAGCATAGAGCTTAGGTCCTCCAGCGATTCTGCCATAAGGACTATATCGTCGGCAAATCGAAGGTGAGTGATGTACTCGCCATTGATGTTAATACCGTATCCTTTCCAGTCCAGTAGTTTGAAAACGTTTTTCAATACAGCGGTGAATAGTTTCAGGGATATAACGTCACCCTGTTTTACAGCTCTCTGTAGTTGGACAGGTTTCGTACTCTGATTCTGTACTCGGATAGCCATCGTAGCCTTACTGTACAAACACTTCAGCACTTCGTTATACCGACAGTCAACTTGGCATCGCTGAAGAGACTGTAGCACCGCCCAAATTTCGACGGAATCAAAGGCTTTCTCATAGTCCACATACGCCAGGCAAAGTGGCAGATTGTACTCTTCAGTCTTCTGTACAATCTGCCGCAGGGTATGTATGTGGTCTATGGTACTGAAGCCTTTTCGGAAACCGGCTTGTTCGGGAGGCTGGAAGTCGTCAAGTCTGCGTGCGAGACGATTCGTAATGACTCTCGAAAACAGCACGTAGACGCGGCTCAGAAGGGAAATCGGTCTGTAGTTCTTTAAGAGAGCGTTGTCGCCTTTCTTAAAGAACAAGACCACCGCACTTCTGCTCCACGCCTCTGGAGTAGTGCCACCATGGAGGACGGAATTGAAGAGCTTCTGAAGGACTTCAAGTACCGGTGTTCCACCCGCTTTCAGAAGCTCCGCTGTAATTCCATCCTCGCCTGGGGCCCTGCCGTTTTTAAGGTGCTGGAGAGCCATTCTAATCTCGCTTAGACTGACGTCCGGGATATCATCGGAATAGTGTCGGATAAGACTTGCTCTTGGATCGTTACTCACACTTGCGTGTGGCTCCAACGATGATGTGTACAGCTGCCCATAGAACCTCTCAATCTCACTCAAAATCTCAGGTGTCCCGGAAACGATGTTGCCACACTCAGTCTTCAGCCTTGACAGTTGGCTCTTTCTGGCAAACAGATCTCTGGCAAATACTTGTTTTCAGTAAAAAGGGTATCCAGTTCTCTACACTCACCATACGAAACACAGTAGCATTAAGCTACTATTTCACGCTGGCATTCTGTGAGAGCGTGGTCCTTCCCCGATCATTCCACCGACCCATTCGTGCAACAATAATTATACTACTAATATAACTGCAGTATGGCTCTAATACTTATAAAATATATTGTATAAAATTATACAAATTTCATAAATATTTTATATAATTTTAAAACATAAATAAATATCAGTTACTAGCTCATATTGATACCGTATTTGCAAATGAAAGCAAATAGTTAATCAAAGTTAAGCCACGTACAAAGTAAACACGGGTGCAACGACACCGTTAAGTAATTTTAACGTTTTGTAACAATAGAGCGACCTTCTACAAAATCATGACATTGTTTCCGTTCATTGCCTTCGGTGTTGCATTAATTTAACGTGTACCGCTGGCCTTACACAATAAATTATGCACGACATTGCAGATATGAGCATTATTGTGTGCCAAGAATTTTAGTATTTCAATACAAATATCTCGCGCGGATTACGTTAACGATATAAACAAATTTTAAATTAAAATTGTGACAGATTCACTAAAATAATTTTATTAGAAACGAGGTCGGGTAAGTTGTTATACGCGCATTATACTTTGATGAGCGGTCTCGTGAACTCAATCTTAACTGACTTTTGACTAACAATATTAAAACAATTATTTTTAAAATTGCTATTATTATTAATATTTAAACCAAAAATTACAAATAAGAGGAAAAGAGTATACAATACATCTACTGGTAATTGAATGCTGCCCCACGGACACTTACATCTATCCTCGATTAAGAATCAGAATGCAGATGCGTTGTCATCCATGAAGACGAAGATAGAAGCCTCGTTACAATTACACAGGGTTTCCTGTTCACTCATCACACGAAACAGCATCATTGTGGCCATTAGTCAGTATAGCGTTGTAAAACGAAAAAAAACGTATTAATATAAAAACCAAGATATGGATACGTGTTGTAATGACCAAAAACTCTGGCGCAATTTCAAGAATTCCGGGCGCAGCGAATTCAAAACAAACAGGTTCACATTGAACACATACGGTTTATGGGGCCCTTTTTAGATCTCATACGTAACCAATTACAAATTAATTTTTTATCTAGGTTCGATTTATTGAGGCCACATAAATAAATAAAATAAATATGGCCTCAATATCACGTTCTCATTTATGGTTCATAAAAGATAGCTTGATCTCTGCGATAGCGGTCAGTAAAAATCACGCCTATGAAGTCCTGAATTTCTTAGTAGTACAGACAGTACCTGTCAATGTCATACTTTATGGGAAGCACTAATTAGGTTTACTTTACTAATTAGGTCGGGTAGGTTAAAAAAAAGGTATTGACATGCTCTGATCACGAATCTGCGGTCCGTTTTTGCGTAGGATGCACGGTTCCGGAGATGTGCAAATCAATTAACTCTTATCTAATTGATATCCGGTGAGGGCCTCCACCGTCATTAGCGCCCCATTGTTCTTATCTATTTATCTATTGTTCATTGAATACCATCATTGTCTATTTTTCCTCGGCGTATGCGTCGGCTTATCAGTGCTATTGTATTATACTTCTTTGTTCCTATCTACAACGCTAATCTGAATCATCAATAAAACACATTACCTAATTTTGTTACAATTTTTATTTACAAAATACAAAATCTTATTACTTATTGTCTATAAAATAGGAGCGAAACATCTCATCCACTAAAATATCATTGTACAATGTGTTCCCTGTAAATATACTCGTAAAACTATGCATTGAACATCCCTGAAACTTATATAGCAAATACATTAAGCAATATTCGCCACAAACTGAAGTCCACTCATTCTGAATACAATCAACATTCCAGATCCATCTTTTACAATTCCTTTATAAAAACTCTAGATGATATCGTACAGGTGACCGTCCATATGAATCAAAATATTGACCGACGTCATTCGTATCGATATATAAAGCTACCCAATGTGACCCTGGTTTATCATCTGTATCCAAATTGCATATTATATACGTTGGTACGTGGGTATACATGGGCAGTCTATTAGCAGCATAAACATTATTTTCTAGACTGGGGTGAATCTTTTTCGTTTTTCTGTTGGACATCTAGTGTATCCATGATACTACTGCTATTTGTAGATAACTACAGTACAATCTACTCAATGACTAACATAGGAATGATCAATTAAAGTGATTTCTAAATATTAAATTGCATTTTTTGGTTGAGTCATCGAAACACTGAACAAGATGCAACACGAAGGAATGTTGAAATAAGCAACAGAATGTGAGATAAGCTTGCTGACGCATAAAGTTATCGTACTATCAGTTCCACTGCAGAAGTTCTTTAGATTAGAATTATTACTTACTGGTACTATATAACAGACGAGACGAGACGAGCAGCTGCAGTCATGGAGTTAGTGTATGGTCGTTTAACCGCAGTGGATCTATCAATACTACGTTTGTGTTACTTCAACGCATCAAAGGCCATGGATAAGTGTTATTCCATGATAATATTTTTTTCTGTTATTTTATTGTATGATTTAGTGTTATGGAAAAAATTATATTTAAATATTATGTGTGTGTATATGATTATGCTGGTTTATAATACTATGATTATAATTTTTATTAGATGGTTTTACGTCTAGAATAGCCATTTCTCTACATTGAAAACGTTTATGAGGATATGTAATGTAAAATCCGTCCATGTCGATGATGTATCTAATATTTTTTAGATTTTGTGTAATTTTGAACCAAAAAGTTAAAAGTATTTACACGTGACTAAAAATATGTTTGTTCCAACAAACTTCACATAACAATGCTTCATTACTTCCCATCATCCCATCTCTTCCTTCTGCTCTTGTCTTCCTGTAATTTAAGTAAACAGAATCACATTCACTAATGATTAACTAATGACTGTCATTGTTAAAAAAGTATTTTTTAACTTTTTCACTTTCTGCTATTGTCTTTGTATTCAGGGCTATGAAATGTCCGCCGCGCTGCCTCAATGCGTATTGGCGAACTTCACATGCCTTCGAAATTTTCTCAGACATGCAGGTTTCCTCACGATGTTTTCCTTCACAGCTGAGCACGTGGTAAATCAGCACTTAAAGTCCGCCGCGCTGCCTCAATGCGTGTTGGCGAACTTCACATGCCTTCGAAATTTTCTCAGACATGCAGGTTTCCTCACGATGTTTTCTTTACCGCTGAGCACGTGGTAAATCAGCACTTAAAATTGCAATTAACAATTTAATTGGTGCCGACGGGGATCGAACCCGGGTCGCGTACAGTGAAATTTACAGCTTGCGCTAACCATCTGAGCTACCACAGCTTAATCATATACACACACATAATAATTAAATATAAATTTTGTTAACACTAAATCATACACACGTAAGAAAATAACAGAAAGAAAAGTAAGTTTGTCAATAGAATAAACACTTACATCCAGGGCCTTTGATGCGTTGAAGTAACACAAATGTAGTATTGATAGATCCACTGCGGTCAAACGACCATACACTAACCCCATGACTGCAGCTGCTCGGTCTTATATAGTACCAGTAAGTAATAATTCTAATCTAAAGAATTTCTGCAGTGGAACTGATAGTACGAGTAACTTTATGCGTCAAGAAGCTTATCTCACATTCTGTTGCTTATTTCAACATTCCTTCGTGTTGCGTCTTGTTCAGTGTATCGGTGACTCAACAAAAGAATGCAATTTAATATTTAGAAATCACTTTAATTGATCATTTCTATGTTAGTCATTGAGTAGATTGGTACTGTAATTATCTACAAATAGCAGTAATATCATGGATACACTAGATGTCCAACAGAAAAAGAAAAAGATTCACCGCAGTCTAGAAAATAATGTTTATGCTGCTAATAGACTGCCCATGTATACCCACGTACCAACGTATATAATATGTAATTTGGATACAGATGATAAACCAGGGTCACATTGGGTAGCTTTATATATCGATACGAATGACGTCGGTCAATATTTTGATTCATATGGACGGTAAGAGCCGTGGTAGCTCAGAGGTTAACGCTCGCTGTAAATGTTACAGAACGCGAGTAACCCGGGTTCGATCCCCGCCGGCACCAATGAAATTGTTAATTGCAATTTTAAGTGCTGATTTACCACGTGCTCGGCGGTGAAGGAAAACATCGTGAGGAAACCTGCATGTCTGAGGAATAAGAAAAAAAAATATTTCGAAGACATGTGAAGTTCGTCAACACGCATTTCGGCAGCGCGGCGGACACTTCCTTGCCCTAAACCCTCTCAGAAATGAGGGGAGGCCTGAGCCCAGCAGTGGGACGTTTATAGGCTGTAACTTTAGTTGATATCGACAGTCACCAGTCCGATATAAACGTAGAGTTTTTAAAAAGGAATTGTAAAAGATGGAACTGGAATGTTGATAGTATTCAGAGGCGTGATTTTACTGACAGCTGTCGCAGAGATCAAGCTATCTTTTATGAACTATAGTGACTAATTATAAGTCCAAAGAACCGTAGGAGATGTAATAGCAGAGCTCATATTTACGATTAGTTTTTACCTGCCCGGTGAATAAATTCAGGTTTAATAATAATTATAAAAATGATCCTATTTTTTTCTATAAAATGAAATTGACATAAGAATGTAGTCTATGTGACGGTGAAATAAAGAAGACTCCTAATGTGTAGTCACTTTTGAAGACTTTGAAGAAATGCTTCACATCCTGTTACTATACTGGCATTAGATAAGAACACAGCACTGATGTTTGGCGGTAAAAATAGGTAAGAGGATGGTTCCCACCAAGGCGAACTCAAAGACAGAAGAGTCCTACCAGCTAGAGATCATATGTCCTAATCCATGACATAGACTCTCGGTAAAATCCTCTAATCCCTGGGTAGGCCATTGCTCAACAATGGACTTTTATAATCCGCAAAATAAAATCACTTATGGTAAATCCAAATGTGCATGCCCTAGGCGCTCATGTTATACGACAATTTTTAAAGTATTTTAAATACACACAAGTTTTCACTAATAAACTTATCTTCGTCGTTCGATTCGATTTTTTCGTTTAAAAACTGAGGTGTGAAGTTCTCATTATAACTAACAAAACGTGCCCAAACTCAGCACACCTTCCAGTTGCATTTCGGCTCATCAGTTGCAAAGCGCATAGGCACTAGTAGAGTACCTCGCGCTTTGCGCTTAAGGCATGCAAGAGAAACATGTGAACCCCAAACGACCCAAAGTAGCAGAACTTTTCAAACGACCCGTGAGTTAAATATAGAACTGTAAAACTCCAAGTTCCCAAACAAATAATACTCGAATTGCGTCACTCTCGACACGAGAGCAGGTCGCTTTCAAGACGGCCGAGGCTAATTTCGAAACAACTTCAGAAATAATTAAGCTTTGTCAAATATACAACAGGTTACCTACGCGCTTTGCGAATCTTCGAGAATTATTTAACCTAACAGTCAGGGCTGCCGCGTGCTTCTAAACGCATTTTCATATTTCAAGCGAGGGCTGCTACAACTTGTTTAAGTGTTTGAATCAAGGCTCAAACTTCGAAATATAAGACTTTGAGAAATAACTTTGTTTATGACATCGAATTAATTATTTTTGCTTCTCACAGACTTGAGTGAAGGTGAAGCACTCGCTTTAAAATTCTTAGTAAGCTAGCGGTGAGTTAAATTCCCTCGGATGCTAATGAAATTGGTTGTTGCAATTTTAAGTGTTGTTTTACTATATGCGTTAAAGAAAACATCGTGAGGAAATTTGCATGTCTGAGACCCATTATCAGCCCGTAATAGTCTACTGCTGAACACACACATCTCGAACCACCGACGCTCTCCCCGCTGCCTCCAGTCTGCGTGTCACACATGAGATGGGTATACCGACACCCATCGGAAGCAATAAGACCTTTATGGCATTTCCTATCGACGCCTCTCACGACACCCTCAAGAAGAAATGAGGTGGTTGATTCTCTTATGCTGCCATCGGATCCAAAAATTATATGTTTAAGAATATGACGGGATTTGTGAACTTTTTTCTATTTGTATGTGTAACATGTGAACGGAGTAAGAATCCTATGGCACTGATATTTTACAAAAAATAAAACAAAAAATTTTGAATTTTTGTTTTATTTTTTATTATATTTTGAATAAATTAATAAATTAATTAAAATCTATCGAAAATATATATATCTACTACAGCACTTCAGTGTGCAAACTTGTGAATTAACTTACTGGCAAATGTTAATAATACAACTAATGTTATTTCCGAATCGTTAGAATTATGTGCTTTCTTTTAAAGCTCATTACACAGTATCGTAAGGATCTGGTTCGTTAATTAATTGGTGAATACGGTGAACAAAAAATACCCTCGCACGAACCAATTTTGGCCAGGCCAATTCTGGGAGCAGGTAATGATCCGTGTCGTAGCAAGGAGCTTTATGTGTACTCGTTCGAAAATTTCGATGGCGTGATTTAGGCCTCCATTAATGTTCGGTCCATTTACAATATTGGTTCGCAATGTCAGCGCCTCCACTTAAGAACTAGCTGAACTTAGACCTTTTCAAGATGCGTCTGCTTAGACATAAACAGCTTGAAAGATTGTAATCCTCCTAGTGGTGAGTGGTTATTGCAACCCATTGACACCTGAAACCAGCAGCAGCCACAGAGGTTTTTTCTGACCGTATAACACTGGCTTAATTGCCTTTCGGACCAGAACAAAGTAGTGGGCAAGCTTCTTGGCAGCAGAAAAAGGCAATAAAATGGTACTAATCCGACGGACTGCTACACAGTAACGACCTCATAAACAGCTCTCTAATTCCTTAATACGCATTCAGGTGAGAGTAACGTTTAGTTTTCATAAGATACTTAGTACATAGTCATCATCGTCGCTTTGTTTTGTTTTTAACTTTATTATTTACTATAAGCCAGTGTTTGACTACAATAAGATCTAACAATGCTTAGCAAGACCAACCCACATTGTAATTGGCAGACAAAAATGCAGACGCTGTCATTCTGGGAAATTAAATTACTATACTATCAACATAATATAGATTATAATAATATACAATTTAGTTTAAAAGTACAACTCATAATTATTAAGTATAAGTACATGGACCTGAGTCAATAACGACAGGGTAAAACACACGTGGCCTTTCCACGCAGCGTGCAATTTACCGCAACTGAAACAGGCCGCACGATTAGCCCAAATTAAGTATTAAAGCGGAAAAAGCTTTTAATCCCTACCGTATCTAACAGTCATGTACAAGATTACTAATTAGGGCTACCTGGTCTGTTCAATTAAAATTCAAAAACTTAATGACTGGCACGCCTCATTTAGTTTACGTACTATATTAAATTCAAATTCAAATTCTTTATTAGATAGTAAATAGGTACAAAAATATTTTGTTCTTGGTGTTATCACAATATGTTGAGAAAACCTATGGAGCTGTTTTCAACAGCATGCAAATACCTAAAAGTTTTTATAATATAGTTAGATACTAAATTTATTATATATACAAAAAACGAAAAACGTCCTTTTACCATCTTTATAAAAAAATAAATGAATGCATCGATTTTAAATTGCGATAAAAAATATTTAATTAAAAACTCATTTACGTATGTGAGGGTATCCTGTTATAAATTGCGTTACACATGACATTACTATTTTTTGAAAGTGCTTACTTTGTAGAATTGAGTTAAATAATAGTTTATCTGAGTTCCGTAAGCTTATTGTTATAACAACATCTTTAGCTTGTAAAAACATGTTCTTGTTTTTAATTACAAATTTGCCAACCTCAAATATGTAGAGACAAAGAAAAGAAACAATGTTTTTAAATTAAAGCTTGTATGATGTGTCGGATGGGATGTTACTAATAGTTCTAACACAGCGCTTTTGCGCTAAAAATACTTTTTGACAGTCTGTGTCATTACCTTATATTAAAAGTCCGTATATTATATAATTATGTAACGCGTATACAAATCTTTTAATTTTGTTACACACTATATGAGCGAGTATATGTTCTTTGTAATTTAGATTTCAGTCAATAATTAAGCCTAGAAATGTCGTACTAATCGCGTTCCGTATAAGTTGTCCATTATGTTCAATATTAAAATTAGTATTAATTTTTTGTTCATTATTAAATATTATTTGTCAGGATTAAAGTTATTAAAATTGATGATATGTGTTTTACTTAAATTTATGTGTAGATTATTTTATTAAGCCATTACTTTACTGAATTCATTGTTCTAATTATGTCCGTTTTATATTGATAGTTGTTGCTTTGTAGTTCGAGATATCAGGTAAATCATTTATGTATAATATGAACAAAAATGGTCCGAGATACTACCTTGGGGACCACCGAAATTGTTATTTTTGAATTCACATCTATATACCTAAGCTACGATATTAGAATTTAATTGTGTTATTTCTGCACACTGTGACCTGTTTTTACATAAATAGCTTTCTAGGCAACTCAAAAAATCTTAAGCCAAATCAAAATTATATTTAAATGCTTTTATACATTAGCAGTATGCGATGAAAGTGCCATCAAATACAATTTTCATAGATATCTATTTAAAATATAGATAATACAGAATTATTTTAAAAGTAAAAAACTTCTATTTATGTACTTTAAGTAATACATAATCAGTAAAAGAAATTGTATAAAATTTAACTTTTAATAAAAAGTAAGAATCGACTTCAAAAACTAAAAAAATAAAATAATTTTCACATGATAACTTCTGAAGTCTATTTTAAAACTATCCAACTGCAGACAGGTGTAAGCAGTCGTGACGTTATATACCCTGAATTCTTCACCGACGCATTGGAAGATTGTTTCAAGTCACAGTATCCTTACCAATTCCTACTGAATACTGTGTTCACATCAATGATGAATATAACACTCGTCTTCGATTTGCCGATGTTAAAGTTATTATGGCAGAATCCCCAGACGACCTTAGCACTATTATCAATTACCTTAGTAACGGGTACGGTCGGTTGTTAGTTAACGGGTAGATCTTAAGATGAACAATGGAGAAACCAAAAATCATGTCTAACGTCCATGTTACACCTATACTGCAAGCTGTGATGCAGACTTCGCTCGAAGTTGTTGACGAGTATGGTAACCTGGTCGATTAGGTAAATCCAACTCGACCAAGAGGCCCACCAACGAATCCAACTTACCTGGACTGCGTTCGGGAAACTGCGACAATTATTGTGTGATATACAGAACCTTAGGACAAAAGTGTACAACCACGTGGATCTTCACTACTGGCCATACGGAGAAGTTCAAAGTCACTCATCGTGCAATGGAAAGGTCTCGAAAATTCTCAGCGGGATAAATTCGTAATGATGAATATCCACACAATAACACAGATATCCACATTTATCCTCAATTAGGAATCAAAATGCAAATGCGTTGTCACCCCTGAGGAGAGGACTAAGATTCCAGTAAAAAGTACCGGAGGAGGTTTTCTACGCTCAACATACGAAACACTGCAGCATTACGCTGTTTTTTTCGCAGATATTCTGTGAGTACATGGTCCTATCCCGGTCGAGCCAATCCATTCGCAGTACAACTATAATATATCTGCAGCAAGACTCTACTGTCTAAAAAATGGCAATGGACCGGCCATATAGCCTGAATCTTGGCTGCGATGAAGATGAATGATACAAGTGATTCACATAATATCACACAAGACTTTACAATCATATTAAATTATAGAAGAACCTTTATACGTTACACTTTGATGTTAAATATCGAATCTACCGAAGCTTTGTTCACATAAAAACTACACTTAACATTCTTAATTCATGCCATCTACATTTATACATTTACTAGCTGAAACCGGCAGAAATTGTCCCGCCAGTTAATATCACAGGTTGTGTGCTACAACATTTACTTTTACTTTAGCGCATGCAATTTTTTTTAATCTATTTATTAATAATTTATTAAAAACTTTAACTTGTAGTACATATAAAATCTCACATGAGATAGCTATAAAATTAGGTGAAAAAAAAACACTAGTGAGGGTGACGTTCTGTTTTTTTTTTATTTATTTTATGTACACACATTAAGGTACAGAAGCAGTCTTATAGTAATTACGTACAAAGGTTCTACTTATTCCAAATTCGCTGAAATATCTTCCAGTAGACCCATAAAGGAAATTATATTTAAATTGCAAACTTAGTGCATACATTAGTACTACTAAAAATAAATAATATACACAATGTTACGGAAATTATATAAAATAAAACAATAAATAAAAATAAAATAAATCAATAAATAATAATAATAATAAATACGATAGTTACATATGATATACATATATATATATATATATATATATATATATATATATATATATATATATATATATATATATATATATATAAATTAACAGGATGCAAAGTAGTTATCTCTAAGACGTTTCTTGAATATCAACAATGTTTCGGAATTTCTTATATTTGACGTTCTGTTCTCTTTGCTAGACTAAGAAATAGCATGTATTAAGGAGATTTAGTCCCTTTTTAAATAATTTAATATATTAACTGCCACGCTTGATTAAATAAAAAGCAAATAAAAACAAAAATTTTAAATTTTGCTTGATTCTAAAAAAAATATTTGTTCGTAAATATAAATATCTTCTTCATTGTAAAATACATATTTATACCAATATTAATGGTTATCGATCAAATAGATTTTAAGTTACACGATTTCATATATACAAACATCCCCTTATATATTTATACATTTATAACTCATAAGTCCGACAGAATTTTACCTTCATATCTTGCGATCATACGTCAAACATCGGCCATGTTATCACGTAGTTAAAAAGCAAACTACTAAATTATATATTCATGGACAACAGCGCGGAAACAACCCTCATATCATTCCATCCACGTACAAAGACATAAATCAGAGTCACAATTAAATTATGCATCGGGGTTGGTTAAGCACGATACGTGAAATTGCCGTCGGACAGCGCTTACGAAATGCGAGTGTTTCGTGTAAGGGCGTTGTTACACTTGCGTTTATCGAGCATTCAGAGTGTTTGTTCACCGGAGCAGCATAGGTTGTTAAAAACTCAGGCACTTTATATTATTAATTAATAAAGAACAATTTCATATATGTGTACAATATTCATAAATCATAAAACATAATGTTTTAATGTTATATTTGTACTTCGAGTTGGCGGTTTATCTACTACCCATGTGTCGAAGAGGGACAGAGGGAATACTGGACATCAGCAGATGTCATTCTTAACCAACCCGGAAGCGTACTATGGCAAATATCCCCCATGAGGCAATTTATGGCTGAGACCCATGTTCAGCAATGGACTTTAATAGTCTGTTACGCTAACAATATTGTTGTTTACATACTATTAAAAATTTGTATAAATTTTTATAACAAGCTCCTAGTATGGTATAGCCTTATAAGCAAATCTTAATCGTTGCGTGATACCATTTAATAAACGTGCTAATGCGAAGCTACATGCATTTCCCGTATTTTTTCGGCCTTAATCGAATGTAAGTCAGACCGTTTGCGAGTAAACACCTCGAAGAGCAATTTGCCGCCTACTGTGCGAATTGCTATTTTTATTATAAGACTTATTTTACCGGTCAGCAACTCAAACTTTTGGGCAGGTACATTTTATCAGCGGAGTAGTTTGTGGGAAGAACGTGATTTTTATGTCAATTTATGTTAAATAGTAAAAAGATTGTATTTCTTCAATGTGTTAATGAACCTTGTTGGATATTGTATTTGCGACGATTTCTTTTAATGTAAACCCTGGACACAGGACAGTCACGGGTTTTTCCGGTCTGGACGCAGGTTTTTAGATACAGGATAAAGTTAGTACGGTTTCGACATAGTAAGCTTTAGGGACACGTCTATTATTTATGCAACAAGACAGGTCCGAGGCTCTGAGATAGAAGATTCTGGTCGATTTTCAAAAACGGTGATAAATTTCGATCATCATAAGTCTATCTGTAGAGGGCAAAATATCTGAATATCTGAATTAGGAAGTTAATAGTGGTTCATGTTAATAGTTGCACAAGATGTTTCTAGATGCAGTGGCGACCTGGTAAGACATGCAGAAAGTTAATGAAAGCAGCTACGACTATGAAAAATTTTGAAACATGCCTTAGGGCAGGCTGTGATAAATGGATTCAGTTTCAGACTGGTAGACATGCCAAGATACACTCAAAGAACATTTTTTTTTAAATCGTTGACTTCGACTGGTCAAACGGCGGCATATCAGCCAAGTACTCACTATAACGTACTTACAATATACAACCAAATACAAACAATCGAATCAATTTTATTGCGCTATTTAATTTTATTAATTTTGTTGGATTTCAAATCGGAACTCATGACTCATGTACACTAATATTATAAAGAGGTAAAGTTGTCTATATGTAAGTTTATTCGTAGGAGATAATCTGAAGAACTGCAGATCTGATTCTGAAAATTCTTCCACTGAGAGAAAGCTAGACTATTCCAGAGTGATACAGTATATATTTTATTGTGATAGAAATTAGTTGTTTTAGCAGTATAAAATCAGTAGGTTTGTAAAAATCGAGTCCAAAAACCATCAGGATTTTTCAATTTAACTGGTTTGATTTATATAAACACAATGTATTGCAAAGTAGATTAAATTTTTATAAAGAGTTGTTTAATAAACAGTTAAAGCTTCTGTTTCATTTGTTGGTATACCTTTTCGTTACAAATATTTTGAAAAAACATTGTAATCAATTTGCTTTTACCTGAATTGTACATAAGGGAAACCGCGCGAATTAGCCACACATTATATAACGAGCGATTTTCACTTTCTGAAACAGTAATCGTACTTCTTATTAAGCCTAAGATCTCATAGAGCGATATTTACCTGCATCCGCTGCGGCCAGGGTAAATATCGCTCCATGAGTTTTAAGCCTTATATTGTAGAGGACACATCGAAGTTAAATTAATTCTGCAACCAATTTTAAATAAAGAAGACTTCAGATGCGCTGTCACCTCTGAAGACTAAGATGGAAAGTCTCACTGCTGCTATTAGAATGGCTCTCTATATCCTTCAGACTGGAACACCACAGTGAATACACTAATTAGAATCAAAAATATATACATACAAACAGACAGACTTCTAGACAGAACCGATGTCCTACCACATAATGGTAACAAGTTTTTTTTTTAGTGTGTCCCAGAGTTGCCTCTCACGACACCTAAGGGACGAAATAGGTTGTGTATTTTCATACAACGCCACCTCAAACAAAAAAAAAATAGTCGCTATTTGAATATTTATTGCGTCACAATTCACGATATCATCGAAGGCACGTGCGAAGCTAATAAATCAAAATTCTAACATAATTACGGCATACGCCTCGTCTAAATTTGAATTCTAAAATACAAACGAATCAATTCTATTCTTTTTGTGTCGACGGAGACTTCATTAAGGAAAATGAAAGACTGTAGCTTCGGCTGACACTCATAATTAGTACGATTGATAAATTATGGGCGTTGAAAACCTATTTAAATGTACACGTTTTACCTGAAGCGGAATTGCTACTTGTGTTTTGAATACCTGCGATTCGTTTGATGAATCGATAGAATAAATGAAATAAATAGCTGTTGACTCTGATATTTGAATATAATGTATAATTTGAAATTTATAAAGAACACACACATAGCCTATGATCTTGTTCCTTTGAATTCCCTGTAAAGGTATAAATTAAAACGTCGCCCATTAAGTGGTTAACTTCATCTAAATAACTACATTATATAATTTTAACTTGCTATTAGTGGTCCTATAACTTGAGCGGATTTGCATTTTAAGGTTAATAAAAAATATATAAATAAAATGATCATTTAACTATAAAAACTATTACGTCATTACACTATATTTCCATATAATTTGCTTAGGAATATTTGTTTTGTCAAAACTGTGCATTGACTATTATAAAGTACATACTAGCTGATACCCGATCACTTCGCTGGGCACACACGATAACATTTTGTAGCGGAACCTATAATTTTTTTGAAGGGAGTATCGTAAAATACGTTCTTAGTGAGCGTTCATATTTCGAAATGAGTAACTATACTAAATTTCAAGTCAATGGGTGTATAGTTTTAGATATCCCATAATGAGTCAGTGGTATTACGCATATATATATATATATATATATATATATATATATATATATATATATATATATATATATATAGATATTATATATTATATATTGCCTTCCTTTAATAAGCCGTCGTGAAAGTCTCGTGGTGTCACAGTCACTTTGAATTTAAATGATAGAGTGACAGACAGAAAAAAAGAGAATAAAAATCTGGCTGGACATGTTGACATGGACTGGTGCAGTCAAGAATTGCCGCAACTACCACAACTGGCAAGCGGATTGGCAATTGCAATACCGGGCCTCTCACATTTGATGCTGTTCCAGTCGCCAGTGTCGGTAATTACATTTGGCGTAAGCGAGGTGGATATTCCACTTGAATGGGATGATGAATTTTCTTAGCAGAGCCACACTGCAGCTATATTATGATTCGTATGATGAGTATAGAGAACCGCAGACACTTTTTACTGGAAACGAGGCATTCCATCTCAGTCTTCAAGGGTAACAATGCATCTGCATTTTGATTCTTAATCGAGGATCCACACATCCACTTAAGATCATTGAGCCGAGTGCTCGTTTGTCAGGTTTATTCTTTAAAATAATAGATACCTATTATCCATTATAATGGATTTTCCGTCATTCGACTACGCGGACACGTATCAACACTTTTGGGTGGCCCCTGCGATACTCTAGCTTTCCGGTGGTTCCCGAAGGTACTCGCACTTCGGGAGGCTCCAACACGACTCTCGCAAATCAGTTGCCGCTCGCGCGCGCAGTGACGGCAGAAATAGACGTATTATCTTAACCGTAATTTAAATTTCGATGGGTCTACCCTGGCGGGACTGCACGCTGTATGAAGTAATAATAACTCTAAATTGAGGGCTAGACTCATTTTTGCGTGTATTGTCTGACAATAACAAGGAATAGGCAATTAAAAGCGTAGGTTTTTTATTTTCGTTTCCTTTAATTTAATATGCAAAACGCATCAACGAAACATGAAAAAAACCCTTACTTTAAAGAAGAAAGAAAAACATATTTACCTACACAACCTATTAATCGAAATGGCACCCAAATGCATATACATAAATTAAGAAAATTCTATTGAATAAAGGAAAATTCAAAAAAAACAAATATTCAAAACCAGGCCACCAAAAACCGATACATATTTTGCAAAATAAAAATAAAACAAGTCTCCGTCATCTAAGTCACTGTTTGAGGAGTCTCACGTCGCGACTAAGTGATTAAAATCTCGCGCCGGGTAAAAACAAAGAGGGCGAAATGTACAGATGAATTTAAATGGATGCTGTACAAAAGCTGCTAGCGAGACGGGTCTTGTAACGAGCGAGTCGGTACGGTAGACAGAGCACCGCTCTCCCCTCGGACACAGTTGCCGCGTGAAAGCCCTCAGTCCGTCTAAGCTGTCAAGCTTTGATGACGTTCGGATCAAAGTCAAGGGTTAACGACACTAGAACATATACTTTTTTAATACAATTAAGACATGAGAACAGCCCATTTTATAAGTAATCGCTAAGTCGACACAGAAGTCCACTATATCTATTCCAGATTAGGAATCAAAATTCAAACACATATGTGACTCTTAGGTACTTTATCATAAGTTATCGTCACAAAACGTGGTCTTTCTCTGATCGAGACGACCAATTCATGCTGCAGGCATAATGCAGCTGATTATATTAAGTACATAGCTATCACAATCACAATATCGCTGCTGCTTGATAGAGCCACGCTGCAGCTATATTATGGATGACCAGGTTGTAGTACACATAGGTTGACCAGGGTAGGACCACGCTCTCATAGAATACCAACGTAAAAAAGTAGTTTAATTGCTGCTTTTTACTAGAAACGAGGCAATTATCTTAGTCCTCTGGGGTGACAACGCATCTGCATTTTGATTCTTAATTGAGGATAAATGTAAATGTCTATGGGGCTACAGCATCCACCATAGGACCATCAGGTGGACTGTGAGCACGTTTGTTGCCCTTATTCTATTAAAAAAACATATTGTATAACGTCATGCAACTAAATCACAGTACATTGTCAAACAAAACATTTTCCATTAAACATCGCGTCGACACCCGGACTAGTATAATCGCGCCAGTATAAAGTTTTCAACTAAAACTAATCTAAAACGGCCAACACAAAACATTCCTACCGGAAAGCTAAAAGCAAATACTTGGCGAGTAATTTATCACATATTGGAATTCCGGACAATAAGAATCGAGACAGAGTGGAGATGCATGAGCCCAGATCCAATTAGCCTCTGCGTCAATAGGGTCTCCATGGTTTTATATTGCATCGGGAAAATGTAGTGGGATGAAATCATTTTTGTTTATTTTTATAATTTCAAATATTAAAGCAGACTTTAGGAGGCAAGCGTAAGGATTAGGACAATTCCTTCAATTTTAGCATAAGCTAGAGCCACACTGCAGTTATATTATGGTTGTAGCACTCGGTTGGCTCGACCGGGGATGGACCAAGCTCTCACAGAATACCAGCGTAAATAGCAGTTTAATACTGCTGTGTTTCGTATGGTGAGTGTAGAGATCCGAATATATAGGGTATATAGGGCTCTTCCACGAAAACATCCAGAATATTCCAGAATATTCAAGTAAATACGCGCGCCAACCGACCAGGCGCAGAACATTCGAGTGTGGGGCTTCTAGAAAGCCTAATTCTTCTGTTCGATACTAGATGGCGCGGTTGGTCGAAAGTCAGGATTGAAATTTTCTAGGAAGCCCTCCTCC
Organism: Parnassius apollo; assembly: GCA_907164705.1. Classification (NCBI taxonomy): domain Eukaryota; kingdom Metazoa; phylum Arthropoda; class Insecta; order Lepidoptera; family Papilionidae; genus Parnassius; species Parnassius apollo. The sequence goes on along the minus strand of CAJQZP010000644.1, from coordinate 1,844,377 downwards.
CTCTGGTCCCCGACATTAGATGGCGCTAGTTCCAGGTACCTGACGTCAACTTAGAGAGATGTTCTTCTTCTTAACCTTTCTTAGGTTTTGAAGGCCTGCGGGTGTCGAGGTAGCCCTCATTACCCGGACTTCTTCGCGTGGGAGGCACGGCTCTCACGGTCCTGGGAACTGCGCTTTGGCGCAGTTTATGTGTTGATGTTTTGCGTACTTCACGCCATCTGTTCTGGTGTCGGGACTCTCACTCGTCCCCGGCGTCCCCCTCGCCGGGCGGTGAGCGCAGAAGTTCACGTGGGAGTGGTCGCCCGTCTGGTGGGCGCGCGTGTAGCGGAGCTATGTTGCGTAGATGTTGATGTGGTCCGTTGTCTGCGCGGTCGTACAACCGTCTCGCAGTACGGACCACAAATTCGTGGATGGATTCCATTTTGAGATCACGCGCTATGACGTCGTTTCTTACGTAACGGCCAGCTCCCACGATCACTCGTAGTGCAAGGTTCTGCTGGGCCTGCATCTTCTTGCGCTGCGTGGCTGAGGTCAACGCGTACCAGGCTGGTGCTGCGTATGTCAGCCGTGAGCGGACGTAGGTCTTGTAGATGCCTATTTTGGTGTTCCTTGGGAGTTTGGATGCCAGTATGGGGTTCAGCTTCGCTCGCGCGGCTCTGGCCTGTCTCACGACGTGGTCGACCTGCGGGTTCATTCGCAGCGAGCGATCGATCTGGCATCCGAGGTAGGTGATGGTCGTCCTCCAACCTATGTCCTGCCCACGGAGTTGCAGTGTTGGTGGTGTCCTTCTCAGCCTGGTCATAAAGGCGGTGGTCTTCCCGACGTTGACCGCCATCCTCCATTTGTCCAGCCAATCTGGTAGCAGGTCCAGCAGTCGCTGCAACTTCTTTGCAGCGTTTTCCACCCGACGAGATGATGTGAAGTACGCACTGTCGTCTGCATATAGTGCAAGGACGACGTCCTCTTCCCACTCCTCCAGCTGGTCTTGGAGTGTGGGGATATCGTTAGTGTAGACCGCGTACAAATGAGGTGATAAGCAGCTGCCTTGTGGCACTCCCGCTTCTATCGGTCGTGCTACCGAAACAGCCCCTTCTAGGCTGACTTGAAAGCTCCGCCCCTCCAAGAACGACGCTATTAGCCGCACAAGCATCGGCGGTATGGTGGTGTGTTCGATTAGTTTGAAGATTAGCCCTGCGTGCCACACTCTGTCGAAGGCCTTCTCCATATCTAGGAGGACCCCCATACAGATGCGGCCGCGGTTATGTTCGGCCGCAAGATAGTGCAGCACGCGGGCCAGTTGAGCAGTTGTTGAATGTGCTCTACGGAAGCCGAATTGTTCGTCCCGTAGAGCGATGTGCGGCGTGATTTTCTTTAGTAGGATCTTTTCGAATAGTTTCGCTATGTGCGGCAATAGCGTTATGGGGCGGTAGCTAGCCGGGTGCCTCCTGTCCTTCCCCGGCTTTGGTAGCACGATGATTTTTCCCTTCTTCCAAGTGTTGGGGAAGTGGCCAGTTCTTAAAATGCCGTTGAACAGCCTGGTGAGTTCCACTATCCCCCCTTCTTGGCAGCTGCTTAATAGCCATGGTGGTGACTCCGTCGAATCCCGGCGCTTTACGGGCGGGGAGGCGCATGATAGTGCGCGCTACCTCTGTTGGCGATATAAAGTCACTGCCCTTTAGTGGTGGCGCCGGATTCGACAGGTATTCATGTACGCGGTCTTGTATGCTTGTTGCATGTTCTGTGTACCCCTCCGCTATGGGGTTGGTTTTGAATTGTATTTCCAGGTGCTGTGCCATCATTTCCACCCTTTTTTGGGCGTTGTAATAGCGTTTTCCCGTGTTGTCCACTAGTGGGCATGCCGGTGTGGGAGTCTTCGTGAGCTGTCGGTTGAGGAGATGTAGGGAGGCGGGTGTTTCTGACGCTTCATCAATTCGTTTATCCCATGCTTCTCCCCTATGTTTTCTTATTGCTTCCGACAGCTCTTCCGTCAGGGTGTTTAGCTTTCTTTTGATAAGTGGGCATCGCGTCCGTGCCCAGAGCTTCCGTAGTCTCCGCTTCTCGGAGAGTCGTGCTTGTAAGTGTTATGGGAGTTCCTCTCTTCGGCGCCCTGCAGAGACAGGGTGTGAGTGGAGTTTCAGTTGGTCTTCAATTGTATTATTTAGTTGTAGAGCCGCTGCCTCTACATCTTCTTTGGTTAGTATGTTGGCGCCGAGTCGGAGGTCCTCCAGCGCTCTACGGAAGCGGGTCCAATTAGTTCTCATTTTCAACTCTCTGGGCACTACCGCGTCCGCACTTGTATCGATGGTGAACAACACGGGGAGGTGCTGTGTGTCCAGATCATACAGCACCTCTAGCCGTATTGGGTACGGCATTTTATGGCACAGCACTATGTCAAGGACATCGGGCTGGTGTTCTGGGTTGGTAGGGATGTGGGTGGGCTCGTCTGGGCCCAGGACCTCGTACCCCCAGTCTTCTGCATCTTCGATCAGTTTCTTCCCGGGAGGGGTGATTATCGTGGAGCCCCAAGCAGGATGCTTTGCATTGAGGTCTCCAGCGATAATAGCAGGTGTAGTTGCGTCAAATATTTTTCTTATGTCCTGGGGGTAGAGTTGGGCACCGGGTGGTCTGTAGGCGGCATAAATTCTGACTTCTTTAGTGCCCACCTTCATCCTAATCCCTTTTGTCCTTGTAGTGGCGAAGTTCTTGTCTGTTTCCACTTCTTCGTGTATGACGTCTCTTCTGACTAGTGCCGCAGTACCTCTGTACGCGACACCTTCAGGGGATACTTCGTCGTGTCGATACACGAAGAAGTTAGGAATCTTCAGTTGAGCGGAGGGGCGTAGCTTTGTTTCTCCCAGCAGTACAATCTGGATATTGTACTGCTGGACCAGCAATCGGAGTTCGGAGGTTTTTCCGGCGATACCTCCGGGGTTCCAGTATAAAAGTTTAAGTTGTCGGCCCTCTATTAATGGCTGACAGTTGGGCTAGGGCGCCTAATATCGCCGTTAGGGGGGTTGGACCCCGTGGTCATGGCGTTTAATACGTCACCCAAAATCTTGATGACCACTCCCACTACCTCCGTGAGGGCTTCTTCTACGGTGGTTGGTATATATGGGGTTTGTGTGGCGGGTGTGGCGATTGTTGCCTTTCTTCGCTGATATTGTTCTCGGGGTTGATTTGCTTGTTGTCGTGTTTGTTGTGGGGTATAGTTGGGAGGGGGGAGCACTCTTGTTTCTACTGCTGGAGTGGTCGCTTTCTTTTTCTTCCTCCTCTTCCGCTTCTTTTTGGGGGCCATGTTGCGCTCTGTTGGACCATTTGCTGGTGGGGCTAGTGTTGTCCTTGTTGTCACATGCGCAGTTGGAACTGGTGCTGGCGTTGGGTGCTGTTGAGGTTGTTGTTGTTGTTGTTGGATTTGTTGGGGTTGCTGCAGCTGTTGATGGGTTTGATGTTGTGATTGTTGTTGCTGCTGCGGCATTCTAGTTGTTTGTGGAGGCATCTGCGGCTGTAGGTTTATGCCTCTCTTTCTCGCAATCCGCTGCAGCACAGGGCACCGGCGGTCGTTGGCTGCGTGGGCCTTGGTGCAGTTGGCACATTTTGGTTGTGCGTCGCGCGGTTTCTGGCATTCCGCTGCGGGGTGGTTACCCGCGCAGCGGACGCATTTGAAGGGGCGGTGGCAGTTCACTGATGCATGCCCAAATCCTTGGCATCTGTGACACTGCGCAGGGCCAATTCTGCCCTGCCAACCCTCTATAACGATTCCCGGCATGTACAGTAACTCATTTACTTTATAGAGCCGGTTGAGCTCTTCCGGGGGGAGGTGGTCCAATTTGACGTGGAATAGGCATCCGGGTCTTCCCCTTTTAGGTGGGATCGCTCTTACGAATGTGACGGGAAAGCCCATTTCCATGAGCGCATCCTGGATGTCCTGCGGGTTTGTATCTGCAGGGAGTCCTCTTATTCCCACCTTCGTGGGCTGTTCTTCACGTGGTGCATAACAGTACCATGCGATGGTGGTGTCCTCTCTGCTTTGTTCTATGAGGTATCTTTGGATTTTTCTATATTCTTCTTCCGATTGGGGCCGGAAGCGTACCCCTTTGCCAAACGGGCGAGCGTTTGGGGCGTGTCCAATTATGTTATGTAATATTTTGAAGTGCTTCGCCCAGTTTGGGAAGCACTCCACTATTATTGGTGGATACTTTGCCGCTGTTGGTTTTTCAGTGGGTGGTGTTGGTCCCGTTGTTCGTGGAGATGGTGGTTGCGTCGCTTTGGGCGCGGCCGCTATGCGTGCGTACGTGTTTGGGGCTATCGATGGTCCCGGCACGGGTTCTGCATCCATTTCTTGGGTGTCAGTTGGGATGTCTGGTAGGGTCTTTGTTGGTGACGGTGACTTTGGTGGGTTGATGTGTCTTGTTATAGGAGCATCCAATTTCCTCTCCGGAATAGGTGGTGGGGTAGATGAGTCTGATTCTTCATCCGATGACGGTGTGCGTGACCCTGGTTTGGGCCTCTTTTCGTCTTGGAGTTCATCTGCTTCTGTTTGTGGTGGTGCTCGTTTGACCGCGAGGCGGGATGTGGTTGCCAATTCCTGGCTTAGTGTCCTAATAACCCGGCTGGTAATGGGTGTGGGACTAAGTGGTGGACTTCCGATTCGTCTCGGGATTTGGCTGACCGGGGGGATGACTCGTGACTTCTCAGGATCGAATAGATTTCTTTCCATGAGGGGTCTGTCCAGAACCCCTGGTCGCCTGTCTGGTGGTCTTCGGGGGGGTGGGGGGGTTCCCCCTTGTCCGTCATTTTCTTGGTAAATTAATTAATTAGTGCACTGCCCTTGAGCAGTCGCACACCTTACTCCCCTCAGCGCGTGCTACCACACCGGGTGAGACCCTGGGGGAGGCCCAGCGAGGCGCCCGCGAGCAGGGAGGGGTGTGCGAGTCTCTGGTGGGATGGGCGTGTATACACTGGAGTGTCCTTCTTGATCAAGAAGGATGTCCAGTGCTGATGCCGATTCTTGTGAGGTCAACTTGTAGTTCGCTGCGGAGAATGCCAGTGACGGTTCAGCGCTACACGGAGCAAGCTCAACGTTTAGCGGAATCGCCGACTGGCAACACGTAGTCTTCCCAGAACGTACACTTAATACGACACGTGAGCGCGACTAAGGCACGTCTGTTCAGTAGCACGGTCCACAACGAATGATATCGATAGATGTCAACTTAGGCGCGCAACAATATTATAGAAAGCGTGATTCAAAAAGTACGTTTTTGTCTGTTTAGTCTGCAAAATCAGGCTGACTATTCAATGCCTTTAAAGATTATATGTTTAGTTAGTGTATATTGAAAAGCCAAAATTCAGCACTTGATTTATATGTTATAATAAATACCTGTTAATAAACGGCGTTCGTCACATTATCTGAGAAATAAAATGTTGGCAGGTCATACTTTGACGACTACGTGGCACAGTGGCTTAACAATTAGTTGCAGTGCTATGAGCCACGGTTTCAAAACCCACGTCTTTGAAGTGTTTGTTAACTTACAAATAACAGTTCTGGATCTAGATGTTAGTCCATTTGCAATTTTATATGTAGAACGCTTTCAAGATACGCGACCAAACTCTAAACTACTGCGTTACCTAGCCGTCAGATATTTATTATCCCTTTGCAACCGGGAGTCAAAAAAACTCGCATACATTAGTAAGAACTTAGAATACGTTTCGAAACTATTCAGATGTCATGGAAAAATTACTGAAAAAAATCACAAGCAAGCTGGTCTTCAGCAATCAGACCCTCACATTCATGAGGCTCAGGAATAATTTGCTAGTCGCACGATCGTGAGTGTATGTAAATAATGAATGATTTAGGTCAAATAAATGAAATAATAAATATCAATTAAAATAAAATATGGATATTTATGTTTTCCTATTACTTTAATCAGTCTCTATTACAATTATATATAAAAATAAACTGTAATTATTTATAAAATAACGTATTACAAATGAGATCTTCCTAATTTCTATAATCGGAACAAAAATAAACTATAATTACTTCAACAATCAACAAGATCTTAGGTTTTACTTATAACAATCAATGAGATCGACTTATTATTGTATATGATAAGCCTTAAAACAATTTTTATCACGGGATAAGCATAAATACACATTACATTTATCACACCTAATTTTTGAACGACTGCTGCAGGTTTCCAATCTACAAGTCCTCGGCGCTTTTATGTCGTCGCTGGTAGGAAAATGGTCATACCCATCGTATCGTTTTTCTGCTGACGGTCTATTTGCTGGTCTGTATATTTTATAGTCACGACTAGGAAATGATACCTGGTCATCATCTTCATTATCCTTTCGAGTTCTACTTGGTGTACGAGATAAGGCATCTGCCACATCCAAACGGAAATCGAGTAAAGGCATCGTGTCTTTCCTTGCATAATTGTTTCTGTTGCAGTCGTTTCTATACAGCCTCCAAGAGTTTACGAGCGCGAGGTCAAAAAAGTGTGTTAACAATTTTAAGGTCCATTTTTTTGTTTTTATAAAAGTTCTATAACACTCCATCTGTTGATCCAGGACATCAACTCCTCCCATGTGTTGATTATAATTTTTTACTATTTTTGGAGCAGTCACATCAACGTACCGTCTAACGGTTTTATCCCACCTTTTAACGATAATCGTCGCGGCAGAGCCAGTACAGTTGGATGCAAGTAATACGGATTTATTATCTTTCCACTTTACTATTGTAACAGGTTCGCAAACAAAATGTTGGCTTTCACCACGAGTCATTTGAGAATCCATTTTAAATTTTATCGTTGCTCGATCAGGGATACGATTCAACATTATTGTCCCAGTCGAATGCAGATTTAACTTGTTCATTTCTTCAATCAAAGGAACGGTTGTAAAGTATCTATCGTGGTAAACGCAGCTACCCGGGGGAATACTTTTTGCTAAATGTAAGATTACTGAAGGACCCAGACCGAGATTCGTATCACCAAACATCATCCTTGCACCCCTGTATATTTCAAAATCTAACATTAATCCTTCACTAGTTGTGAGGACGAAGTTTTTAATCCCCACAGGCCTAGGTTTGTTCTTCACTACCTGGCGAAGTTGACAGCGGCCTTTAAATGGTATCATTTGCTCATCGATCGAGTAAAATCCCGGCACCCTTTCTAATTTACTACAGGCACCTTTAATTTGGTCGATCATAGGTTGAACCTTCCATAGTGGATTACCAGTTTCGGATGCAGATGGAGAATCTGAGTCAACTACGTGTAGTGAATTGCGAAGGGTAAAGAACCTGTCCCGCGAAATTAAACCGCTGACAATTTCCAACCTAGTACCAGCCCTCCAATACATAGGCAGTCGGGGATAAGGAACACATCCCATGATTATTTGTATTGCAAGGAGCTTTGCGATCTCACTGCTTGTACTTTTCAATTCACGGCCCGTAGTCCGTAAGTAATATAAGTTAGTGCAGTGAGATATCCTTTCTATAAATTCGTTATCTATGTAGTCACGAAAGTAGTCGATAGGACGCCTTACTACTTTTGTAGGCAAGGGAAGATAGTTATGCAGTTTATCTACAAATGGAACCTGCTTCCATATTCTTTTCCTACCACTTGATGTTGATGCCGATCTATTCCCTTGAGAACATGGTGTTGACACCGATTTTCTTCCCCGAGTACTGGTGGTTGATCTCGATCGCTCAGAGGATAAATATACTGACCTTTCTCGATAACGACGCGACATGGATGATAATGATGGGCAAGACGGTTGCATTGTTGATGGACACTGCGTCCTCGGTGGAGGAGGATGTTGCGCCATTAATGAAGCTGGAGGTTGCAGCATCGATGTAGATGGAGGTTGTACCATCGGAGGACACATCAATACTGATGTTTGGTGACTTGTTTCTTCATCTTCATTAGGATTGTCACCATCGAAGAGATTTTCGCAAGCCAATTGATCAAATAGTGTATTTGGTTCAAATTCCAAGTCGTCATCATCAAAATCTTCAATCTCTGATAGATTTCCATTCATCAATTGGTCTAATATTACATCATCCGTAATTGGAACCCCTAATAAAGAAGAAAAGGCCATTTAAATACTGTATAGGATCAAAATAACAAAATGTAACAACATCACGTGCTACGACCGATGTTGCATGATCGTGCGTGTTTAATTTTGACAGAAAATAATTACGAAACTAATGCTTCAATTTGCAAAAACTTGATAAGTAAACCTACAGGCACTCGTATCTAATCAAATAGCATTAAATAATATAAAATATTCCAATACAATTACTAGAAATCGATCTACTTACGTGCGGGAGCACCGGGATTAAAAAACGCAGCCATCCCTCATGCGGCTTTCGACGATCTGGCAGGACGAAACGCGAGCACAGAGACTAAAACTATTTTTTGTCTCATTTTTAAGTAGACTCACGATAGATCGACGCCGGTTGCGTACGCTTAAGTTGTTTATATTTTTCCTTACAATTTTGTAAAGTCGAAACTCACGATCAGTTTTACTCGGGTGGAAAGGGTTATACGGATATTGCATTTTCCGCACCAAGAATTATTTGATCTCTGCAATGGTTTTGTATTGTAAGAAGTGATTTGAAGCAAAACACAAACGATAATTCAAGTGACACGCAGACGTTTTATTAACCATAAAAAAGTCATCGCGTCGGATATATTGATTAATTGTCGAACAATCGTGGTCACTCTAGTCGAAACGCTAATGATTTAGTCTAGTGCCGCTTGCTCTCAATAATCTTCAGATCCGTAGCACATGCACCGTCAATTATTCATTAAAGCCAGAGCACAGACTATGGAACGACGATATGATTAAGCATGCGCTTGTTATGATAATCAATTAATAAATCGTCATGTTGTAAACCTCACACGTTTTCATATATTCTTTAAAGAAAAATTCATAGCAATTATAACAGCTACGAAAATGAATTCCCCAGAGAAAAGAGTTTTTTTAATAAGTAAAAATAGAAAAATGAACACACGGTACATGCTCTATGGTAAGTGGATGATGCGGCCTATTGATATTTGCATTTATTGCCGATCAAGAATCAAAAAACAGATTTGTTTACACCTCTGAGAACTAAGATGGAATGCTTCCTTACCCGTAAACCCCGTTTTTGGTCACTTATTAGATTTTATGATGAGAATAAATTTAGTAGCTCTTCTCTCGCACCTATTTCTGCCATCACGCGGTGCATCTGCTGCTATAAAACGTAACTTGGTGATGGGACACCTTTCCTGTCTAGGAATCCGTCTGGGTAATTACCACCCTCTTACCAGCCAGTATCATTACAGATTGTAAGGCGTATCCATCTTAGTCCTAAGAGGTGACAACGCACCTGGTTTTTTTTATAGGGTAGGGTGACAAACGAGCACACAGTCCACCTGATGGTAGTGGCGGCAAGATCTGTCCTCGATTATGAATCAAAATGCAGATGAGTTGTCACCAGTTAGGACTAAGATGTAATGCCTCGTTTTCAGTAAAAGGGCTAGGACTCTCAAGTCGACGTCTGTCACCCTTATTGAATAAAAAAGATGAATAACCAGAAAATAAAAAAACTACGGTTGCTAGCCAGATTTGCGGTCGCGACAACTATGGCAAATATCTCCTTATGAGGTAACCTAGGGTTGCCAGGTCTTAAAACCGAAAAGCCGGACAGACCAGCGAGCTAAGCCGGACATTTTGGTAAAAAGACCGGACACCCTTGTTTTTTGTCTTAGTAACAGACATTTTTTAAAGTAAAACTGCTTTTTGTCATTTATCGTAAAATCTTCTTAAGTTCTAACGAAATAAAAACAATTGAATAAATCAGTCTTCTTTATTATTAATTATTCAATATTCATTACAATATTAATTTTAATATTTGCAAGTATGTATGTAAGTATATGAAAAATGTAACGAAATAGTCAAATTTAATAAGCCTATCAAAAGCCGGACATCGTCTAATTTGGCCGGACACGCAACCAAAAAGCCTGACTGTGTCCGGCTTTATCCGGACGTCTGACAACGCTAAGGTAACCTATGGGGAGGCCTACATCCTGTTGTGAACTATGATAGCCTGTGGTGACTATGATAGCCTGTGGTGACAGTGATGTAATTAACACTACTGTGCTCGTAGTAAATTTCACAATACACTATTAACCCGGGTTCGATCCCCACCGCCTTCAATTATTAATTACAACTTTAAGCATTGCACAGCTACTCGTACTTCTTCTACTCAGACAGAATCCTATGATTGATGACCAAATGATTATTACTTGAATGAAAATAGTTTCAACGGAATTTATCGCGTTTATTAACTCATTTTATAGTATCGAAGTTTCGAATTTACAACACCTATGGTCACGGAGGGACTACGGTGTTTGACGTTTGATTGTGATAGTTAACCAAAGCTTCCTTCAGTATAAAATTATTAATTTTTTATCTGATCTACTCAGAATGAGCTTATAGATTTAATTTTATCTATTATTGGATCGTAAGCAGATGGTAGCAACCAGCCATCTTCTCTATTGAAATTAGGATGTTTTTTTTTTTATTTCAATAGCATAGAAAATCATCCTTCGTAGTAATCGGTGTTCTTCTGTGAGGATTCGTCGTTTATCAAATCTGCACACACAGACGGCAGACTTCCCTGAGCGTCGATTCTTTACATCAGCAATGTATTCATTTAGTTATATTGATATTTAACCGCGTAAAAGTAAACATATATAATGTCGAATACCTCAGCCCACCCGTAACCATGGATGTTGTAAAGTCGGCAATATAAAATAAGTTAATATCGTGAGTGTCAAATGGTAAGCGTTAAAATTCGCTCGCGTACACATAAAAAATCATTAAGATTTTTTTTCATAAGATAGGGTGACAAACGAGCACGCAGTCCACCTGATGGTAAGTGGTTGCTGTGGCCTATAGACATCCACACCTATCCTCGATTAAGATTCAAAATGAAGATGCGTCGTCACCCGTGCGGACCAAGATTGTATGCCTCGTTGGCAGTAAAAAGGGTCTACGGTTCTCTACACTCACCATACAAAACACAGCAGCATTAAGCTACAATTTTACGCTGGTATTCTGTCAAAGCGTGGTCCTTCCCCGGTCGAGCCGACCCATTAGTGCTTCCACTATACTACTAATTTAACTGAAGCATGGCTCTACCACGCATAAAATTCTTGCTGCCTGGTAAAATTCCATTCAAAACATATCTAGTTACTATACATACTGCAAACATACTCGTCAGTTATACGTCACGTTTTTACACATCCATCAGCCGCTAATGAAGCTGCAATATTATGGACGAACATTCAGCCGCCCTTTTATAACACATTAAGGATTTCATTACAACGTCGATCCACGCGCATCTCTTGCTACCCTGACTTAAGCTGACACACCAAAACACCCCTTATTGATACGGAATATTGTCGAGATTTGCTTGCGTTGCACCAGTATAATCAAATTTGTGCGCCGGGTGGCGTAACATATTAACATTTAACGCCGTGACTTAGTTAAAGGTTAACCCGAAAAGGAATACGACGCTTTCATTATGACAACACTATGAAACATTGATAATTTTGTAAGTTATAATACTGCACACATAACTAAACCCGCCATAAATAAAACACATTTAGTGAAGACTAGCTGTTCCCCACGACTTCGCCCACGTGGAACTTATTACGATTGAATTTCTCGGTTTTACATTCTTTTGCACGGAATCCTAATTCTTTTTCCAAAATATAAGTAGCTTAAGTTACTTTTTATAACATAAAATATTTGCTAGTGAAAGTCGCGCACAAATCGGCTGAACCGTTTCGGTGATAAGCCGAAACAAACAGACAGATAAATATTTAAAAAATTGCATTTTTTTTTTGTAATAAGTATCAAATATACTTTCATATTCATATGCATTTAGTAGAAAGCTGTTATTTTGATATTAGAAACAGACACCAATTTAATTTATTTGTATAGATTGTTTGGTACTTCGCATTTTGTGCACAGTAATAAATGGTCTCGGGACTGTAATTTCCAAAGTTTCAATCATCTATAACGATGACGATTATACTGATTTATGACTTTTTGACCTGAACTTCGAAATTCAAAGCCAAATTAGATATATTATACGCCTACTTTTTAGTGTACTAAGTATTGGGCTGGGGACGTCAATGGTTTTTGTTTTGATCAATTAATTTTTCCTTTCTTTCTTTCTTTACATTTATAGGAGAAGCCTGTTTTGCAGTTGACTTGTGATGAGCTTCATGATGATGTATTAACTACGAGTGACGTGGTGTAAGAACATAGGTTAATGTACTAGGATAAGCGACTTATTTGACTATGTATAGCGACATCCTAAACAAAATGGGCACAGGCGTTTTATGGAGGAGCCAAGACCGCACTCCATTGCATGTAGACTTTATACTGTGGTAGACTTTACATGTTCTCGATTCCTATTTAGAACTCGAAATATTCACCGCTGATTATTATAAATTAATTTTATCGAAGCGGTTTCATTTTTTTAATATTTTTCTATTTTATTTTTCTTTTCTGTATACTCTTCGCACTAAATCCAAGACTTAACAAACCAAAATATCATGAAAGATCAGCTAAGACATTGTCCTTCGAACCCTGGACCAAACAGTACGACAATCGCTGTGCTGTGAAGAACAAAATTAAACCTCGGTGGAAATTCAAGTTCCATTCGAAACAGCGCTCGCTAATTCCGAACGGCGGGAGCTTTCCCGTACCATTGTTTACGCTTTCGAGCACGTCCGCAAACACGTTTCGAATCTTGTTTGTTTTGGACGTCTGTATTGCATAGATTCGACGGCAGACCGTTTAGGTGTTCCTAAACTCCCCGGTATGGGGACGCTTCGAAATGCGCACAATTGTTTGGGAGAAAATTGATTTTCGCATTGTGAACCCAGCTACGGCACAATAGACGCTGGTTCACAACAGACTCCGGATGTGCAGCTACCGCTTGGAGTTCCGCAGTCCTTACACTTAAACAATGAGCTATTAGCGATTTTTGTTCGGATTAATTAGCATAATTTCGTTTTTGATTTAATTTTTCCATATTTTTGTCAAATGAAAACTAATGGAACTAAATGGTCAAAACGAACTTTAGAACTTGGCTAGGTGTTAGGCCAGCTTTTTTGCATAATGTCATTGTGTCCTTCTGCCTTGTGTCCTGTTCTGTCAAACAGCAGTGCCTGCAGTGTCCCGTCTGCCGGGTGCAGAGAGCCAGCTCCTATAGTTACATGCTGTCAGGTATTTCAACTCACTCCCCAGAGATGACAACGCATCAGTAGTCTTCTTTGTGTGAAGTTGGTGCCAGATGTCCCTGAGCTGCAGTAGTCACTTACCATCAGGTATACTGTAAGTCACTCTACCACATTAGTTTAATTAAAAAAACGCACTTAAAATACTCACCCTCTAAAAAAACTCACTCTCTAAAAAAACTCACTCACTAAAAAATCTCACTCACTAAAAAAAACTCAACTGTTGTTGTATTTTGAGGTATATCGAAAATATTTAGTTTGTGCAAATCTTTAAACATGTCGAAGCTTTCGTAGATTTGTAGATGTTTTTAAAAAAACGATGAAATTAAAAATACGACATGCGGACTTTACGTACTCTAATGAAAAGGTAAAGGAGATAAGAATATTTAAAAAAAAAATCAATAGCTTAATTTATCCCAACGAAGCGTACGGGCAGAAGGTAACAAACAATATCTATTATTTTAAAATATTCATTCATTCATCATTTATTACAGCCTGTCAAAAGTCCACTGCAGAACAGGAGCCTCCCCTACGTTGCCATATAGGATGATATTTGAGAATACTGCTCATCTGTTTAATTTACCTCCGTCGCCTCATACGGCATCTACAGAATGATATAGGGAATGAATTGTCTTCTGTTCGACACACACGGTCAGTTACACTGATCAGTTGAACTGCCGTACATTATAAAACTGGCCGTGAGTGTCAAATCGTAAGTTGAAAACATTAACTGACGGCAAACAACTGATGCGGTGAAAGGTTGACTAGCCAGATAAGTAGTAAAACGAGGAAGTCGATCGAGGAATGAAGGCTGCCAGTTTGAAGACAGTAAGTATGGAAATTTTGGGCTGCATTTATTTTAACTGATCAATATAACTGACCGTGTGTGATGAACTTTACGGTCATGGCGAAAAATATTATAAAACTTAATTAACCTGTAAAAGCCTTTGAAATACAATAGTCCAAACGTACCTAAACAAACGGCTTATCTCGCGCTAAATGGCGTATTTAGTGCTCAATTCCAACGAAATTAATTATACTATTGTGCTACAAAATGCCTACAATAAGCCCGGCACATTAATTTCTTACGACGGCAAACTCGCATAGGCTTGTAAATTAATTTCTTTCATAACATAATCATGAAATATATAGTTAATGGTATCAGGCGTTACTTGGTGGAGCCCCATTACGAATGGGGGAGATAAAATTAGAATTAATCATGTTTGTAGTTTATGTCCATAACTCAGAGAAACTTCGCTCTTTCACAGTCGTATTTTCTTAGCGTGATAGACCTAATAAGGATATTTGTAGTAAAACTAAAATGACCGACATAGCGCAACAAATCAGAAAGCTGAACTGGCATGTTTTGCGCCTATTCTCACTCCGGTCGTGTCAATTTGTTGCGCCATTGGGCTACTGAGGGAACGAAGCGTGCATCTGTGCTTGCGAACACACTTGTGCACTACAACTTCTGTTATTTCATAGCGGTACATATGTGGTGCCCTTTGGATTGGCCATGGTCCATGGTAATGGCTAACTAATTGGCACTAAATAAATAAATGAACAAAAGACATGAAAAAAACCTGGCAGTATATTCAAAAGGCTGATAAAAATAATAATAAACATAATGAGTTAGAAAATGGTTTTAAGTGGATTTTGATACGTAAAAGTAGTGCGATTTTGTGTTACGAGTATTAAATGTCTGCGCATAGTAAATTATTCGATGAAAAAACAATGTGAATATTGAATAAACAAACAATATTATAAATTTCAAGTTCTTTTATCCGCTTACGGATCCGTAGCGCCGTGTTGAAGCGTTCCGTTGCGACGTTTTTGGACAGCGGGTTCTAATCCCGCTCGGAGATAAGTGTGTGTTACCGTTACAGCCTGTTAAAGTCCACTGCTGAACATAGGCCTCCCCCATAGATTGCTTCATAGGGGGATATTTGTCATAATTGCCACGCTTGGCAAACGGCTTGGCAACCGCAGTTTCTATTATTTTAAGTTGTTATCAGGAATAAACTGCTGCTCATCACCTGTTTCAATTTCCATCTTACGGCTCTTACGACACCCACGGGACGATATGGGCTAGTGTATATTCTTACACCGCCACTACACGGTAAAAGTATATATGTATATTGGCCTACAAATAATATATCCGGATCTGAATGTGTGTCCTTGTGCAATTTATTTTACGCCGCCACGATCCGCCCTCAAGTCCTGATGAGGGCTAACGTTTTTAAATAAGAAAATAGAAAAGAGCTTAGGCGCTTTGAAATGCTTTTGTAATCAACTGGCCGATGAGGAAATTGTGAGGAAGTTTTTGAAATAAAATAAAAAGGATCATTTCTTATTACTTGACACTGGCAAACGTATAAATGTTATATATGTATATAAATATAATGTCATATACAACTAAAGAAAGAAAAAAAAATGTTAATTAAAAATATTTTCAGGACATGATGTTATGTTTGTCAATACGCACGACTCCTACCTGCTTCAAAATACTTTCGGAAACGAAACGACGCTTGTGCCTAGCAGTGACACAGAGAAATTTACTCTTTAAATATAATAACTACTAATTTGTTGTTTGCAACACTCACGGTGCTCAAGGGACTAACTTGTTTGTCAACTTGATATCATAGATTAACTGAATTTATTTTAGATTAATTATTAAAAATACCAATGCAGAAGTGAACGGCAGAGACGGAAAGGGACGTCCTAGGCGAAAGTTTATCGACCAAATTGGCGGTATATTAAAAATGGGCCAAATTAGGAGTACCCTTAACTTAACTATAAGATACTATAAGTTCATACTGTATAGATCGGAACAAAAGTTAAATTTTAATCTATGGTAACCGCGGTTAACTATGACATATGGACGTTGATAGCTGCGCTGCATCTATATGGTTGTAGCACAAATGAGTAGGCTCGACCGGGGGAGGATAACACTCTGACGAATACCAGCGTATGATAGCAGCTTAATGCTGCTGTTTCGTATGATGAGTGTAGATAACCTGAGATACTTTTAAATGGAAACGAGGCATTCCATTGCAGTCCTCAGAGGTGAGAAGTCATCTGCATTTTGGCTCTTAATCGAAGGTAACATACTTACCATCAGGTGGTATATGTTCGTTATCCTCATTCTATAAAAAAATGAAGCTGGGAGGGGCCATCAGATGGGATAGTAAATCTACGGCTTATACTGGTAATTATAATAGTTCGTGTTGTTTTGATGTTTCAGTATTTTCAATGAGGGCTTACAGTACTCTCTGCTTTCAACTACCCTTACGTATTTTAAAGTAAATGAAAACGCCAGTGAGCAACTAAGACTTCAGACAAATAATAAGTGGGTTCCTCAAGGATAGTTTGAACTTCGCAAAGCTCAAAGCGTTGATTAATATCCCCTTTGTTATATTTCGGGTTGCGGTAATTAATGGTTGTAATTAATTTGTTGGAGGGCTAAGAGTGGTCAGCAAAGGCTTAGCAATGATTAAGTAAACTTGTTTAAAGATTGGTTATTCTGGGATTTGTACAAAATAGATTTATCTGAGAAAAGGATCTCGTGTAATTAGCACATGATTCCCTAGAATTCATTACTGAGAAATTGGATAAATGGTTTTTTGAATTTACGTAAGACTAAGTTACTGTTAGAGCTGTTGTAACACTTGCGTGGTTTCTATTAAAAATTACGAACATCCTAAATTTGTTTTATTTCCAGCTGTTATAAATTGGCGAATAAATAATATCGAATAAAAACTGTCTTGACAATTTACATGCATTACATACGTAATATAATTAATGTAACGAAGAACAAAATGTTTTCACAATATGCGTATAGAATCAGGCATTAAAGTAAAACTTCAGTAGAGAGAGTTTGCCTGCGTATTTCCTAAGCAACTCTCTTATGAGTGAGAGCCATTCTGCAGCTATATTATGATTGTAGCACGAATAGGTTGGCTCAACTACGAAATCACCACGCTCTCACTGAATAATACTTTCGTGATCGTGAAATACCAGCTTAATGCTGCTCTGTTACGTATGGTGAGTGTAGAGAACTGGAGACCCCCTTATAGTCTTCAGTGGTGACAACGATTATAGTTTTTAATAGAGCATAGATGTAGATGTCTATGAGCCACAGCATCTACTTACCATCAGGTGGACTGTGTGCTCGTTTGGCATCCTTATTCTATGTAAAAAAAGTGTGTCCGTCATGACGACACTTTACTGAAGCCTTACCCTTGAATAAAACTAAATTAACGGATTTTATCGCATTTATTTAACTGATTTTACTTATTTTTAATTCCCGACGTTTACCTTACCCTAACTACTTGCTAATAATATGGAAGTGACCAACAAACTAACACTCCACTTACTATTGAGTAACTATTGTAGCTCAAGGACACTTATTTCGTTTTCGTCTTCTTATTTTTTTTACGTGACGTCGTCAAATTTTTCATGCTAATTGCATATATGTACGTGATTGGTCGAGGATGAGAAAAGGGGAGATTGTTGATTATCAATCTATATATAGGCCGAGTGTATACATTTACGCACATATGTACTTTAGTACAATTTTTTTGTTCAATATTCGTAAAAACATATATATTTAAGGTAGTAATAAATAAGGTTGCCCTTGTAAAAAATATCAACTACCCCATATTGTTCTATAGGTGTCGTTAGAGGCGACAGAGGGAAAAATCAGGAGACACAGCAGAATTAGGGTGTGGTATTTGTCCTTTATCTTCCAAAACCTTACCTACCTACCGTAAATACTTACGTTTTATAGTGTTAAGACTTTAGTGACAATTACGAAAATATATCTTGAGCCCTCGCTAGGATAAAAGGCGTTCAAATCCATTTGAAACCAATTAATTGAAAGCAATTATTTGTACTGTTAGGCAAATATTAGCCCCGAATACCATTCTAGGATTCAGCAGACGGGTGCTAAGTTTGCGGTCGACTAAATATAAAGTAGATAAACTGAATTAGTGACGACCCAATACTTATGTTTATGGGAACTAAAAGGAAAGCGATGTATTTTCACGGTTGAAGAAAGTATTTTTCATCATAAAAAATATATATTATCTTTGAAGATGTGAAATTTTTCAACTATTAGTTTCAAGATAAAACTCCCCCACACCCCACCTTCTACGCGCTTGTAATAAATGGCTACTACTAAGTCCTACACCACTACAGTCCACACTCTAACTTTAGTGCACATTTGGATCTTAGCGTATGAACTGAACAGTATAAATTTCTGCAAATTATTACCTGATTCTTTTAAATATAGTATGTTTCTTATAGATAACGTGGATATCTCAATAATCAGCGCCATTTTCACGCTAAGTGCAATCACCATTTGCGCCAGTCTCAGAGGATATTTCTCTGTAGTCTGTAAAGAATTATAGTGGACAAGTGTGTACGCGAGCACAGGTGCAGACTCTATTGCTCTAGTCCGATGAGACGGTAATCCGACATGAATGGAGATAAGAACATAGGCAGAATTAACGGCTTTTACGTGCTTTCAGCAGGCACGGCGTTAATACGGCGTTTCCTGACTTCGGGCAGCTACTGAGAATATATTGACAGAAAAACCCAATGACCCGACCCGGGATTCGAACCCAGGACCACATGATCAGCAGTCACGCTTACAATTACAAGGCCAACGAGTTAGTCAAGACGAATATAATATATTACTCCATAGCAATTTTTAGCTTCCGTTTATGAATATAATATTTGGTCTCGCTGATGACACTCGTGCTTATTTGCCGACTAGTTAATTACAACATCAATAAAAATGCTTTTCTCACCGCAGCAATCCGTCGATAACCGAAATCTTTGAATTTACCTGAAAGCCAAAAAGACATGCCGTTAATATAAATATTTATTATCACATTACATAATTTACAAAAGTTTATTTTATTGTATTTTATGATACGTAAACTCTACTGTGAAACCGTTTGACTACAGAGTGTTATGTGTTTAACATAAGCAGTGTCAACCTTAACAGTAAAAGTTTTATTTTATTTCATTAATTTGTAACACGTATTTAATATAAGTTTTTATCAATCTGCACTCTTTCTCTACATAAACTTTAACAGAAATTTCACACGCGTTCGTGCGCGCAAAATGCTTTAAAAAGGGGTACAACATAAAGTTCACGTGTTAATATATAGGTACAGGACCTTATCCATCGATTAGACAAAGTATGAATCCCTGACGATAAAATTATTAATTTTTGTCGTTCATATTTTCTTGAATATCCTTGGGAATTTTAAATTGTTTGTCATTTAAATAATTTTATAATGGCTGGAAAAGATAAAAGTTCATCGATAAGTGAGAGTTGTGTGGTAATACGAGTAGTTCAAGTAAATTATGTGTAATTTTTCTCAGATGAACTCGAGCATTGACGTGAAGGTAATGTATGTCATCACATTGTAGACGCTTTTCTTTAATATATTTACTTGAGTATGATTTGTTCTCCGATGTCATTTACGTGTAACATTTGTGTGTAAGTTCCAGTAGAAACTCATCACATGCAACCAAATTTTCCAAGTAGCTTGTACGAGTATTTCTGCGACGGAAGAACAAGTGGCGCCAACAGTGGTTCAAGTAAACACGCGGAAGGTACCGAGCGTTCGAGTTTCGACTAGGCGCTGTCGGTTGAGTAATTTGTGATGTCATTTTCTCAATGCTCCCCTCGCTCTCGTTCCTGACACTAGATGGCGCTAGTGTATCGTTGACTGGAGCGCGTAACACTGCCCCCTCCTAAGACATGCTCGTCCCGAGCATTATCGGCCCCATAATAACGCGCCAAGCGATTCACATGGACGATCTTAGGAGTCCCTCTTGCGCCTTTCTGTAACGGCTCCGCAATGTCAAGGGCTGTCCTATCCCATGGTGCACCAACATTGTACAATTTCGGTGCTCCTCTACTACGTGTCCGAGGTCCCCGCACGGCCGCACAACTTGTACATGTACGACACCAATCCTCGACATCGTCACGATAATGGACCCAGTAAAACTGTTCTCGGACCTTCAGTAGAGTTCGTTTAACTCCCAGATGGACTCTTGAACGACCATTATGGCACAACTGTAGAACATTCGACACTTTGGCTTTAGGGACAACCATTTGCAAACGACAGCTGTCTCTTCGACCATTGTCCCATTTACGGCACAGGACTCCATCCTGAATCAGCAAGCTGTCCCTTTGGGCCCAATAGCTTTTCGTGGTTGAACTCATCGCTGAGACGTCCCTCCACTTAGGCTTGGTAGCACGGGCCTTCATCCATCCCAGAATCGGCTTGATGTCTGGATCTTCCTGCTGTGCATGTCGTAGGTTGTCCTTCCATTCGTTGCTGAGGTGGTCCGTCCTGAGCATCCTCATGGATACCACCTCCTTACTCTCTTGCCTACTACAATGGTTGCAATCTTCAGGACAAGGTCTTCTTGACAATGCATCTGCGTTGCCGTGAGATTTCCCGCTGCAGTGTCTGATAGTAAAGTCGTATTCCTGCTGCTGCTGGGCGGTGCTGTTAGCCGCACTTCCTTTCTGAGACTGTTCCCTTTCCCTTCCTAGGGTGTGCTTAGAGCAGCTGGACCGAAGATGGCCCCTTTCCCCACAGCCATAGCACCTAGGGCTGTATCTTTTATTGTGGTCGCGAACCGTAACTGCTGTAACCTCCCTAGCGTGAGGTGAACGATGATCCTGTCGCCGCCAGGCAGTGCCGTTAGCTGCACTACCCTCTCGAGATCGATCAACTCTCCTCTCCACGGTTCGTTTAGGGCAGCTGGATCGAAGATGGCCCTTTTCCCCACAGCCATAGCACCTAGGGCTGTATCCTCTGTTGCGGTCGCGAACTGTAGCTGCTGCAACCTCCCTGACGCGATGGGAACGATGATCCTGCCGCACGGCTTCCACTTCCAGTGCATGGGCCAAGGCGTCCTTAAGCGTCTCGTGGTGCCCGAGCCTCACAGCAGCTCTGACTTCCAGGTCGCGGATGCCGTCGATGAATGTCTGCACCAGGTTCCCTTCAATGAGCGCAGGTACAGACCGGTATGCTTTTCGCACCAGCTTCTCCACTTCTAGAGCCCACTGTTGCAGGTTTTCGTTGATGCGCTGCACACGATCTTTAAGCTGCGCACGAAAGACGTGTTCCAGGTGAGCGTCGCCATATCTCGCCTCCAATGCCTCAAGGAGTTGCTCATAAGTCACTTCCTCACCGAGAGCTTCCAGAACTGTTAAGGCCTGGTCGCGCAGGCCTAGTGTGAGAACAGTCATGGCCTGACTTTTATTCCAGCCGTTCGCCTTCATAACAGCCTCGAACTGGATTTTGTAGGCTGACCAGGAAGAAGTCCCGTCGAATGGTGGCACCTTGAACCCACGTAGCGAAGGTGTAGTAGCTACTACGGGAACTGAAGTTCCCTCGCCAAGTTTGAGTTCGTCAAGTGATTTCCTCATGTCAGCCATTACGTTGTCAACCCGATTGTTTACTTGGTCGATTCGGGTTTCGGCCTCCGACAGGCGGTTGTCATGTTGAGCAACCTTATCCTTCACCTCCCGTATCTCTTTTCCGAAGATAGCGTGAAGGTCCTTCATGAGGAGCATCTGCTCTTCCTTATCGTGTTGGAGTTGCTCTTCTAAACGACGGGCCTGTTCCTCCTGCCAGCGGGCCTGTTCCTCCTGCCGGCGGGCCTGTTCCTCTTGTCCGCTTTGCAGCTGCTCTTTCAACTGACGGGCCTGCTCCTCCTGTCGGCGAGCCTGCTCCTCCTGTCGGCGAGCCTGCTCCTGCAGCATCACCATCAGAGCACCTAAGTCAGGTGCTGCAGATGTAGGAGCTACCGACGGGCCTGCAGCCGGTGGCTGGCCCTCCGTCGTCTGCGGCGTTGCACCACCAAATCTTCGTTGGTCCGTCTCCTGCTGGCGTTGACTTCGGGTACGGACACCCTCCGTTTCCTCCTTAGGTAAAATCGGCATGATTTTATCCCACTTCTGACACCAATTGTTACGAGCTTGAGGTTCGTGACAATAAAAATTGCCGATAAAATTACCTAAATTAACACTTTAATTTACTTTACACAATTAAAGTTAAAACACCAATAATTTAAACACACTAATTCACTTAATTCCACTCCGAAGCTTCGCTTGTGTCGCCGAGTTCAACTCTGCCTCGATCGCATCTTGCAGCGCCTATATATTTGGATTAGCAAAGAAATATCCAGAATGTTCAAGTAAACACGCGGAAGGTACCGAGCGTTCGAGTTTCGACTAGGCGCTGTCGGTTGAGTAATTTGTGATGTCATTTTCTCAATGCTCCCCTCGCTCTCGTTCCTGACACTAGATGGCGCTAGTGTATCGTTGACTGGAGCGCGTAACAATATCTATAGCTTGAACATAACACTGTTCAACGTTCAACATACTTTCTAATTATCGGGTATTCAGGGATGAATTCTCTTCAAAAACCTAAACTAATCCGTCGTCATCTAATACCAAAGATCGGACCTAGGTCACCGCGCTATTAATTCCCCTGTTTAAATTTATCAAATCAACTGTGACAGTGTACAAATGACCTTGGTTTATCAAACCTTCAGCAAATGGCATATTTGTTTAAAAGACGCATTAGCCTTAAGGCTAAAACGGAAGTCGTAAAGTATGCAACAATATAGTTGTATTACAGCCAACACATAACTGGATTGTATATAATGAAGCGGTTTCATTATTGTGCAATACCTGCAATAAACCAGTTTATTTTAAAGCAACAATAAAATTTAAAAAGCTAAAATTCTTATGTTTATAAAAATACTACACATTGAATAAAATTCAAACCACTTATTAGTTTGCGTCTTTTTTACATTACTTGTAATTTTTATAACGTCCTTTAAAACGAAATAATTGTAATTGAATTATATTTGAATATATCTGTAACGCTGCAAATAGTATAATAATGCCAAGCCGCACAAAAGGTTTTCGATGCATAGTACACGGCAAGAGCGGACAAAAGCAATACGGCTCTCTCCGCAGACGTTCTACAATTACGTGGAGTCGCGGTCGGAACACGCAAACGTCGAGTATCGGTAGCCGCCGGCCCCGCAAAGGGTGAAGCCTCGACGTATCATTTACAAGTTATCGATGCCTGCACATGAGCACCTCTCACGGCTTAATTTCGACCGGGGAAGCCGCAAGAACGACGGAGCTTTCAGCGCAGTCGGACTGACAGCGGCGCGGAACCATAGGCGACAGCGATTTATTTGAACAAGTGAAAATGAAAATTTGCAATTCATAAACAAGGTGGTGAGATTCATACGTTGTAAAATCGTCTGCTGCAATTAACTAATAAAAGGCCTTAAAACACCCACAGCTGCAGGAGGTCAATGTAGAGAGTGAAAGTGCGTGTTGACCGGTCTGCAGACGTCCTTGATATATAATTGTACTTGTCTAACATGCAAGTTTTGCTCTCTATAAATTTTATTTAATGAAACTGCGTTTACTGATCCGCCTGCTTAGCGTGGCAACTATGGCAACTATAGAGGAGGCGTATGTTTAGCTTATATATTATACTTTTGATGAGTAATAATATTTAAATACTTTAAAATAGTAATGTAAATCTCAGAAGTCAAGTAGTTTATAATACAATGGACTATCCATTGTTTGATAAACTATAACAAAATTCAAAAATCGATGGATAAATTAAAGATTAATTACGTTTTTTTAACATATTTCTAGGAGAATATAAAAAAAACAGAAACTGTTTCATTAATTACACTACTTAAAGTGAAAAATAATCAATTAGAGTTGCACTCAGTGTCACGAATCGACTGTGCCAAGTGGGTCGACAGGTTTATGCTCCAATGGTTACGGGGCAAGGCCACCCACGGGGAAATTGTTGCAGCGCAACTTAAAATTAATGCCTCAACAAAAAACTTTTTGACATTCGACACTCAAGAGTTCAAATTCAAAAGATATTAAGCGTAACAGTTCTAGAATTAAAGTGAACAATACATTTTAAAACTTTCTAACAATACACAATA
Organism: Parnassius apollo; assembly: GCA_907164705.1. Taxonomy (NCBI): domain Eukaryota; kingdom Metazoa; phylum Arthropoda; class Insecta; order Lepidoptera; family Papilionidae; genus Parnassius; species Parnassius apollo. Next base: position 1,820,045 of record CAJQZP010000644.1, on the reverse strand, counting down.
GAACAGATTGTAAAACCTGACATAGCTTTAAATAAAATACATAATATATGGTGCTAGGATTTGAAACATTTGTTTTCCTCTTCTTATAAACATAATATATTACATTTTTATGTACAAATTTATATTACACTAGTCACCAACATTAAGGGATATAAAAAAATTCTAATTATTTTGGGTGATATTCAACAAGCTGTAACTCCGAGGAAAAAGATCGTACAGCAAAAATAAACAAATTGTAACTCCAAGTGTCTAGTTTTCAGAACTGGCTATGAAATTTTTTATCATATATGGTTCTGGAGTGATTCTAAGGAAACTACCGAAAAAAAATTCCAAAATTTTTCTCGTCTTAGAAAAGTTCTACGAAGATTTCCTATACGATCATTATTTCCATTCAGTTATTGGTTATCAAAGTTAAAAAGAACTTTTTGCTTTGATTGATGATAACTTTGTTTTTTTTATTATTTCGCTAGAAAGCCCTTTTGGAAAATTTAATTTGGAAATTTTTTTTGCGATAGTTTCCTTAGGATCATTCCAGACATGTTAAAAAAATTTCATTACCAAATCTTTAAACTAGATACTTGAAGCTTCAATTCGCTTTTTTCTTGCTGTACAATCGTTTTTCTCGAAGGTTACAGCTTGTTGAAAATCACCCAAAAATTTCGATTATTTTTATTCACTTTACTTTTGTGACTAGTTTATTTCAGAGGTAATCTAAGTTGAGTTGTTTTGATATCAAATTTTGATTTTTAGTTACGTTATCACACATTATGCGCATAATCGAATTATTACGTGTGTTTTAATATATAACTGTAAGAAAAATACACTGTAAATTGTGTTTACTATATAGGAATAAAACATGATTATAAATCAGAATTTCCCGCTGATACTGTGGCTGCACCAACCTGGTTCAAAATTGAAACGGTTACTATTGATAATCCCCGAGGCTTATAGCAATTACAGAGTTACGGAATGCAGGCTGATGAGGTTTTGAATAACTGATATAAGAGAAATCGAAATTGAAAGGGCAGATATCTTCTGCAGCAGAAATCGGTGATTTACAATGTTATACAGTTAAAGTATTATCAAAAATGTGTTTTTCATATCACGAGTTAGCAAACTATCTAAAATCGTGATATAATAAGTACTCTTCAGGGACACCTTCAGCCAATTCAAAGCAAGTAAGGCTACGCGTAGTCAGCCCTAAGAATGAAATGGATTACCACATAGTTATAACGAGTCTTTATGTCCTTAAAATGCAACACGACGGGAACACAAAAGTGGATTACATTTTTGCTTTGCGACTTCGCGGCTTGACTTAGAAACAGAAAATGTAAGATGGTTATAACTACTAAGACGGATTCTTAAATTGAAGAATCCTTAAAACTAGTCATTGGACTGGGGCTATCTATGGAGAGTGTGTTAGAAATTTTCTATTTCACAATTATAATTAATTTAATACATAATTTAGCTTTGTATGTTCTTTATTCAGAAGTGAGTGAATTAAATGGAATTAAAATTCTACGCGACAAAATCTATTGACAGTAAATACCATAAAATACATACAAATATTTATTTCATTCGAAAAAGAATTTCGCTCGAAAAGACAAATAATAAATCCTTAAACAATAATAAATACATCACGAAACTGAAATGCGGAAAGGTGGTTGCGGAACTATGGAGGTGCTCTCTATAAAGCAAAATAACGAGATATAAACATCACTAAAAGTACTCGTTCAGCTACCGGCCAAGTTAAACGAAATTCAACGTTGAGGTTAGTTTTAGTTCCACTGCTTTATTCTAAGTTTTCTCTCCTACGTAGCGCTCGAAAGCGCATCGCCGTGAGATTTGCTTTTCAGTTAGCGTTGAAAATAAAGAAATAGTTTATATGATACTGTGCACAAGGGATCTTGATATTTGTATAAAGAGTTTAAAAAGAACACAAAAACCTTGCATTATGAGCTGAGATGATCCTGGTGATAACACTAGGTTATGGCAATTATTTTGTTGTTATCATTTCTTAATACGTGTTCGAAATTTTCGATTATTTAGATGTCCGGAAGTGGGTGAAAACTAAATTATAAAATTCTATTAAAATCATACAAGTATGTATGTATGTATGATTTAATGGAATTACATTTATAACATATTTATGTCACGTCTAGCGCATGCTTATAAAAGCATGTTTAAATACCTTTGTCTCTTCGACGTTAAACATTCAAATTTTGTTTTTATTTGTTTTTGGTTTATTTATTTTTTTTTAATTATAAAAATTGGTCTATTATAAAAAAGTAACGAAAATGACTGGATATACTGACCTATTAGTAACTAAATCATATTAATTAATCTACGATAAATATAATATACATAGTAGCTATAATAGCTAATGCTGGTTTCTGGACTTTATACAAAGAACGCTACAGTTGCGTTGTCACCTTTGAAGAGGAAGATGGTATACCTCACAGCCAGTGAACATACTGGCTACCTACGACGACACAAATTTGAGGCATAAATGACTGATGTGTGATGTTGTAACTGTTTTTGTAATAAATACATAAATAACAAATAAATATAACAATTTGGTATGAGGGTCGTGAATTTCATTAGAAAACACAAATTGATTTATATAACAATTCCTCTATTTGAAATTTTTTACTAAAGTAACAGAAAAGTATAGACCCACACACGCCCAAAGTTTGGGCACAGGTCTCCTCTCATTTCTGACAGGGATTTCGAGCAGGTGATAGTCTGCCGCGATGAACTAATCCGTGATGAAAGAAATCACAAGACCTTGAAATTTTATTAATGTTTGTTTATTTTTCACCTTAAATACTAGTGCTTGACTGCAACGCAACCCAGTGGTAGAGGCACAGAAAACCTATTCACTCTTGCCTTGAAGACACTCACGCTGTAATCGGATGGAAAGACAGATGCCTATTAAAATATTCCACCCCTTTTCTGTTCACATTATGAAAAAAGAAGCAAACATGGAATGCTAACAACAAGAGTGTGAGATCCGCCGAGCGTCTGGTTGTCCGATAGTGAAAAGGGGAGGGAGCAATTGAATTATGTAATTCCTCCGCACACTCAAGGTGTTTTAATTATTCATGCAGATTTACTCAAGATGTACCACTAAAACTTACAAATAACAATTCCATTTGTGACGACGAATTTCTGGTGTAGTATGAACTACTTTAGGGTTAAGGCCGACTTAAGTATCAAATAGTAATCATGATGAACCTTTCCCATTGTTGGAAGTTATATGGTGTAAACTGAATTAACTTTTCTTTGTTTTTTAATTTCAATAGCCTCGCAAATCATCCTTGGAAGGGATCGGTGTTCTTTAGCAAGATATTGTGGTAACATGATAATAAATGTTCAATAGAGCCTAAAGTCAGATATTGTTAAATTAACACTAAAATGATATTATAAAAGTTTTACATAATTGTACTTACGAAGATAATAATATGTCAAAAGTGAAAACAAAATTACTAAAATTGCGTCACACGTTGAAGCACTTTGAAACACAAATTCGGCTAATCAAGTTCAAGTCACAGTTGAAAGTTAGTCGCGTCTCGCAGAGTTGTTAAGAACTGTCTTACAGACGTGAATTTTCGTATAAATACAAAATTAACTTCGTAATAATATGTTAGGTTATTTTTAGTTTCGATGAGATGCATGAATACAGAGAAGGGTTATGTACATCGTCGATGCAGTGCAGAGGATGTACCAAATTATATCAATCGCACAATATCAAATTTCTATAGAGGGGTGACCATCTGCACCAGAGTAAATGAATTATGTGGCCCATAAACACCTACGTCTATCTTCGATCAAGAATGAGGTACATGAGGAAAATATGGTCATCTTAAGCCTTGCCGCCTTATAAAACCAAAACTAGGAGGTGGAAAGAGACAAAACCACACAGTTGTAAAAAAGCAAATTTGGCAACCATTAGGAAGAATTCGTCAACTCAAAAAATCTAAATACACTACACATCACTAAAATATTTACTATAATGTCAACTGTTAAAATGGCGCCGGTAAACCAGCGCCCCTTTGACCTTTTATTATTTGATTGACTGATGCAGTCATCGTATCACAGAGCCATCTGTGCAAACAAGGCTCTCGTTTTTGAGTTATAAGAAAGTAACCATACTAACCGAATGACCATATTACCCTCACTTACGCTATACTATATTGTTACCACTGAGGACTAAAATGAAATACCTGGTTACCAGTAAATATGATCCCCTGTTCTCTGTACTCACCATACGAAACACAGCAGCATTAAGCAGCTATTTTACGTTGACATTCTGTGAGAGCGTGGTCCTTCCCTAGTCGAACCTACCAATTCATGCTGCAATCATAATATGGCGAATGGTTCTACCATGTATACAGCTATGTTTTATGAAGGGGCCTTCTAACTAAAAAAGTCCTTTACCTGCAACGCCACAGTTTAAGCGATATTAGATGTTTGCTCTCAAACATCACACTTTAGTCGTATACCTATTTCCGCGGGACTTCTTTCGTGAAACAAATTCTAGTTTAAATCTTAAGTTAATTATAAACTATATTTTGTAATACGGCCAAAAATGTTAAGAGATTTCTTTAAAAGTTCCTCTCAAAATACACTTAAGCAAAATCTACATAATCAAGCATAATTAACGCCTTTTACAATTTACATTTATCCCGCCTCCGCGCCATATTAATAAACAACGCAAGATTTTAACGGAAGGGAAGAGGTCGTTAGTTTCCATCTTACGCAACGATGCAAGCCACTAATGAGGCTGAAGGTATTATGTAAACGAGCCAGGCCACGCTAGATCTAGCCCAATTACAGAGCGCCCGATGTTGCCTAATGATGTGACGGCCTGGCTTTAAATCGGATGAATGTAAAAACGGGGGGCAGTATCCGTTGCCATTCATCATCGCAGCATGCTCGGTGAGCTCCTGAAACGTTGTTGTAATGTTGCACTAGTTTCTTTGGGGCCGATTCACGAGCGATAGCGGAAGCGGAAGCGGGAAGAAATTTGTTTTATAAATTAAATTGTTACAGTTGTAAGCCATAGTGACGGTATAAGAATATCCACTACCCCATATCATTCAAAGAGGCGACGGAGGGAAAACAAGCCAGGCGATGAGAAGCTGCGTCTTTATGAACAACGGCGGCATTCTAATAACAAAGAGAAATTTAAAAAAAAACTGAGGTCGCTAAACCGCCTGCTGTGTGGGAGACCTGTGTTCAACAGTGGACTCTTGATAGGCGTGATGATGATGATGATGACTTGTAATTAAATTGCCAATTGAAGATGCTTAGACGAGTACGAGTAACCGTAGTGATCCGCCATGAACACGGTAGTTAATAATTAATAAATTATATATTTGATATAACACTTACTGAGATAAAAATATGAAACAAGTAAATTATTCGGCCATGGCCAGTAATCCATCGCCTCATTTCATCCCGTGGGTGTCGTAGCCGACTAGGAAATAAGTATTTTTTAGCAAACAACCCTATTTGCGCTATACGTAAGTACCCGAATCGGAGAAGAGTAATGATGTGAGAGAGAAAGACAGTTTTTCTAGAAACGAGGAATACCTTTCTAGTTCTAGTTTCTAGTAAAAGGGGTCTCCTAGTATATATATATATATATATATATATATATATATATATATATCTAATTTTTCGATTTTGGTTCTTCGAGCTATATGGCCGACCCATTGCCACTTCAGCTTACTAATCCGTTGGGCTATGTCGGTCACTCTGGTTTTACTGCGGATATCCTCATTTCTGAGTCTATCACGCAGAGAAACTCCGAGCATAGCCCTCTCCATAGCTCGCTGAGCGACCTTGAGCGACTAAGATATATATATATATATATATATATATATATATATATATATATATATATATATATATATGCTCGCTGAGCGACCTTGAGCGACTAAGATATATATATATATATATATCTTAGTCGCTCAAGGTCGCTCAGCGAGCTATGGAGAGGGCTATGCTCGGAGTTTCTCTGCGTGATAGACTCAGAAATGAGGATATCCGCAGTAAAACCAGAGTGACCGACATAGCCCAACGGATTAGTAAGCTGAAGTGGCAATGGGTCGGCCATATAGCTCGAAGAACCGATAACCGATGGGGAAGAAAGGTTCTCGAGTGGCAGCCTCGTACCGGTAGGCGTAGTGTAGGGCGACCCCCCACTAGATGGAGTGACGACCTGGTAAGATATGCAGGAAGTCGATGGATGCAGGTGGCTCCGGACCGTGCTTTGTGGCATTACTTGGGGGAAGCCTATGTTCAGCAGTGGACTTGTGAAGGGCTGTAATGATGATGATGATGATGATATCTTAGTCCTCAGGACAACGCCACGTATTTTCATTTTTAATTGAGGATAAAATTTAGTCTAGTATAGCAGAGTTTAGTAGATAAAATAGTAGTAGTAGATTTAAAAAAGTCTATGTGCTCGTTTAATACTATACGTACTATATCGTAATAATACTATATAAAATCAGGACATCTGATACCGCTATCGCAAATTCGCCTGACGATTGTGGCGATAGTGAAAAATGCATCCTACAACGTCAGAGGCCCATTTTAAGCAGTAAAAAGTTACTGCTCATTTAAAAAATAACCTAATTTAATTTGTATGTGTAGCGTATTCCTCGTCATAATCACGGTTTAACATGCATTCATGTAAACCTGATAAATCGCTCAACGCTGCTTTACGACGTAATCGTCTAAATAGGCAGATTAAAACGCCCGACACTACAACAATAGTCAATAGCTCGGAGTCTCTTTGTACGCGTCGTGTCGTTGACATCTATTCATATTTACAACGGAGTATAATCTGCAATGAATAACACACTTGAATAATTTGAGCACGAATAATATTCATTTTAGTCTGTGGATCACGTTTTCTTAGACTGGGGTCGTTGTTTAACTGCGTCGGATATTCTTACTCAATGTGGTATTTTAATCAACGAATAGAACATCTTATACTGATTCATTACGTGCGTCTATTGAAACGTTATCGTGTAAGTTCGTAAGAAACGCTACGCGCATTTAAATTCAAAATTAACGTAGCAATTAGACACTATACACGATATCGAATATCATATGGCATGTATAGCAGCCAGTTCATTAAACATATTTGAAGTAAAATTACATTTCATTTGAACAATACGACAAAATAGCGCATAATATTTATTAAACTGAATAAAGTTTCTATACAAATAATAGGGTACAAATAAATTATTTTTATACAAAAACCCACAAGCGAGCACACAGCCCGCCTGATGGTTAATTAGTACATTTATCCACGATTAAGGATCAAAATGCGTTGTCACCCCTAAGAAATAAGATGGAATGCCTCGATTCCAGTAAAAAAGGTCTCCGGATCTCTACACGAAATACAGCAGCATTAAGCTGCTATTTTACGCTGGTATTTTGTGAGAGCGTTTTTCGCGCCGACACAATTAGTGTTACAACCAGAATGTAGCTGCCACCACATTTTTTTATTAAATAAAATAACAATGCTATTGACACTGTTAATATTTTTAACCACTCTTAGTAAGCTTTAAATGCTTTTGTTAGAAGTGGTTCACGGCAATAGTGCGGACTCGAACCCACGGTCTTTTGAGTTCGCTGTCCGCACCCTGCCATTACGCTACTGTCCCTTCAAATATTGTCTCAAATGGTCACGGATGCGTAAGGAAACCATTCAAATCGTTTTGCCCGTAAGTTAAATAATGGCATTGAAAACCATAGAGATCGACAAAGTATCTTAAGCTTTCATTGTTTACAGTTGATTGCAGCCCATGGTCTGCAGTACCTACTAACTATCATATAGACTTTATTGTACACTTTGTTTTTTTATTTACATGTAGATTATTTCATAGCTTATGATTTAAATATTATTAAAAAAATCTACTACAACAAACAAGTTATTCAAGGAATAGGTTGGGCTTTTTATTGATACTAGTTGACTCGGTTGAGCTTGTTATACCCTTTCCGGTTTTCTATCCACGTTCAATACGATTTTTTTACAGTGTAAATACAAAATCTATTAGAATTTTTTTAAATAAATAAATAAGTGAAATAAATATATAAATCACATTGTATACTCGTCCCTAAAATTCCACGACGATCCTAAATTTCCATTTTCCTTTCACTGATCCGAATATTTACATACATGATCTGGGCGGTGTTCTGTGTCTGACAAGTCAATTTCATAGATATCCTTCGGTTATTTCCTTTAACACACGCATGGTCTATTGACGGATTTCATGTGTTAAACTGAGATGTATTTAAAACACCTAGGTGGAATAAGCTTCCTTTTATATACGGTACATTAACAACGTGTTTCGAGAATTAGACACCGCAAACATCAAATAAAGTGGCTCCTGGACCTGCTCCTGGCTAGATCGTCCACGTTGAAGCACATGTGGTGATGAAAGCCATGTGCGCCAAAAATTAAAGTGGTTAAGAGACGTATCATGAGAAGATTAAGAGGAGAAGGAGTTATGCTCTCCTGAGGAGAGGTTGCCAAAGGGCGGTTGTCGCAGTTGAGACCGGATGTATTGAAAAGCGTTTCCTTGACCTTGTCAATATGCGGCGTATGTGGAACATAAGGTTTAGTCGGTGCTAATCCAACTTAAACTGTCCCTACCCTATATTAGACATTTCTTCATGACAAAGTTACATGAAGTCAATAAAAAAAATGAAACGTTCTTATTAATTCCTTCATCACATTACACTCACGTCACGAAGCGTTCACAAACGAATAAATTAATGACATCAAAGTTCGTAACGATACTTTTCAACTTCATCCATTAATATCGACTCGAACTTCTCTAATTACAAATTACGTCCTTGTCTCGCAACATACCTACACGTCGACAGGGACTTACCTATAATTGTAAGCAAATCTATTGGCGTATCATGTTCATGCCTCATTACCCTCGTCTGGGGTGGTCAGATAAAAAAAAGTGAATGTCGTCAGTTTTTCCTAAATTATTTTTTGGGTGTGATAGCAAAATGATTCGATGAAAGCTTGAATACGAGTAAATCCGCTTATTAGAAAACACAAGTGAATTTTTGTGTGGAATTTGTCACTTCATCTTATCCCACGGGTGTCGAAGAGGTATTTTAGGGAGATGTCCGAAAGATCTTGTGACCTTTGAGAGACGGTAACACATTATAAAATATATTAATTAAAAAATACTCCAGCTTAATGATGTCGGTGTTTAGTAGGTATATTGAGTATAGAAAAACGGAGCTAATTTTTACTGCAAACGAGGCTTTCCATCTTAGTCCTCAGGTGTGACAACGCACCTGTATTTTGATTCTTAATCGAGGATAAATGTAGATGTCTATGGTCTCAGCATCCGTTTACAATCTGGTGGACTGAGTGCTCGTATGTCACCATTATTCTATAATATTTTTTAAGAATATTACTCCTGGTTATCCCGTCGCGTGTCAGTCTCAAGTAACGTCACCGAGCAAACGAAGTAGAAGCTCGCGTGGCCCTTTGTTTACTCTGCCGGTCTCTGGCACGTATGCAGACACGAAGCCAGCAATGCCAACAGTGCCGGGAAAACATTGGATGCATTTTTATAGAAAAATGTAAACATTCAGGGTACATCGCGTGACGCAAGAGAACTGCTGCTATTTGCTTATTAAAACACAAGAGTTTTGAAGTATAAGATAATACAAAAGTTTTTCTGCATTTTTTTCCGTTATAGCCTGCCCAAAGTCCACAGCTTAACTGTTTCTCTTTATCTCTCTCTGTCGCCCGATTTTGTTGTTTAGACTGTAAGTTTGTTTGTCACTTCTATTTTTTTTAAAGATGGCGGTATAACCATATCGTTTCGCCTAACCTTACGCTATTGGGACTACAGTAAGTAAACAATACAAATATAAATTTCAAGCCTAAGGGTTATAAGACTGTATGTACCAACCTTAAAATACTATGGTCCACATGAGTTGTACACATAATATCATTGTAACAAGTAAGTAAACTTAACTCCTTTTTTTAAAAGGCCGGCAACGCACCTGTAATTCCTCTGGTGTTGCAGTTGCTCACGGGCGACCGTGTTACCATCAGATAAGCCGCATGTTCGTTTGCCTTTTTCATATAAAAAAACTGTAGCTATGCTTATAAAGGAATATTACTTTCAAAATATCCAGACTGGTCAAAGGTAGGAGCAGCCTAGCACCACTATCACGATGGTCAATACGTCTGCCACAACTCCTTCCTACAACGACAGAGGTCCATGTACAACAATGTGCATTTATGAGCTGGTGAAAAAGAAGACAGTCCCGCCTATCATCATCATCATTACAACTTGCACAAGTCTACCACGCAGCACGAATGAATGCCACGAAGCACGGTCCTGAGCCACCTGCATCTATTGACTTCCTGCATATCTTACCACGTCCTCACTCCAATTAGTGGTGGCCGCCCTAGACTTGTTTTACCGTTGCGCAATAGCTTTTTAATATCGAATTTAACTATCTATTAACTACCCTCATTTATCCAAGGTAAAGAAATCTTTATGACATTTCACATAGATACATGTAATCTACCCACATCAAATAAAAAAACAGATATTTTCTAGGTATTGCCTTGTAGGAATACAAACGGCAAACAATACAATCAATCTTTAAACAAGATATTCGCTAGACGATAAGCTCGGTCTACAAGCGCTGTTCAAACATGTAGAAGCGGCACGGCCATAATAGAAAAGGAATTGCGTGATCGTCGAAGAAATACTCCGCATTAGCGCTACTGAACGAACGATAATGGGATATGCTCTATCTAGTATGTCTTGTAATGTTTTCTATATTATCTATGTGTCGTATCTATCGTTTTATTAACTCTACCATCTTATTTACGTACATTGTATATGGACCATTTTTTACACGATCTTTGTAATATTGCGATGTAATCAACGAAAATACAAAAGAAAAGACTTTTAAAAGGTACAAAAATATAATATAGTTTATTTTAATTTTATTATAAGCGCGCCCAACGATTTACTTTGTTAGAATAATACTCCTCCGTTAACGTTACCGCTACAGTTTATTAAGGTTCATTGCTGAACATAGGCCTCCCCCATAGATTGCCTAATAGGAGGGATATTTATCATAGTTGCCACGCTTGGCAAGCGGGTTGGCAAGCGCAGTTTTCTCCAGACGTTATTAGGAAGACACTGCTGCCTATATCTCCTGATTTGTTCCCCTCTGTGGCCTCTTACGACACCCACGGGATGATATGCCGTAGTAGATATTCTTACACCGTCACTACACGACCCTACTATATTCCTCACAGCCTGTTTATTTTTTCTTCATCTTATTCATCAGTTCATCAAAGACCACGGCTGGGCTTGTGCCTTTCTTGTTGCAGGGTTGCGAAACCTTTAAGTATATTTAAGCACCTTCTTTTCAAACCGGAACACGGCAGAGAATGCATTGCTATCTGGTAGAAGAAATTAGTAGCACACGGAGTACAAAACAAGCGCCTCACTACCATTTTTTTTTCTAAGGAGACGCAATTAAGATTTTAAAATAAATAAATATAAATAGCTTTTTGATTAAAAATAAATATAAATAGCAAAATTTGAAAGTTGAAGAATGCGGATTAAGAATGGGTGAGTTAACCGTCAAATGCCTTTTGTACGCCGATGATCAAGTCATTCTTGCGTCGTCGGCGGCCGAGTTGCAAATGATGGTTACATTAATGAACGGATCATTAAAAGAAAGGGGTGAACGCAAGTAAGACGAAGGTTATGGTTTTTGAAAGAGAAGAAAGTAAAACGATTTGTGAAATAAGAATAGAAGGGGAGTTGATCGAGCAAGTAGATGAGTTTGTATATTTGGGCTGCGTATTTAGCAGGGATGGGAGATATGATAAGGATATAGAACGACGAGTGAATGCGGGAAATAGAGTAAATGGGGCCTTGCACTCTATTGTGAAGAGTCAAAATGTGTCAAAAAAGGCACGTATGGCAATTCACAATGCTGTGTTGGTCCCTACTTTAACGTATGGTAGTGAAAGTTGGGTGTGGCAGAAGAAACACGAGAGTAGAATAAACGCAGTAGAAATGCGGTCGTTAAGGAGTATGTTAGGGCTGAATCTGAGTGACAGAGTAAGAAATTGTGTAATAAGAGAAGAGTGTGGTTTGCAAGATGATGTTGTGACCAGGATTAAGAAAGGAAGAAAGGAATGCTTCGGTGGTTTGGTCATGTGGAAAGAATGAATGAGGAAAGAGTGACAAAGAAAATTTATGTTGCAGAAGTGAATGGCAGAGTCGGAAAGGGACGTCCTAGGCGAAAATTTATCGACCAAATTGGCGACTTATTGGAAACGGGCCAAATTAGGAGTACCCTTAACCGCGGAGCATGTATGCGTAGGTGTATGGATGTGAAGGAGGAGAGGTGTGTCAGGATCGTGCCAAATGGACATCTGTAGTCTCTGCCTACCCCTCTGGGTGACAGGCGTGAGTGTTTATGGATTATGGGTAAATAGCTTTATAGATTAGATGATGCACTTCTACTATAAAGTCGAGATAACTCGGATATCGTCTTTCTGCAATATGAAGCTACGCGAGTTATCTGATTTTAATCAATTTATCACTAAGTGATAGTTAAGAATATCTACCATCCCATATCGCCCCGTGGTATCATAAGAAGCACCAGAGGGAGACCAAACCAGAAGATAGGCAGCAGCATCTTCCAGATAACAACTCAAAACAATAAAATACCCAAATGTCGCCCTTTTTTTTTTTTTGTTAGGATGCAATAAAAATAAAATAAATAAATAAATAAATAAAATACTGCGGTTGCCAACCCAGTGACTGTATTTACAATGTTGAGTGAAAAGAACAGGAAACATTTTTAGTTCCGTAGCATCCAGTTACCAGGTTTGTGGGTTTGTCAATCTTACTTGCATAAAAAAGACAAATAATACTCAGAGATTGATCTTTCAAAATCTTAATACGGAAGAAACTATTGCAATACAGGCTTTTTAAACAACAACATGGGAGTGAATTTCTCCGACATCTGTTGGGTTTCTATAAAAATGTTTTCCGTAATAAACCCGTATACACAAATATGTACGTCGAGTTTTTCAATTAAAATTCTGGAAATCCTTGACTTATTCAATAGAAAAAAAAATTGAAAATAGAAACTTATGCGCTGGATAACAAGCTCTCATGTTAACCAGAAATCAAAGCGAATCTAAAAAATAAAAACATTTGACTAACCAACCGCTTGTAAAAATGTACTCGAATGTAAAGTACAGGGCTGTTATGATTTCCTAGTAATCGCATTCTAAAATATTTTACATCACAACGTAATAAAATCTATGACCCTATTTCACCTTATGGTTGTCGTACGAGGCAATTATGGGTTTACCAGAGATTACGTATCTTTTGATGATATAAAATAATTACTTTTCATGCATCTAAAATACCCAACTGGTATAAGGAAGCAGCGTAAAAAGCGCAGACATCTGGTGCTACGATCATTAGTTAATATTGAAAGAGTGATGACTATAACAAGTCCCGCACAAAATGGACAAACCCATGTCCAGCAGTGGCAGTCCACTAATCCACTAGCCCACTAACGGGCTCGTAAAGAATAAGAAGTTACTTGAACTACATTGTAATAGGATGGAAACACAGATGCTGGCCACTTATTCCACTCCTTTTCTGTGCGCATGACGAACGATGTAGCAAACCGTTTGGTTCGAATGTGTGGCAAGTCAACAAAGAAAGGGTGGAGACTGGCCGAACGTCTGACTGTCCGATGATGGAAGGGAGAGGGAGGAATTAAATTATGCAATACCTGCGCACACTCTCCGAAATGCATCCTGTAGAAAATCGAAAAGCTCGCTACTTCGCACCTGTGTTCTCTGATTAGCTACACATATTTTTATAGCTTACATATATATATATATATATATATATATATATATATATATATATATATATATATATATATATATATATTTTTTTTTTTTTTTATTAGAAGAGGGGACAAACGAACATGCGGCTCAACTAATGGTAAGTGTCGACCGTCGCCAATAAACAACTGCGACACCAAGGAAACTGTACGTGCGTTATCAGTCTTTTATGTCCAAGAATAAGTCCCACGACTGGGCTTAGAGCTCTGCGAAAATGGGCTTCACATGTCTTGGAAATAAATTTTGCTTTAAATTTTTCAGACGTGCAGATTTAATCACGATATTTTCCGTCACCGCCGTGGAAAATCAGCACTTAAAACTGCAATTAACAATTTCCTTGGTGCCAGCGGGTATCTAACCGAGCTTTTTGAGTACCTACTAGGATATGTACTACGACGGGTTAGACATGGTGATGAAAAATCCTTAACAAAATCATCAATAAAATTAATTTTATAGATTATATTGCGTTTAATTTGACTTATTTATTGAAATAATACTAGTTTTTACGGAATTTATTGCGTATATTTAACTTTTTAAATACCCGACGTTTCGAGTGCTTTACAGCACCCATGGTCACGTCGGGGGGGACTGAGATGTTCAACGTCCAGATCATAGTTAACCGCGGTTACCATAGGTTAAAATTTAACTTTTGTTCCCATCTACACAGTATGAACTTATGGTATCTTGAAGTCTTGCAGTTGTATGCTTGGGTTGGGATTTAATTTTATTTATTATAGGATCCCAAGCAGATGGTAGCACCCAGCCTTTTCAGATCCAGCCAGATCTTCTCTATTGAAATTAGGATGCTTTTTTTATTTCAATAGCCTCGCGAATCATCCTTGGAAGGAATCGGTGTTCTTTAGCGAGGATTTGTGGTCTATCAAATCTGATGTAGTGACGGGGGCGATCCTGTACGTGTTCACAGACTGCAGACTTCCCGGAGCGTCGATTCTTTACATCAGCTATATGTTCTTTAACGCGGGTTTTAATTGATCTTTTAGTTTGTCCTATGTAGGAGAGACCACATTCACAATCAAGCTTGTACACTCCTGCATCTTGCAGAGGGACGTTACACTTGACTGCTGGTAAAAACTGACCAATCTTCTTCGGCGGCCTGAAGTATGTTCTGATGGAAGCACGCTTCAAGATGTAGCCAATGTTGTCGGTGACTCCCCTAACATATGGCAGTACAGCAAGTACACGCTCGACTGTGGCCGGCTTCACTCGTTCACTGTGACGTAGGCGCGGGACTCGAAGCTTGTTGTCATGCAAAACTTGCTTGACATGGTCGAGCTCGGCAGCCAGGTGCTTAATGTCACAGATCCCTCGTGCTCTCTGAAACAAAGATTTACCCACGGTAGCTAACTGTGAAGGATGGTGGTGAGAATCACCGTTTAAATATCTATCTGTATGGATCTTTTTTTCTATACACAGTATGGCTCAAGGTGTCATCAGGATTCCGAATTACTAACACATCTAGAAAAGCTAAAGAATTGTTTGCCTCTAACTCCATTGTGAACTGAATTTTAGAATTTATTGGGTTAAAATGGTCTAAAAATGTAGTTACTTTATCTAAAGGTAGAATTGTGAAAGTGTCGTCCACGTACCGCTTGTAGAATCTTGGATTTATGGGAGAAGTAAGCAGGCCTTTCTCCTCAAAGTCTCCAATGAATATGTCGGCGACAATGGGAGATACAGGTGAGCCCATCGCCACACCATCTACTTGCTTGTAGAACTCCTCCTTCCACAATAGGTAGCCAGATGTAAGGCAGTGTCTGAGTAATACTGCATATTCTACGGGCATGTTGTTTTATTCCAGCCTTCTAGTTACAATTGAGATGCAGTCTTCAACAGGTAAGCTTGTAAACAATGACTACACATCGAAACTGACCATAGTTTCATTGTCTGCCAGATGTAGGTCTTTAATCTCGCTGACAAAATGGTAGGAATCCTTTATGTGTGCTCTTGTATATCCCCTGAGCGGCGAGAGTATTTTCGCTAAGTGTTGAGCCAATCTGTAAGTTGGTGAATCGATTTGGCTCACTATGGGACGTAATGGAGCATTGGGCTTGTGTATTTTTAGTAACCCATACAACTTTGGTGATTTGGCGCACGTAGGTATTATCTATTTTACGTCCAGATTTAATTTTTCGGAGTGTTTCTTTATGAGGTCACTAGTTGTTTTTAGTGTGCTATTTGTTGGGTCGTTTTTAACCTTTTTATAAGTACTTACATCCGAAAAAAGTTCTTGTATTTTAGAATTATAATCTGACGTATCCATGACTACCGTGGCGTTTCCCTTATCTGAGGAATCGTAATTTCTGGTTTATTGCGTAGGTTCTTTAACGCTATAAATTCGTCTTTGGGAAGATTCGTTTTAGGCACTGAACATCGACGTTAATCGTAGCGTACGACGAAATGTCTTGACGTATCGCCTCCACATCTTCTTTCCGCATATTGTTTATAAATAAACAGTCCTCGACACTACAGATCATTTCTTCGTACGGTAATTTGCGTGGTGTTATAGCAAAATTGAGGCCTTTTGATAAAACCCTAATTGTTGCATCATCCAGTGTTTGTTTTGGCAGATTATAGAACGTGATTAATCTATGGGTGCGTTTGGCAGAAAAAAGCGCTAGCAAGCGCTTGTAAGCAAAATGGCGATCGTAAGCGGTAAGCGCTGTCAAATCATAAGTAGCTATTTTCCTCCAGGACACGATGTTAGTTTTAACGGGGGAACCTAACCTAATTTAAATATATGTTTGTAAAGTATTCATATTAAAAACTTACCAATCATGAATTTTTAATAACATGTATATGTTTATTCATGTCATTATATTACTTAAAACTAATATTGCACAATACAACTTATAAACTCTACTTCAAAACAAACAAATTAAATAAGCAAAATGGCGGATTGTGTCAGCGCTACTGAAGTAGGAATCGTGTCCTGGCCGAAAACTATTTTAGCGCTTATAAGCGCTTGCTAGCGCTTTTTTCTGCCAAACGCACCCTATGATCTGTGTTTGTCAATGGTTGCTTTTGGTTCTGGCATTGATTCGGATGTTTGACATTTGATTTATTAATAATTTTCGCGAATAAATAAGCGATAAATTCCGTAAAAACTATTATTATTTCAATGTGTATTGTTCGCGTAAATATAAGAAATCACTGACTTATTTAATTTATTTTAATTTTATATTATGGTCACGGGTGGACGTCCCAATTTTATAGTTAACCCGGCTACTTTCAACTCTTGAATATTAATTTTTGGTTCGATCTACGCAGAACGAGCTTACAGTATTATGAAGTCTTGAAGTGGTGTGCTTGAGTTTGGGATTTGATTTATTAATTATAGGATCCCAAGCAGACGGTATAACCCATCCATATTCTCTATTCAAATTAGGATGTCTTTTTTATTTCAATAGACTCACGGATTATAACCATGAGGTAAACCTATATTTTTACCACACGATTATGCCATTTATGTTTCTTGACTTTTTCTTTTGCTAGTCATTCTGTGGTAAGTACCGCATTATATCTTATTGTTAAATTAACTTAAAGCATTAAAAGATAAACCTTAACTTTCAATTCCAAAAATCACGTTTCCTAAAAATTTCAACCCAACACGTTGCTTCATACATATCCAATTTTTTTTCACCGTAGCGTAAATTAAAACACTCCCCCAGGAAAACAATGTAAGCTTTACATCAGGGTAGGTCTAAAATCCGTAGTTCAAAGTTAGGGCACAGCGTTATAGCAGCCCTAATTACACAGGACGATGGGTTTGAATAGTCGGGACCTACCCTTTGATACTCAAAGCAGGGGTTGCAAGTGGTCCCCGACGAGCGTACACCGAAACCCTAACACTAGTTGACATCACTTTTGAGCAGTATGTGCGTTTTGGATGCATTTTAATACAGAGAGTAGCTTTTAACTTTGAACGACTGAGGCGTGCTGTTAATATTTAACAAAAGGGAATGACGTGTTGTTTGACTGTTTAAAAATAAAAAATAAAGAACTTTATTAAACCTTTTAAAACTTTTAAAACATATATATTTTTAGTTTGGTATACATATTTTAACAGTGTAGTGGCGGTTTAAGAACAACCAGGACACCATATCATCTCGAGAGTGTTGTAAAAGGCGCCAGAGGGAAAATGAAACATGCAGCATCTTCCCGATACCAACTCAAAATAATAAAAAACTACAGTTGCCAACCAGCTTGCCAATCGTGGCAACTATGGCAAATTCCCCTTACGAGATAATCTTTAAGGGAGGCCTATGTTCAGCAGTGGACTTTTATAGCAAGGTGGCCCAGGACTGCACTTTATGGCATTCTTTGGTATTGGTACCTGTAACGATGATGATGATAGCAATTTTAGTTTAGCAGAACAAATCTAGAATTTAACGGTCTGAAGCAGAGCGTTTATTTGTCATGCACTCCGAACGCCCAGCTTTTAACACTTTATCTTGTTTTATTTTTACAAAAATATGAGTGATAAGCCAGCACCACAGTCCATCAGACACACATTCAAAATGCAGGTGCGGTTTTATCCCTGAAAACTAAGACGAAAGTTATTAAAAAAGTAAAAAGTAAAAAACACAGTAGAATTAAACTGCTATTTGATGCTGGTAATCAGCGAGAGCGTGTTCCTTCCCCGGTCGAACCGACCCATTCGTACTACAACCACAAAAAAGCTGGAGCGTGGTTGTACCATAAATATCCTGCTACTTTATTCTGATATTCAGTGCGGGCGTGGCCTTTACCAGGGCGAGCTGACGAACTGATTGCAGCCAAAATACGTGTGCAGCTTGGCTCTATCACGAATTGAATTACAGTGATTTTATACAATTGAAGTGGCAAACAAACTGACAGTCCACTTAATGATTTCTTCAATTTACGCGAACACTACACATTGAATAAAACTAAATTTACAGATTGTATCGCGTTTAATTGACTACTTTTACTTATTATTCCCGACGTTTCGGGTGCTTTACAGCACCCATGGTCACCCGTGGACCACGCTCTCACAGAATACCAACGTAAAATAGCAGCTTAACACTGCTGTGAGTGTAGAGAACCTTTTACTGAAAAGGAAGCATTCCATCATAGTCCTCACGGGTGACGACAACGCACCTGCATTTTGATTCGTAATCGTGGATAGATGTAGATGTCTATGGGCCACAGCAACCAGTGTGTGTGTGTGTGTGTGTGTGTGTGTGTGTGTGTGTGTTTGTGTTTGTGTGTGTGTGTGTGTTTGTGTTTGTGTGTGTGTGTGTTTGTGTTTGTGTGTGTGCGCGTGTGTGCGCGTGTGTGCGCGTGTGTGTGCGTGTGTGTGCGTGTGTGTGCGTGTGTGTGTGTGTGTGTGTGTGTGTGTGTGTGTGTGTGTGTGCGCGTGTGCGTGTGTGTGCGTGTTCTTATATTTTTTTAAATAAATCCTATTAAGACGAAGCCGGGGGGGGGGGTCGCTATTTTATTAAGTAAGAATATTTAACTTGAGCTCTCGACGCCGCCCGCGTGGAAACACAAACGCCTTTATTTTCCGTGGCTAAAAGTCACATGGGAAAATCTATGACCTGGCTTGTGTGCCAAATTGGTTTAGGATTCGTTTAGCCTATTATGCGTGGTTGGGTAACAAACATCCTTGCATTCTCCTGTTTTTCAATGGCCTATTTTAAAACACTTTATAAATTACAAGAATAATTCTTAGTGTGGTTATGAGCTCGATTGTGCATGTGGTCTCTCTTTCATAGGACAAACAAAAAGATCAATTAAAACCTGCGTTAAAGAACATAGCTGATGTGAAGAATCGACGCTCCGGGAAGTCTGCAGTCCGTGAACACGTACAGGATTGCCCCCGTCACTACATCCGATTTTCCTTCCAAAATTCCTCCCAAGAATGATTCGCGAGGCTATCGAAGTTAAAAACCTCCTAATTTCAATAGAAAAGATGGATGAAAAATCCTATAATTATTAAAATTAAATGTCAACCAAAGCACACAACTGTAAGACTTCAAGACACTATAAGTTTATACTGCGTAGATCGGAACAAAAATTAATAATTTTTATCTGGAGGTAGCTGTGGTTTACTATGGCATTGGGACTTCGAACACCTCAGTACCCTCCGTGACCACGGGTGCCGTAAAGTACCCGAAAATTCGGGAATATAGAATAAGTTAATACACGCGATAAAATCCGCAAAAAACTAGTTAAATTCGCAGTGTTGCATAATTGCAACAAATTATTTCAAACGGTTTTATACAAAATTTCTAAACGAAATTAAATTTTCGAACGAATGTTATCATAGACTATGGTCTCCTTCACAACTTATTGACAGTTAATTTGTTACTGTCATTCAAATGTTTCAATTATTGACAGTTAACTGTGGGTTTTCGTGAATGCCAAAAAAAAGTGATTATTCTCCAATTTGTTTTCGTTATTTCTTAAAGTTTTCCGAGGTAAGTTGAAATTATTTAATTATAATTTGATAGAATATATGTTACTGTAGAAAGGATTTATATCAGTATTCCAAAAAAACAAAAAATTCTGCTAATATGAAGTAAATTAAATTTGTTGCATATATGCAACATTGCGCATTCATACGTATTTCAAAGTGTTATTGAGAATAAAGTTTATCGATTTTATTTCGGTATTATTTCTAATTAGTAACTGTTTTGTTTGTTTGTTTATTAAGGATGTCGAGACAACTATCAGATCCGCACATAGAAGCATACTTGAGTACTTTGAATGACTCAGAAGATGGTTTAGAAACATCTGATGAAGAAGAGCTGGATGAAGAGAGGCATTACAGGAATCATTTGGATTTGCTTCAAGATTTAGATGACGAAGAGGCTATTATTGGTGAGGGAGAAACAGCAGACCCACCTTTGGGTACTGATACTACATCTTCAATCTCTGTTCTTGAAGAATCTGATCCACGCTTAGTTTCCGATTCTACCCCTTCAGTAACTTTTCACGGTTCTTCTACATCTAATCGCACCCGCAATATTTTATGGAGGCTGCAGAATCGTACATCCAATCTGGAACTAACTTTTTCTAAAAATAGATACCCAGAAACACTATTAAATTTAAATACTCCGTACCAATTTTTTTACTTATTTTTTTACACAAGAGTTACGCGACAAAATAGTAATGGAAAGTAATATTTATGCTACCCAAAAAAACTTGTCAAATCCATTTTCTATAACAAAAAATGATTTGGATAATTTTTTAGGTATCCTTATATATTCTTCAATAGTAAAATATCCTAATTTTCGGTTGTATTGGTCAGACATTTACGGATATGAGCCTGTAAAAAATGTAATGAGTCAAAAGCGTTTCGAAAAAATTTCATCAGTGTTACATTTTAACAATAATCAGAATATCTTACCCCAGATCCACCCTCAGCATGATAAATTGTTTAAGATACGGCCTTTGTTAAATGCCCTTAGTGACAGATTTGAAACAGTTCCTTTAGAACAACGGGTTTCTATTGATGAGCAAATATGTGCTACCAAAATGAGTCACTATATGAAGCAGTATTTACCAAATAAACCGCATAAATGGGGCTTTAAATTATTTTTAATTTGTAGCATTTATGGTTTTGCACACAAATTTGAAGTATATAGTGGTTCCGAAAAGCTCACTTTACTTCCTGGTGAACCAGATTTGGGGGCTACAGGCAATGTGGTGGTTAGATTGGCAAGGATTGTTCCCAGGCATGCTAACCATATCATTTATTTCGACCAATATTATACATCCATTCCTTTGGCAATTTATTTATCAAAGGAAGGAATACATTGCCTGGGGGCAATTCAAGCTAACCGAATAAAAAACAGTAAGTTGCCTGATAAAAAGACTATTATGAAGAAGAACGTCCCTCGAGGCCATTTTGTGGAAACAGTGGCAAACATAGATGGAGTTGAATTGAGTGCGTTAGTCTGGAAAGACAATAAACCAGTGACGTTACTATCGTCTTACGCTGGAGCATTACCAGTCGGTACCACCACTAGGTATGATAGGATTCAAAAGGAAAGGGTATCAATCGATTGCCCGAACGTGATAAGAGATTATAATACACACATGGGGGGGTGTGGATTTACTAGATAGCTTTATTGGTAGATACCATATAACCCGAAAAAAGTAAAAAATGGACAAACCGCCTTTTCTTTCATTTATTAGACATGACTGTCATAAATGCATGGCTTATGTATAAAAAAATTAATGCTTCTAACCAAAAATTACTAAATTTGTGTAACTTTAGGCTTGAATTAGCCAATACCTTGTGCAATCTTGGTAGTAAGTCCAATAATGTCAAAAGGCCCAAGCTCTCTTTCCTTAGAAACGGAGCTTCAGATGAAAAAGAAGAGGCAACCAACACAACCAGTGCCACCGAAAGATGTTCGACAAGATTGCACAGGGCATTGGCAAATATTTGGTGACCGAGCTAGATGCAAGTATCCCAATTGTAAAGGCTATACTTATACTAAATGCGAAAAATGTAAGTTAAGTCTATGTTATAATAAAGAAAATAACTGTTTTTATAAATTCCACAACGAATAAAACACTAAAAAACTGTAAAAATCGTTTTTATTTGATCTGCCTGAAGCTATAGTTCCCATACATTGGGTTACTTGGTGAACGTGCAATGTTGCAGATATGCAACAAACTATTTTTTTAATATTTGGGACCTTAATTATTTGCAAAAAATTTTTTTAATATTTTTTCCGTATTTTGGAGAGTTTATAGATATCGTTTACATTTTTTCCGTTAAAAAATAAAAAATCGCGCATTTAAGGGTTAATTAAGTAATTAAAATCGATAGTAGTTTTGAAGCAAATTATTATTTACAAGCAAATTGGCACATTTTATTCCAACAAGCGGACATCCCAGGGTCGATCTCCACCAGCGATCGATCCGCCCCGCAGCGAACGAGCCGTGGCCATCGCATTTCACCAGCTGTAATTGCCCCGGCTAATGGCCCACACATGAGCCTAATGGGCCGTGAGGGTCTTGCGTACCGACGCTAAAATTTTAATCTGAAAAACTATGCGGATACTTCCTTAAGTGCTACGGTATTTTCTTCCATAATAGACCTTAAACAGCTTTTGGGGCTGTTTGGCGTTCCATTTATCGAAGCTAACGATGCAGAAACGATAACTTTTAATGATACGAACGTAAAAATGAAAATGAGTAATGATGTAAGCGACAGGATGTTACGGCTGATAAAAAGATAGCTGATATGCGAAAGATATACTTAAAATTTGTCATTAATTTTCGTAACAATTCAATAGTAATATACTCTACCACGTAACATACGTGTTAGTAGAGCCACACTGCAGCTATATTGTGGTTGTAAAATGAATGGGTAGGAAAACGTAAACACACGTAAAACAGCAGCTTCATGTTGCTGTTTCGTATAGTGTTTTACTGGAAACAAAGCATTCCACCTCAGTCCTCAGGGGTGACAACGCATCTGCATTTTGAATATTAATTGAGGATAAATGTAGATGTCTATAGGCCACAGCATTTACTTACCATCAGGTGGACTGCGTGCTCGTTTGTTACCATTATTCTATCACAAAATAGGGTGGTAGGCGCTGAATGCCACAACACCTGAAAAATTAAAACAGAGCAGAAGCTTTAAACTAGACTAGGCTAGACTAGACATATTATTTTTCACGCGTATCTAAACTAATTACTATTACATCTTTAACCTATTTGATTCTTCCATTTGGCACGATCCTGACATACCTCTTTCGCCTCCTTTACATTCATATATCTAGGCATACATGCTCGTCGGTTAAGGGTACTTCTAACGTGGCCCATTTTCAAAATATCGCCAACTTGGTCGATAAACTTTCTTCTATGGCGTCCTTTCTTGACTCTGCTATTCACATCTGCCAAATAAATTTGCTTTGTCACTCTTTCCTCATTCATGCTTTCTACATGACCAAACCGCCGAAGCATTCCTTTCTTAATCCTGGTCACAACATCATCTTGCATACCACATTTATCTCTTATCACGCAATTTCTCACCCCGTCATTTAGATTCAACCCTAGCATACTAGGAGTATGCTAGGGTTGAATCTATTAATTACACTTTAAAAATCTTGATTTGACGTATAAACTTTCAAAACGAAGTAAAACTAATTAGCAAGGACATGTCCAGTACAGAACGCACTGTTTCCGACAGTTACGTTGGTTTGAATAACGAATGCCTCGTTTAGTTTCGGCTTCAGTTGACTTCGGTAACGAACGAGTATTTCCCGTCTGGGGGCGGCCATGACAAAAAATAATAATCAAGGTAGAGGAATAACGACACAGCTCCCCCGGGCCAACGTCTCTGTAACAGAGAGAAAAATAGAGCATAGAGCAGCGAAATATTTTTATTTGTCGTCAAGCTCCTTGATAATTTTATCGGAGGAGAAAATAATTCGTGCACTTGCTTTTCTTGAAAACTATTTGAAGCGTTCTTAGTTTATTTCTTTTAAATATTTTAAACAAATTTCTTTCATAAAATTAGCGTGTTGTTGCGGTTTAAGAATATCCACTACTTCATATCGTGACGTGGTAGTCTTAAGAGGTGACAGAAAGAAATAAACCAAGTGGCCGGCAGTGTATTCTTAATAACAACTTTATACAATATAACAATGTGTATATATATACAAAATAAGAATGAGTTTGCCAAAGCGCCTGCCAAACGTGCCAAGTGTGGCAAATTACCCCCTTAAAAAACAATCCATCGGGGAAGCTTATGGTCAACAGTATACTTAGATAGACTGTAATGAAATAATGAATTTAATTAAAATAATAAACGGAAATCGGAAATTCCATTTAAAAAAAATAATTTAACAGTACGCGAACAACCCGGGTTCGAATCCGTCGGCACCAATGAAACTTAATTGCAATTTCAAGTACGATATATATACATCTACACATACATATATACACATACACTTTAGTCAACAAAATCGTTAAAGTAATTACGAGGTTTTAGGTATAAAAAGATATTATATTTACAACCCCCGTTTACGCCTGTTAAGCGTTTATCAATATTGATGGAGAACCCGCAATTAAGACTCTCAACTACAATCTATATTTACCACGTTCGCGCCATGTTTAGCTTGCGGACAGAAAGTATGTAACTAAATTTCATTCTGGATCCTTGATCCGGAAAACTGCAACCGGACCTCGTTATCTTGGGAAGGGTTATATACAAAGCGGCTAAAATACTACTCTATTTTAGCCGCTTTGTATATAAGTCATTTATTTATAACTAAACCGACACCGACACCTTTTAGATGAAACTAATTTGAAAATGAAATATTATTTTTCAAATTTATTAACTTGATGTCAACTTAAAAGTGTTTAATTGTTTGGCCGTGGGAGGAAAAACAGCGATTTCCCGCCTTACAAGGTGGTGTCTCTATCATTAGGGAAAGTGCGTATGTATATACGCAACGAAGTTTTCAGTCATTTGCTTCCAAGTACGCCGACCAGATTTAGCTATAGGTCAGCCACGATGACTTACTACGATCGTCAACGCTATAAAAATCTATAAAAATTAATTGGAGCGACATATCTGAACAATAACCCACGTGACAGTCCCGTAACTTAGTGTTGATTTCATTAATTTTTTTCTCTTCTTTGACGTGAAAACTAATTTACAATGAACTAATGAAACGAAAGAGCGATACTAAAAGTGACAAACATCAGACAGTCTATAGAAATTATCTTGCGAGACACTGAGACTGATTACAGTATACAGTATTTCCTATTATCAATAATATAATAATGATAATAATAATGTCCTCCTGACCGAATTTCGGTCACGGCGGCCAGCCTCAACGGAGATTAGCCATCGGCGCAGGACAGGATTATAGTGTGTAAAAGTAATGTAAGCTTTGTCAAATGAACTGGACTCATTAGAAAGTAAAAACTTGTTTAGAAAAATAAGAAACATAATCTCGCTCATCAATCGAATTATTTTCAGGGTTTTAAAATAGTTTTTCGCGATTGTTTTACTCGTTATTTATGATAGGAACGGATCAAATTCCTATGCAATTCTATTTACTTTTAAGGAGTGAAAGTAGTTTTTTTTTTTTTTTTGAACCACGATTGTGTTTCCTTTTATATAAGAGGACTGATCAATTTCCTTTGTCAGTTTTTTCAATTATTTTTAAATTTAACAGAAGGCACTCGTACTTGGAAAGTAACCCGTTTGTCATTCGTTTTCTTAGATAGACTGGACGTACTTAGAAGCCCTGATTTTTTTTTTATAGGATAGGGTGACAAACGAGCACCCAGTCCACCTGATGGTAAGTGTTTGCTGTGGCCCATAGACATCTACATCTATCCACGATTACAAATCAAAATGCAGATGCGTTGTCACCCGTGAGGACTAAGATGAATGCCTCGTTTCCAGTAAAAAGGATCTCTAGCTCTGATTATCGATTTTAGAAATACGACCCATGCCAACTACGAGCATGAGCAATACTTTGGGTCGTAGACAATATTCCGGCAGATTTTATTTGTATTTCTGAACCTAGGAGATTTTCAAAATAACAACATTTTTAAAGTAGAATTCCTAGACAGTTGACAGCCCTAGGTCTTAAGCCGTGTCACGTAAGGGTATTATATATTATTTGCGAACATTGTGCCAGCGAGAAGCGAGCGAGAAGAAGACTCTATTGCCTAGTGGTAAGTGGCTACTAGTTTATGGACACCTGCAACTGACTTCAAATAAGGAGGAGAGACTAATATGGAATGCCTCATAGCCTGTAATTATTTACTGGTCTTTTTACCCTTCAGACCAGAATCCAGCAGCGCAAGCACTGCCATTAGGCGGCAGAAGTAGGCAAGAGGTTGAAAAGTTGGCAAAAAATAAGTCCTTCCAACTAGAAAGTAACGTTACAGTTAGATTTTACGCGGTAGAGCCACGCTGCAGCTATATTATAATTGTTTTTTTTATAGAAGAGGGGGCAAATGAACATGCGGCTCACCTGATGTTAAGTGACTTCCGCCGCCCATGATCAACCGCAACACTAGGGGAGTTGCAGGTGCGTTGCTGGCCTTTTAGAAAGGAGTAAGCTCTTTTCTTGAAGGTCCCCAGGTCGTATCGGTCCGGAAAAATCGCCGGTGGTAAACTATTCCACAGAGAGGTCGTACGCGGAAGAAAACTCCTTGTGAAACGTACAGTGGTGGACCGCCAAGCATCCAGATGGTGTGGATGGTATCGGGACGTTCGCCGCGTAGTGCTTTCATGAAATTTGGCGGCTGGGATTAATCCGAACAATTTCTCAGAGCACTCCCCATGATATATGCGAAAGAAAATGCAAAGAGATGCAACATCTCTTCGCAGCGCCAGTGAATCGAGCCGATCGGAAAGCACTCGGTCGTCGACGATTCGAGCCGCTCTGCGCTGGATGCGGTCAAGTGGAAGGAGCTGGTACTGGGGAGCCCCAGCCCAGAGATGGGAACAGTATTCCATGTGCGGCCGAACCTGCGCCTTGTAAAGTTGCAGGCGGTGTGCCGCACACGTCCTCAGCACAATTGGGGGGATTCCGTCATGCCCACTCGACTGGTGGATGTCCAGGGAGAGGAGTGCTTTGCGAACCGAGCGCTGTGTGAACTGCATTTCCGGCATGGAGCACTCATACCGCGGGATGGTCGGCAGCGTACTCCCCCGTCATTGAGAGTCGAGTTGGACGCAAAGAACGAGCTTAGCGGATCGGCTTTCTCCTTTTGCGGTATGGGCCAGTGAGTCGTCCTCCCTGTGCAGAGATGGAAGAGATGGCTGACAGAAATTCCCCTAGACAGCCTTGGCGAGAGACCATTCAAGTTGTAGTACGAATTGGTCGGCTGGACCGGTGCAAGACCACGTTCTCACAGAACACCAGCATAAAATTGCAGCGTAATGTTGCTGTGTTTCGTATGGTAAGTGTAGAGAACTTGAGACTCTTTTTAGTGGAATCGAGGCATTCCATCTTAGTCTTCAGGGTGAAAACATATTTGCATTTTGATTCTTAATTACGGATAAATGTGGAACTGTTCACTAATTGTAAACGATGCATTCCTCTTATTCTTATTTTCTATCAGATGAAAAATGAGCTTTCATTTAATAAACAGTTTAAAAAAATATAAAATATCATACTTGCACACACATAAGATAATCCTTGAGTAAACTTAGATCTCCATTAGTCCATTACCTGTAACAATAAAAATACAAATAAATACCAAAATAAAGCATATTATGTTAATTTATGTATGTCGTTGCTTATGTTTGCCATAGTTGCCATGTTTGACAGGTGTTTTTTTTCTAGTAGTTATTAGGAAGACAGAGCTGTCCATCTCCTGGTTTCTTTCACTCGACTCTAACGCCTTGGTACAAGACAATGTGGCGAAGAGGTAGGTCTGCCATCAGCCCGTATTTCTCTGAATTTGTCCTACTTTTGATGAGCCGCTATCATGATGATGATATAATGATTTCTTATAGTTACGCGAACACTACACATTGATTAAAACTACTTTTAAGATTTTAAGTGGGAATTAAAAATAAAAATAATTAAAATTAGATATATAAAAGTATTTTATTTGGTAGAGCAACATGTAAATGAACATGTTAAGTATACGTGTTTTTTACTTAACATTAGTCCTCAGCGGGGTTAGTCAAAGACGTTCTACAATCGTTAACACTAATTGAAAACTATAAAAAGGTTACTTTCTACAACTTGACTGAGCCAACCCAAGATAAAATGCCTTACAGCTCCCTCCTATGTTCTCCCTTAAGGGTACACTAGTCACTTATTCTTCCATACAAATGTAGTCTGGCGATTACTCCACTGTTTGATGATGTACGTTCAAAATAAAAAAAATGATTTCAATTTGTCTCATCATTATCTAGGCATGGTATGGAAACATAAAAGTAAAAAAAAGAATATATTTAAAAGTACTAATTATAACACATTTTTTGGGCAGAAATAAATACCATAAGAAGAACGAAAATTGCAAAACGGTTACCATACAGGGATAGATTATGTATTAAAAAGTGCAAATAATTTTATTTTGAACAGATACAATCAATAGATTTTTTATGATAGCCAGATTCCAAAGGTCTGTTTATAAAATTTCGCGCGCTCGTTTTGTTGTAAATCATCATGCGTTTCGCTTTCGCACGTGATGTGGACTGAGATAGCATGCATTTTAATACCGCCCACCACTTAGTTCGTGCCATCGACTAGGGCCACCTTAAAACCAAAACACAGAGCACGCATTAACTGCATGGCGCCACGGCGCGGCGTCAGAAGTAGGCAAGATAGTGACAAAACAGACCGACTCCAAAGCAGGAAAGAAACCCTAGCATCTAACGTCCATTCTTGAAAATGTAGCACCCCAAAAAGTTTATCAAAACTTGAATTATATTTAACCGCCTCCCCTCATATTTAACAACAGTTAAACCCTAAAAGCAGTACAGTTATAAATTTTTAAACAAAGGCAGCGGCGGAAAAACTTTCCTCCTTTATATTTCAGCCAGCATCTCAGTCGTTACTCTCAGTCGGGATCCTATCGGGATAATATTTCATGTGGGAAAAGGTCAAGTCGGAATAGGTGCGATTTTTTCCCCGATACCGCATGGGCCAGATAGGCGTGTTACGGCCGACGATTTTTTCCACGACGGGAATAATGATGGAATTCGCCATTTTGGGTATAGCAACGCCGGGGAATTTATTGTGGGATATTAATCAGTTTTTATTGCCATTACAATCAACAATTATTGCTCATTAATGTTGTGTTATACTTTAATAATTCCTTTTTTTAGCTGACTGCAAAAAATTAAGAGGATATTAATGAGAGAAAAAGAACATTTTTTACGTGGTAGTCATGCTGTAACTATATTAATTGTATAGATATCACACGAATAGGTTGGCTTGACCTGGGAAAGACCACGCTCTCACAGAATACCAGCGTAAAATAGTAGTTTAATGCTGCTGTGTTTCGTATAGTAAGTGTAGGGAGATCGGAGACCCTTTTTACTGGAAAAGAGGCATTCTTATGTCTTAGTCCTCACGGCTGACAACGCATCTGCGTTTTGATTCGCAAGCGAGGATAACTGTAGATGTCTATGGGCAATGCAACAATATGGCACAACAATCACCTACCATCAGGTGGACTGTGTGCTCGCATGTCACCCTTATCCTATAAAAAAAGAACTTAAAGATAGAAAGAAGAACGATCTATTTCAATTACAATTAAACGTTTGAAAAAAGTAATTTCGATTTTAAAACCACTAAAAATTCTACATAAAAGCTTCGGAATTCAGTGTTATAATTCTTCGATACGCTATGGCTTGGCATTATAATTTTACCTTATGATAAGAGATGCTTAAGTTAATAACCACAATGTTGTTTAAATAAGAAAATAAAATCTACACCCCCTATTGTTCCAATTATATGGATGGATTTTTTTCATTAAGATATACAGAAGACCATCCTTAAAAGTTTAAACTATTTAATAAAAAAAGAATTAATCAAATCGGTTAAGCATATTTTATATAAATCGGTGAACATACATTAAAAAAAATATAAGCATCGAATGTTGAACCATTTGAAAGTTGGTTAATTACTGGTTCTTCCCAGGACAGAGGTTTTTTTTATGAACCAGAAGTAAAAAAGAATTACTTGTGATCTATATTGAATAAAAAGACTATTCTATTCTATTCATCTCGTTTTTTGAATTCGCTTAATAATCATATATTAAAACAACAGCCATAGATAAAACAAATAAAAAGACGTACAATTCATGCTAAGTTAACAGCAGCGAAATTTAATAGTAAAATGCTATTATCTATAAAGCGTGTAGTGACGGTAAAAGAATATCCTCTACCCCATACCGTCCCGTGGGAGTCGTAAGAGAGATATAGGGAAATTAAAATAGAAGACGAGCAGCAGCATCTTTCTGATAATTATATTAATAAACCCACCAGCGTGGCTCTACCACCCGAAAATGGTAGAGCCACATTGCATCTATATTATAGCAGTAGCACGAATTGCTCAACTCGACCGGGGTACGACCACGATACAAAACACAGCACCTTAATACTGCTGTGTAATACACACTTACACGCACTTACAAAACAGCTTATTTTTTACCAACGTTTCAACCTCTTGCCTACTTCTGCCACCAAATGGCAGTGCTTGCGCTGCTGGATTCTGGTCTGAAGGGAAAAAAGGTTTGAATGCGATAAACGAACTCACAGTCCATAGACCCTTTTCACTGGAAACGAGGCATTTCATCTTACTCGTCACGGGTGACAACCCATCTACATTTTGATTCATAATCGAGGATAGATGTAGATATCAATGGGCCAGACCAACCACTTACCATCAGGTGGACGGTGTGCTCGTTTGTCACCCTATCTAATAAAAAAGACATCAAATCAAAAATTAAAAAGAAAATATTTTAAAAATACACGTTTTAACCGATTACCTTCAAAATACAAATCCAACTAGATAATATATGACTTTTAATAATAGTATTATTTTTAATCTGTATCAAAAAATATACTGAATTCAATAGAATCAGTAAAACATAATTACAATATAATATTATAGTGAGCAGTAAAAAATAAAAGAAACTTATGTATAACTAAATTAATAATATGCAATAGTCCACTACCCCACATCGTACAGGAGATGGGCAGCATCTTCTTAATAACAACTTAAATTAAAAAAAAACTTCCATTTGCTAACGTGCCACGATGAAGAAACCTGTGGGGGGGGGGCTATGTTCAGCAGTGGACTTGAAGCCCAATATGTTTTTTATTGTCTAAATAATTGTCGTACGGATGATAAATATAAAATTTGAAATAAATTATCTCCAAAGAAAAGGCGTTGGAAGATTCAAGAATTCAAGAATGGGTGGCAAGAAATCATCTGGATGCAACACAGTTAATTTCTGAATTAGCAGATGAAGAACCTGAGAGCTATACAAACTACTTTAGGGACACTAAGTTTCACGAATTTTTTGGTGAAATTAGTTGCATGACAGTACTTTTATCCAAAAATTGCGCCTGGCACGAAACTAACTCAGTTTCATGCAATTGCATGCATCGTAATACTTGACGTTAACACGTGAAATTATTGTTATGAAATAAGTTTTATACCACTAGTTTCGTAATGTTAGGGTGCGATGAATAGATGAATGGATGTACTATTAAAACGCAGTCCCGTGTACTACATAAATTTAGTTCATTGCTATTTTGCTATTGTCTTACTATATTGTGTCTGAAAATCGCAAAGTTAAAGTGTTAGCATAGTTGATAAATATTTCTACAACTATTTTTAATAAGAGATAATATAATAAAGATAAGTGTAGTAAACTAAATTTCAACTCAAAAATTTTTTTCGGTTTGTTTTTAAATAAAAACGTAAAATCTTATTTCTTACCCGAGTAACTTTTCCTGCACGTTGAAAGTATTTTAATTTGACTTAATGCTTACTCGAGCATAGAGAATTTTGTTAGATAGGGATGAGATGAGAAGATTTGATCAGTCAAAGGGATGAGCTTTAGTTGCGGTGTTGGCGGACGAACTCCTAAGGATTGTGGTCTGGTAGAATCTCGTAAATTACTGAGCTAAATAACAGGTCAAAATGCGTTATCTTATACACAAAGTACCCGCACAAAACAAAATAATATATTTATGAAGCAATATATGTTTTTTTTTTCACTCATTACAACCTATTAAAATCCACTGTTGAAGATAGGCCTCCCCAACTGATTGCCTCACAGGATAAATACCATAGGTTCTACACTTGGTGGGCAGGTTGGCAGCTGCCGTTTTTAATATTTTATATCTCAACAGGAAGACTGCTACCTATCTACTGTTTCAGTACCCATCTGTCGCTTCTTATTACAAGTTGTGGAATCCCTTACGCCACCACTACACGGCGAATATTAAATATAATAAAAATATATTTATTTACATTATTTATGTAACAAGTATATTGCTAGAGTGAACGAGAGTGCAAAAACCACGCTTCAAGAAAATGTCTCTTACACACACAGACACACACACACGCACGCACGCACGCACGCACACACACACATACATACACACGCACGCGCGCACGAACGCACGCACACATACACACGCACGCACGCACGCACGCACGCACGCATGCACACACAAACACACACACAGGCAAACCACACACACACACACACACACAACACACACACACACACACACACACACACACACACACACACACACACACACACACACACACACACACACACACAAGCGTGTATTTCACATACAGCACACAATGAAAATAACACGATATTTAGTACTGACGACGCGAGAGAACGTCGTTGTAAGTGCGTTGCAAGACCCATGTATGAGGCCTCCGCACTTTCGTTTACTCTGGTATTGCTTTTAGGGATTGTTTATTACGATTGCAATACTTTCATGAGCTTTGAATTTTATGTGATATTTTATTATGAAATATACATGACATGACGGCAGCATTATAAAATGTAAAGCTAATATGGTAAGTGACGAGAACAGGTGACTCTTTTGCTAGTTACGTAGCACTACATCCGATCATGGATACGATTTATTA
Source organism: Parnassius apollo (assembly GCA_907164705.1). NCBI lineage: Eukaryota > Metazoa > Arthropoda > Insecta > Lepidoptera > Papilionidae > Parnassius > Parnassius apollo. The sequence goes on along the minus strand of CAJQZP010000644.1, from coordinate 1,786,439 downwards.
TTCACGCAACGAATAGTATCCATGAGGATTTCCCCACGAAAAAAAGCACCACATCTGAGTCACCAGGGGTGACATCGCATCTGCATTAAGATAACAAATCTTGATTTCTCTGTCTTGTATTAAGTTTTTTTTATAGGATAAGGGTGACAAACGAGCACACAATCCACCTGATGGTAAGTGGTTACTGTGGCCCATAGATACCTATCATCGATTACGAATTTAAATGCAGATGCGTTGTCACCCGTGAGAACTAAGATGGAATGCCTCGTTTCCAGTAAAAACCGTATCCGGTTCTCTACACTCACCATAGGGAAAACACACCAGCATTGAGCTGCTATTTCACGCTGGTATTCTGTGAGAGCGTGGTACTTCCCCGGTTGAGCCGACCCATTCGTGCTACAACTATACTACAATAAAGCTGCAGCGTGGCTCGACCGCGTATAGACTTGTTTTAGTAACTTGTTTTCACGAACGTACTCTACGATTTAATACTTGTATGGGGTTTCTACGGGCTACAGCATATTATGGTCAGGTAGACTGGTGACGTATGTAGCTTTTAGTTATATTAAATAAACATAAGAGTTAGTAAGTTACCCAAATTGTAGAGTCATAGATACACGAATGACTGCGACACGAAAATTCCGAGAATTTGTATTTTCACATGTATTGATTTGAGTCTTAGATTATAACGAGTTATAACGTAACTACCTAACTAACCTACTAGCAACAGATTATATACGTATATAATCTGTTACTAGTAGGCAAGTAAAATTTCAATCAATTAGAAGACCTGACCTGCATGCAAATGTGTAACTCTGGTGGGAATCGATGGCCGGTGGGAGCCATGTTATTATCACTATGATAACACATTGTAACCTAGAATTACGTATTGATTCGGCTTATGATCGATACTGATACATGCTGTATAAAACTGAAATGACAAGCGACTAGATGGAATGACTCAAAGCATAATTAATTTTTTTTTAATAATAATTTAAAAAAATATACGGGCTACCGTTACCCTTCAGGCCAGAACACAACAGTGCAAGAACTGATATTAAGTGGCGGAATTAGGTAAAAGCACACACTACTAGGCCTTATAATAAATACCCATATTACTTGGAAACCACAGATGGAAAAATTACATAGAAAGTTAAGCAGTTATGTACGCATTAGGAGCAGTAAAAAAAACAACAGATGCGATAACAACCTACTGTGCGTATCTATATGCATAGCTCAGCTACGGCACTTTCCTATGGGGATGCAGAACTGATGCCTACCTAGACGAATCCTAGACAGTCCTACTACTTAGTTAACGCAAAACCAAACGCCAAACGTTAAACGAAGCTTACCACGATTCCCACCAGGGTTAAACATGCGATTGTTGCTCCACCGTCCAGTGGAGTGATAGTTAAGATATCGTTGTGACTGCCTCGGGTGCAGGAAAGACGCCCTCCTCAGCATTACCCCGCGTCGAATCGTCGCCTATAAAACTTTATTTACGACCGCAGTATGAACGTGTGCCCTTTTTATTATGTTAATTCGGCGTGGCGGGAGTTGAAGCTCTAATTTACGAGGGGCGGGTAGCGGCAGGGTACTGCGGATCTGTGATACATTCTGAATCAATGATCCGTGCAGACGGGCGTGATTGCACGGAACTTTTGAACACACTGTATAAGTGTACGATCGCGTTTGATGAAAAAAATTTAACAAATGAAAAACAAATTACAATCTTATGGTTTAGTCGTCTGAAAACATGACCCGACATTCTCGTATCGCTTAGAGCTTCAGAAAGCGCACTAATTATCAGCTTTCAGTGTCTTATTATTTTTTAATATATTAGGACTTGACCTTTGTAAAGAACACGACATAACGAAATGAAGCCCAAAATATACAATTTTGAATACACTAATTAAAAAGTGTAATGAAATAACAGGTCCTTGCAAATACAATTGCCATCTCCTAAAATTGGTTAGTTTGAAATCTGGAATGTGGCTTAGGATTCCAAATTCGAATTAACATATGAAAGCTTACCCATTCCGTGGGTGTCGTAAGACACGATAGAGAGAAACTAATCAGGAGATGGGAAGCAACATCTTTCTAATAACGACTAAAAATAAAAAACTGCGGTTGCCAACCCCTTGCCAGACGTGGCAGGTATAGCAAATATCCTCTTTATTAGACATCGATGGGTAGGCCTATGTTTGACAGTGGACTTTAATAGGCTGCAAAGGTAACGTGGATATAAAGGATATAAAAACTGTGAAAATGTTGCGTTTAAAAATCAGCTCTTTATTTGTTTTTCTTTGCTAAGCAATGTCTGCAACCATGGAAAAAAATTATCTTTATTTTCGAATTTGAGTATTGTCGTGATTCTTAATCAATGTGCTCTGATGTCTACGGGCCACAGCATCCATTTACCATCAGATGGACTGTGTGATCATCTGCCAAATTTATTCCATTAAAAAAACGCAATATTGTCAATCAAATTGAATAAACAACTTAGTTAAAATTAAGTACTAACTTTAACGTAATTTAACATACGGAATGACTCAAAAGAATAATGGTAATATTACGACCTTTTGATGACGTCCCGTCTAGTACTACCGTTCAGGATTTACGTTCGCTGCGCTATTTGCAGTTAAGCTTTAAGGGTCCAGGACGAAATATGTTATGTTTTATGATTTCATTTCTAGACCCTAACAAAACTGCGATACAGTAAAACTTCGCCACATAAAACATTCGTACGGAATTGTTGAAACGACTCTTTATGTGTGCACGTTTAGCTTTACAATTTAAATTTGAAATCAAAATAGGTACAAATATTTTTTTTTATTTATTTAAGTTTACACTGAAATGTATATAAGCGGACTTAATGCCCTAGGCATTATTTATCAGTCTACCTTAGAGTAGTGCAGAGATAAAAAAGGTAGGTGTTAAAAATAAGTAGTTACAGAAAGTCTATATTACGCGCGCGCGTGCGTGCGTGGGTGCGTGAGTGCGTGCGCGCGTACGTGCGTGCGTGCGTGCGTGTATGCGCGCATGTGTGTGTGTGTGTGTGTGTGTGTATGTGTGTGTGTGTGTGTGTGTGTGTGTGTGTGTGTGTGTGTATGTGTGTGTGTAATCATTACTTTAAAATTAGTTTTTGGGTTTTTCTGTTAAGAAATACTTAATATCAGCCGTTGGTCCAGAGCCTGATCTCTCTCAGGTCGTGTCGGATTTAAGCTCTATCGGACTATGATGTGAGGCAATAAAGAATGCATCTGTTTTTGGGCGCACACACTTGTGCAATATAATTCGGTCCGGCGCAGATGACTGGTTTCCATTGAGACTGGCCGCAGTGACCGAAATTCGGTCTGGAGGACATTATTTCTATACTACAATGTACGGTGTAAATGTAAACTCCTCTTTTATTCTCAGTAATTAGAGTCAAAATATTATGGAGACTCAATCCGCATTCGAACCCGCACTCCTCCACCATGGCAATCAAACGGTAATACCTACTCAAAATTGTAGCTTAATTTTGCTGTGTTTCGTAGGGAGAGCGTAGAGAACCGGAGACCTTTTTAACCTGAAACGAGGCATTCTATCTTAGTACCTTAGAGTTGACAACGCATCTACTTTTTGATTCTTAATCGAGGATAGATGAATCTATGGGTTTCATCCACTTACTCAGTGGTCTTTGTCACCATTATTGTATAAAAAAACTACATCGACTGACAATAATAATCGGCCGGTCTCAGATATGACATTTATTTATTCTTTATCGCATTCTCGTTATCAAAAAAGATACAAGGGACAAACATTGCCTTTAGGCATTTTCTATACCACTCAACCCTTAGAAAGGTGAGTTTGACGTAGATGTAGCAAAGTAGGAAAATATAAAAAATACATGACATAAGAAAAATATGTAAAAGAATGCTTATATTACATAGTAAGTATTACATAGAGAATATATGAATATTCTATATGTAAATAAAACATATATTGAAATAAATATTAATGTTAGGCCCTTGATAATATAGAGGCAGGACGTTTCCCATAAATTGCGATTATAAGGGATCGCACTCGGCCTCCGATGAATTTTTTAATTTCAATTTCAAATGCTGATTGTGGACTCATATTTTGGACAAACTCTAAATATATAATGCCTGCTTTACTCATTTCAACTCCGGCAATAAATTCCGATTACCGTGAAAGTCAGTCATTAAGCTGCAACTTAACGCTGGTATGCTGTGCGAAAAAATGAAAAACATATTTATTCGTCATCGCCCTACGGTGGCGGCCTATGAAAATCCATTATCACGTTTCGTTTTGAGAGTGTTGTAATAGCAACTATGGGAAATCTCAGAAAAATCAAGTGTGAAGTGCTACAAAGGGACAAGCGGTTTTTACATACAGTAAAACAGCTCGTAAAAGAACGAAACATTTGTTGAATATAGGGCACATAATCGAGGGTTATATTGGGGCGACTTGTCATCATCTGTATTTCAAATTAAACACATCATAATTTCAATTTTAAAATAATCCTTAGTAGGTCAGTATACAAATGACGTATATAACCAATGTGATTAACACGTGACGGATATGGTGCGACGGAGATACGAGCCGCTCTGTGCCGTAAAAAATGCGAGTCATAAAAAATGCTGTCACTGCTTGGATCACCGCTAGCGCATTTGGCTAGTAGAATAGTGATTTGGAGAGCACGTTAGAAGAAATATGTAAAATAGTAGCTGTTAGTTATTAGTACTACTCTACCATCGATCACTTATAGGGAATTTCTCGTTCTAGGCTTGTAATTTGTGTGTTGTGATGTGTTTTAAAAAAATTAAAATAGAATCGCTTTTTGAATAAAACTAAATTTACGGATTCTAGCGCGTTTATTTAACTGATTTTACTTATTTTTAATTCCCGACGTTTCGGGTGCTTTGCAGCAACCATGGTCACGGGGGGGGGGGAGGGGACTGAGATGTTTGACGTCCCAATTTCATTGTTAGCCCGGCTACCTTCAGTTTTTGAATATTAATTTTTGGTCCGATTTACGCAAAACGAACTTACAGTATCTGGAAGTCTTGCAGCGGTATGCTTGGGTTTGGGTTTAATTTTGTTAATTATAGGATCCCAAGCAGATGGCAGCACCCAACCATCTTCTTTATTGAAATTAGGATGTTTTTTAATTTCAATAGCCTCTCGTATCATCCTTGGTAGGAATCACCGATATTACACTTGACGGATGGTAAAAATTGACTAATCTTCTTCGGCGGCTTGTAGTATGTTTTAATGGAAGCTCGCTTCAAGATGTAGTCAACCTTGTCTGTGACTCCTCTGACATATGGTAGTACAGCAGGCACACGCTCGACTGTGGCCGGCTTCACTCGGTCACTGTGACATAGGCGCGGGATCCGAAGCTTGTTGTCTTGCAACACTTGCTTGACATGCTGTAGCTCGGCGGCCAGATGTTTTCTGTCACAGATCCCTCGTGCTCTCTGAAACAAAGATTTGCCCACGGTAGCTAACTGTGAAGGATGATGGTGAGATTCACCATAATATATATAAATATTGATAAATATTGGTTGGTATGGGTCTTTTTTCTATACACAGTGTGACCAATAGTGTTATCAGGATATTTGCCGAATGAGCTAAAACATCTAGGAAAGCCTTCTTTAAAGAATTATTTGCCTCTACAAAGAACTCCATTGTGAATTGTATTTTAGAGTTTATAGAGATAAATGGTGGTTTAAAAAATGCAGTTAGCTACGCTTTGTCAGATGGTAAACACTGTCCGTCCGCCACAGTCGATCGTGCGCCTGCTGTACTACCATATGTTAGAGGAGTCACAGACAAGGTTGGCTACATCTTGAAGCGAGCTTACATTAAAACATACTACAAGCCGCCGAAGAAGATTAGTCAATTTTTACCATCCGTCAAGTGTAATATCCCTTTACAAGATGCAGGAGTGTACAAGTTAGATTGTGAATGTGGTCTCTCTTACATAGGTCAAACAAAAAGATCCATAAAAACCCGCGTGAAAGAACATATAGCTGACGTAAAGCACCGACGCTCCGGGAAGTCTGCAGTCTGTGAACATGTTCAAAATCGTCCCCACCATTACATCAGATTTGATAAACCACAAATCCTCGCAAAAGTACACCGATTCCTACCAAGGATGATACGCGAGGCCATTGAAATTAAAAAAACATCCTAATTTCAATAGAGAAGATGGTTGGGTGCTGCCATCTGCTTGGGATCCTATAATTAACAAAATTAAACCCAAACCCAAGCATACCGCTGCAAGACTTCGAGATACTGTAAGTTCGTTTTGCGTAAATCGGACCAAAAATTAATATTCAAAAACTGAAGGTAGCCGGGCTAACAATGAAATTGGGACGTCAAACATCTCAGTCCCCCCCCCCGTGACCATGGTTGCTGTAAAGCACCCGAAACGTCGGGAATTAAAAATAAGTAAAATCAGTTAAATAAACGCGCTAGAATCCGTAAATGTAGTTTTATTCAATGTGTAGTGTTCGCGTAAATTTAAGAAATCATTAGAATCACTTTTTTATTTTTATTTCGAATGACTTTAATGCACTCACATTCGATTGCTACTAATATACTCTACTAAATCACCGAAGATAATGTAAGCCGACCAATAAGAAGTCGATTTAGATTTTAGCTAATATTCGTATTAATTGAGCGACAGTAGCGTAATGGTTAAGTGTGGACTACAAGACTAAAAAGTCGTGGGTTCGAATTCGCTACTGTGGTAAGCCATCCCAGGCTTAAGCATTTTCAGCATACTGAAAAAGGTTAACAGGAGTACTATTAATATAAATAGCGTTGCTATATTTTACGTTATAAAAATGTTACCTCTCCTCCCGCTTACCCTCAGTAGGATTTTCTTAAGTAGGTACCGTAGAGTCGTTTAACATACACATAGGAATCGAATTAGTTTGTTATTATTAATTATTAGTTTGTTATCTGTACTAAGCTTGTTACACTATACTGGTTCTGTGTGGGATACCAACCCGAGGTTCCACAACGCTGCATCGAACGCTTAGCCACCACTCTGACAAGGGGTGACAAGGGGGGAACAACAATAGTAAGTCTTTAACACAAAATCTAGCAACTCATACGCTTATTTTATTGAATAAAACTACTTTTACGTCTTTAATCGCATTTAATTTAACTTATCAATAACTGTCGACGTTTCAAGTGCTCCGCAGCACCCATGGTCACAAGGGGAGGTGGGTACAGATGTTTGATGTCCCGATATCATAGTTAATTCGGGCTCCGAATTTGATTATTAATTTTGTTCCGATCAACGCAGAATAAGCTCATTACTTACGCAGAATGAGTTTATCTTACGTTTGCGGTGGCACAAAGTATAATCTTCAAGTAGAGCTAGCGCGGTCACTGAAGTTCAAAGGCTTTTAGTAAGTGCCATCCTTGAGGGATTCAATAGCGTCTCGTTATCAATAATTGGGTTTGCTCGTTTCGTTAAGATGTCATGGCTTTTAACATATTTTCATTGGGATAAGTTGTGTGTTCGCTAGGAATAGTGCAGCTTTGTGACATACAAATTGTTTATATATTAGATGCAATATCTCTTACATATTTTATTTATAAAATAAATGTGAGAAATGAGCACACAGTGCACAACATTTATCCTCAATTAAGAATATAAATGCAGATGCTCTGTTACCAGTGAGAACTAAGATGGAATGCCTTGTTTCCAGTATAAAGAGGATTCGGTTCTCACTACGTACCACACACACACACACACACACACACACACACACACACACACACACACACACACACACACACACACAATCAGTATTGAGCTGCTATTTTACGCTGGTATTCTGTGAGAGAGTGTAAAACATACCTGTATAGTAATAGTATGAACATATAGCTTTTGAAAGAATCGCGTCTAAATGCTAAAAAGATTATATAGAAAACCTTTTTCCACCATCGGCTAACTAAACGGCATGTCTCAGGCAAGTTTCTACCCCTCTGTTGTCCACATTTCATAATTTGAACCATAAGGTTTGCTTCGTCTTTCCTACCAGCATTACCGTAACATATCATGAAAATCCACTGCTGAAAATATTCCTCCCCCATAGATGGTTTCATAGGGAGGTTTCTGCCATAAACACCAAGCTTGGCAAGCGTTTTATTTTTTATTTTTAGTCGTTATTAAGAAGACTCTGCCCATCTCTTGATTTGTTGCCTCTGTCGCGTCATACGACACCCACGAAATGATATTTGTTAGTGTATATTCTTACACCGTCACTTCAGGGTAAACGTACATATGAGAGGGGTAATTTGCCAGTTCTGCCCTTCCGTCCGATCACAATGTGGTTGTCTTTACGACAGAGCTAATAAGCTTCTGTTAATTTAAATCAGTGAACTTAGCTGTCCTCGGCTACATCATCACTTACTTTCATATGAAATTGAAGTTGGTTCAAACGCGACAAAAACAAAACGAAAAACAATGAAGAGCAAGATAGAGACTGGAATTATGTCTAAAAAATAACCGCCAGTTCAAATTTCAAAAAAATCTATGCGATTTGCATCGACACGAACAAATAAATTGCGTAGTTTCACTGAATCTGAGAATGCTGTTTTCCGGGATCGTTAAGACCCAGACGGGTTGCATCGCGCGGCACAATTCCGCAAATTACAGTATTGAGCAGAAACAGATCGCCAATATACGGACGATGGAGTCCAAATGACTCCTCGGTATCGGAATCGTGAATTCGTTCGTCTCCAGTTGCGAATTTAAAGCATTCAAGATACGGCGCCTATTTGTTACGTGTCGAAGACGAATTAACGTTCTATTGTGTGGATCTTATGAAATTCTAAGTTTGTTTGACCGTGGTTTGTGTTACTTACAAATTGGTAATGGGAATTAAATTGCAACATTAAGTTGTTAAAGTTAACTAAATATGCTTGTTATTTTATTGACATTTAAATTACGAGGCATTAAAACGCAATTTATACTGAAATAAACTCATTTCTTTCTATCAATAAACGTCATGGTCGTAAATTTCACATTAAGTAAGCAACCCGAGTTCGATTCCCGTCGTGACCAATGAAATTGCTGATTCATGATTTTCCCTATGCTCGGTGTGAAAGGCAAAACATCGTGAGTTATCCTGCATGTATGATGAATAAAAAATATTTCAAAGACATGTGAACACACTTAGCAGTGCGGCGGATACTTCTTTGCCCTAAAACCCTAGCGGAGTTAAGGGAAGGCACGTGCCCAACAATAGCACGGTAGTTACATAAAGTTACTTTACTTTAAAATATAAAATTAAGTTATTGATATAAAGTAGCAGCGCTGCGTGGAATGTCGAGGAAGAAAAGTCGAAAGGTGCGTGCGATATCGAACAAGTTACAAGACGTTGCCTAAGATGATTTAGTTACGTCTTGAGCAAATATATAAGTTCAGATATCGCAGAAGGCTCTATTGACGATGGCTGGATAGATGACAATATAATAGAAAAACCAAACTGCCAAGCGTGCAGTGTCAAGCGACTATGGCATTCCATGGGGAAGGCTATGTCCCACAGTTGAGTGTGTACAGTAGTAATACATGAACAAAAAAGCGCGGGAGCTAAGCGTTTAGTTGCAGCAGTGCTAGCCGTGCGTTCAATTCCAGCACTTTGTTGTGTATAACCTACCGAATATTGTTTCAAATCTAGATGTTTGTCTGTAACCTGTATACAAGTACAGTTTGTACAGTAGTAATACATGAACAAAAAAGCGCGGGAGCTAAGCGTTTAGCTGCAGCAGTGCTAGCCGTGCGTTCAATTCCAGCACTTTGTTGTGTATAACCTACCGATTATTGTTTCAAATCTAGATGTTTGTCTGTAACCTGTATACAAGTACAGTTTGTACAGTAGTAATACATGAACAAAAAAGCGCGGGAGCTAAGCGTTTAGCTGCAGCAGTGCTAGCCGTGCGTTCAATTCCAGCACTTTGTTGTGTATAACCTACCGATTATTGTTTCAAATCTAGATGTTTGTCTGTAACCTGTATACAAGTACAGTTTGTACAGTAGTAATACATGAACAAAAAAGCGCGGGAGCTAAGCGTTTAGTTGCAGCAGTGCTAGCCGTGCGTTCAATTCCAGCACTTTGTTGTGTATAACCTACCGATTATTGTTTCAAATCTAGATGTTTGTCTGTAACCTGTATACAAGTACAGTTTGTACAGTAGTAATACATGAACAAAAAAGCGCGGGAGCTAAGCGTTTAGTTGCAGCAGTGCTAGCCGTGCGTTCAATTCCAGCACTTTGTTGTGTATAACCTACCGATTATTGTTTCAAATCTAGATGTTTGTCTGTAACCTGTATACAAGTACAGTTTGTACAGTAGTAATACATGAACAAAAAAGCGCGGGAGCTAAGCGTTTAGTTGCAGCAGTGCTAGCCGTGCGTTCAATTCCAGCACTTTGTTGTGTATAACCTACCGATTATTGTTTCAAATCTAGATGTTTGTCTGTAACCTGTATACAAGTACAGTTTGTACAGTAGTAATACATGAACAAAAAAGCGCGGGAGCTAAGCGTTTAGCTGCAGCAGTGCTAGCCGTGCGTTCAATTCCAGCACTTTGTTGTGTATAACCTACCGATTATTGTTTCAAATCTAGATGTTTGTCTGTAACCTGTATACAAGTACAGTTTGTACAGTAGTAATACATGAACAAAAAAGCGCGGGAGCTAAGCGTTTAGCTGCAGCAGTGCTAGCCGTGCGTTCAATTCCAGCACTTTGTTGTGTATAACCTACCGATTATTGTTTCAAATCTAGATGTTTGTCTGTAACCTGTATATATCTGTAACCTGTATCATTCTCGTGCGCGCGCGCTCAACGCACGGTTGTGTGTATCGATTTAAGTGTGTTAGCAGTGACCACATACCAATTTCGTAAATAATTAACTAAGCATAAGTGAAAATGGTGCAATGTAAGAAATGCAAACTGTTTCTTTCTTTGGCTAAAGAGGACATAGTGAGATGTAAGGGAGAATGTGAAAATGTTTACCATAAAAAATGTGTAAATAAAAAGTTCCTAAACAGTACGCTCTGTGATGAGTGCCAGACGAATAAAAGCAGCCCAAAACAGTCCGTATATGATACGAAAATAACATTAAACCCTAGTGAAGAGTCCGGAGATAACGTTTTAGCTGAAGTTAATAAAAAGTTAGCGGTGATTTATAGCCTCGAGAAGAAAATAGAAGACCTTAGCAATGGTGTTGAATTTTATGCTGATATGTATCAGACATTACTTGATTTTAAAGAAGAATCTCAAAGGAAAATTAAGGCATTAGAACAAAAAAATGTATATTTGGAGAAATGTAACAGGGCATTAGAAGAACGGATACAGGAGTTAGAAATAAAAGATAAAAAAAAAACATTGAAATTCACGGATTAGAGAAACATGAAAACGAAAATACTATATTAGTAGTCCAAAAAATGGCACAGAAACTAAATCTAGACCCAAATGGAATTCTAGATGCACAGAGGGTAGGCCATGAAAAACAAGGTGACACAAAGCCCAAGACTGTATTGGTCACGTTGAGGTCGAAATCTATTCGCGACAGCTGGATGCTTGCAAAAAAAGAAACCAGAATAACGAATAATAAAGTCTATGATAATGGCAGTGAAAAGCGAATATACATTAACGAAGACTTACCAAAATACAAACGACAACTTCTTTGGACAGTAAAAAATAATCTTAAACCGAAAGGTTTTCAATACATATGGGTGCAGAATTGTAATATCCTGGTCAAAAAGAATAGTGATGAGAAAAAGATTTACAACATTAGGTCGGAGGAGGATTTGAAAAAGTTCGATGAATGTAAATAAACAAGCGTAGTATAACGCGGCGAGTAGACACGAGGTGATTTCGAACAGCAAAAGGCGATCATACGGATATCTTCTCCGGTAATTTTAATTTTAAAAGATATTATAATATAATGGCTCTAAATAATGATCAATCCCAAAATATATGGAATACCCACATATTACATCTGAATATAAGATCTCTTCGGAAAAACTTTAACGAGTTATTAATACTACTTGATAAAAAGATATATAATATAGATATATTAATATTAAGCGAAATAAATATTAAGAAGGAAGAACTTCCCTTGTACCAAATAGTAGGATATAATACATTTATATATACTAGAGAAACGAGAAGAGGAGGAGGAATATTAATGTACGCTAAGAATGGATTGAATTTTGAAGCTAAAATGGTAAACACAGAAGCAGTGGAAACACTTCATGGTCAAATGAAGCATGGGAAAACTATAACACATGTAATTGCGATATATAGACCACCTGCCAATAATAAACTGACATTTATCCAGCAATTAGAGACACTAGTGAAATCCGTACCAGCAACTGACAATGTTATAGTGATTGGCGACACCAATATAAACATATTAAATGACACGGTTAATCCTATTGTAACAAGGTACAAAAACGCCCTGTGTGAATGCGGTCTGCTGTGTGTAATACCAAGCAAAGAGATAACGCGCGAAGCGATCGCGGAGGGCCGGCTCGAGGCATCGTGCTTGGATCATATCTGGTTGCGAGCGGGACGGAGCGAGCATGACGCGTGCGCGTATGTGCTTGAGTCACGCATCGCCGATCATCATGGAATCGGATTAATGTTAAATTTATGTGATAGTGGAAGCGTAAATCAATGTGAGAGTGGTAATATAAAAAACAATAGTATGCGCGAAGTGTTAAGTGACAAAATTGTTAAACAAAAGCTGGAAGAATATGATTGGTCCCAGTTACTTACAATAACGTGTCCATTATTATTGTATCAGACAATGTGTAGTGTATTTCATAGCATTTATAAAGATAGTACAATTAAGGTTGAGATAGATACAAAGAAAGTAATTAGAAGTCCATGGATAGATAGATATTTATATAAAATGTTATTGCGACGGGATTATTTATTCAGAGTTTGGAAAACGGATTCAAAGAATATGAACAAGAGATTAGTCTATACAAAATTTAGAAATAAAGTAAATAAATTAATAAATATGGCAAAAAAATAAATATAGACAGGAACAAATTATAAAATGCAATGGAGATTTCAGGAAAATATGGACAAATATAAACATATGGTTGGGTCGAAATAAAACTAGCTTGGATGATGTTATTTTAAAGTATTTAGGAAAAACAGATAGTATAAAACAGATTTGTACCAATTTCTCTAAAACATTTACGGAGGAAATAAAGGCAATTAAACACGTATGTAATTTGAAGTTTTTAGATAGAAATAATTATGTAAAGCCGAGTGAGGTAAGCTATAGATATAGTAGGGTGACTTCGTCAGATGTAGATAAGGTCATAAAAACATTGTCCTGTGAGAAAGCACCCGGTTCAGATGGAATACGGGCGCAAGACATTGTATACTTGCGTAAGCAAATAAGTCCTGTTCTAGCTTCACTAATAAATATGTCCTTATCTAATGGTATTTACCCTGATCAATTAAAAAGTGCAATTATACGTCCCATATACAAATCAGGAAGTCATTTAGAATATGCTAATTATAGACCCATTGCAATATTATCTGTTATAGATAAAATAACCGAAAAAATTATAGTAGGACAGATAAGCGCGTTCTTAGAACAACATAACATACTGTGTGACTCTCAACACGGTTTTCGGAAAGGGCGCAACACAGTCACTGCGTTGTTAAGATTTTCAGATTTTATTAATGACTCCTTAGATTCTGGCAAACAAATAATAGTACTTTTTATTGATTTTAAGAAGGCGTTTGACACTTTAGACCACGATATCTTATTACAGGCAATGGACGAATGCGGAATACGCGGTCCTATAAATAATTGGTTCAAAAACTACCTCACTAATAGAAAAATAAGTACAATTGTCTCTAAAGTGGTTGGGGAAGAGGCGGATGTCCATTTGGGTGTGCCTACTGGATCGGTGTACGGTCCTGTAGGATATATAATGCATGTGAACAGTGTGTCAAATGTCGTACGAAATTGCAAGGTGTTCATGTACGCTGATGATATGTGTCTTGTCTATGCCTCCAAGGACATAGCTGAGGCACAAAAGTGTATACAAAGTGATTTTGAAAACATTAGCAAATGGGCGCACGACAATGGCATTATATTAAATCTTACAAAAACCAAATGTATGCATATACACTCGCCATATAATCGAAATGCTAAATCTGTAAGAAATGATTATCTAACAGTGATAGGACATACATACGAATGTATGCATAGAAATAAATTTAATTGTAACTGTAAGAGATTGGAATATGTGGATAAATTTAAATATTTAGGTCTAACAATAGATAGGAATTTTAACTGGAGAATACACGTAAATGACATTTGCAATAGGTTAAGGTTAGTGCTAAGTAAGTTTTACCAATTAAAAAATGTATTGAACAAACAAACGTTAAGAATAGTATACTTTGCACTTGCCGACTCGCTAATGAGTTATGGACTTCTTGTATACGGGCGAACCTTTATTACATATCTGAAAAATATCAAAGACATACAAATAAGACTGATTAAGTTTCTAGTTAGTAAAAATGTTAAAGAAAAATGCAACAAAGACTATAATAAGTTGTTTCCCATTTGTAAAATTATTCCCATAGATAAAAAAATAGATTATTTGGTAGGTATGGAATACTATTATAATGATGAATATAAAGTTAATGTTAAAAACAAGTACAACACACATAGGGTTAGAGAAAGCAAACTGGTTCAACCTAAAATAACAAACTATTATGGTAAGAGAACAACTAAGTATTTGGTATCTAAAGTGTTTAACAAAATAGATCTATTAAGAGATAAAGTTAAAATTAGTAAAAGATCACTTAAGAGAAAATTAAAAAACATTATACAGGATGGCTAATAGAAATATAAGTATATTAATAAACCATAACAATATAATATATAACTATAAGGTAATTAATTTATATAAATAAAGTTAAATATGTATGCAACTTGTAACATAATTAACGCACTTTGTGAAAGTCGTTTAACTAAATCTGCACAGTCAAAGCAAACTGAAATGGACCGTAACTTAAGGCAATAAGACTTAAGAGTGCAGTTTTATTTGTATTATTACTAATTCTGTCATTAAATAAAAGTAAAGAAAAATGAACTTTATTTCGAGCACGTTAAAGTCTTTGCGTTCGTGGATTTGTACTGTGACCACAACATTCTTCCGGAATTAGTATAACTAATTTGATAAATAACCAGTGCATAAAAATGTTTAACTAAAAATACAGTGTATGTATTACAATTATAACATAATATACTAATTGGGGTGTCTGAGGGTGTGCGTTGATTGCGTTACATATTGTATATATGTATATGTATATGTAGATATATGTATATATATATAAATATATATATATATATATATATATGTGTATATATATGTGTATATATATGTATATGTGTATAATATCATATAGTTAACATAACAACAAGATGTCATAGGTTTATATATTACTGTGTTATTTATATAATTGTATGTTATTGTGTCCAATATTAGGAGTACATAAGGTGGTTCATTGCTATGTGTAAAAGAGCGCCTCTCGCCATCAAACGTAAAAGTTTGGCGGGTTTAGAATTAAGTAACACCACTGTCTTATAAATTCATTAATAAATAATAAATAAAAATAAAAAAAAACAAGTACAGTTTGTACAGTAGTAATACATGAACAAAAAAGCGCGGGAGCTAAGCGTTTAGTTGCTGCAGTGCTAGCCGTGCGTTCAATTCCAGCACTTTGTTGTGTATAACCTACCGATTATTGTTTCAAATCTAGATGTTTGTCTGTAACCTGTATACAAGTACAGTTTGTACAGTAGTAATACATGAACAAAAAAGCGCGGGAGCTAAGCGTTTAGTTGCTGCAGTGCTAGCCGTGCGTTCAATTCCAGCACTTTGTTGTGTATAACCTACCGATTATTGTTTCAAATCTAGATGTTTGTCTGTAACCTGTATACAAGTACAGTTTGTACAGTAGTAATACATGAACAAAAAAGCGCGGGAGCTAAGCGTTTAGTTGCAGCAGTGCTAGCCGTGCGTTCAATTCCAGCACTTTGTTGTGTATAACCTACCGATTATTGTTTCAAATCTAGATGTTTGTCTGTAACCTGTATACAGGTACAGTTTGTTCAGTAGTAATACATGAACAAAAAAGCGCGGGAGCTAAGCGTTTAGTTGCAGCAGTGCTAGCCGTGCGTTCAATTCCAGCACTTTGTTGTGTATAACCTACCGATTATTGTTTCAAATCTAGATGTTTGTCTGTAACCTGTATACAAGTACAGTTTGTACAGTAGTAATACATGAACAAAAAAGCGCGGGAGCTAAGCGTTTAGTTGCAGCAGTGCTAGCCGTGCGTTCAATTCCAGCACTTTGTTGTGTATAACCTACCGATTATTGTTTCAAATCTAGATGTTTGTCTGTAACCTGTATACAAGTACAGTTTGTACAGTAGTAATACATGAACAAAAAAGCGCGGGAGCTAAGCGTTTAGCTGCAGCAGTGCTAGCCGTGCGTTCAATTCCAGCACTTTGTTGTGTATAACCTACCGATTATTGTTTCAAATCTAGATGTTTGTCTGTAACCTGTATACAAGTACAGTTTGTACAGTAGTAATACATGAACAAAAAAGCGCGGGAGCTAAGCGTTTAGCTGCAGCAGTGCTAGCCGTGCGTTCAATTCCAGCACTTTGTTGTGTATAACCTACCGATTATTGTTTCAAATCTAGATGTTTGTCTGTAACCTGTATACAAGTACAGTTTGTACAGTAGTAATACATGAACAAAAAAGCGCGGGAGCTAAGCGTTTAGCTGCAGCAGTGCTAGCCGTGCGTTCAATTCCAGCACTTTGTTGTGTATAACCTACCGATTATTGTTTCAAATCTAGATGTTTGTCTGTAACCTGTATACAAGTACAGTTTGTACAGTAGTAATACATGAACAAAAAAGCGCGGGAGCTAAGCGTTTAGCTGCAGCAGTGCTAGCCGTGCGTTCAATTCCAGCACTTTGTTGTGTATAACCTACCGATTATTGTTTCAAATCTAGATGTTTGTCTGTAACCTGTATACAAGTACAGTTTGTACAGTAGTAACACATGAACAAAAAAGCGCGGGAGCTAAGCGTTTAGTTGCTGCAGTGCTAGCCGTGCGTTCAATTCCAGCACTTTGTTGTGTATAACCTACCGATTATTGTTTCAAATCTAGATGTTTGTCTGTAACCTGTATACAAGTACAGTTTGTACAGTAGTAATACATGAACAAAAAAGCGCGGGAGCTAAGCGTTTAGTTGCAGCAGTGCTAGCCGTGCGTTCAATTCCAGCACTTTGTTGTGTATAACCTACCGATTATTGTTTCAAATCTAGATGTTTGTCTGTAACCTGTATACAAGTACAGTTTGTACAGTAGTAATACATGAACAAAAAAGCGCGGGAGCTAAGCGTTTAGTTGCAGCAGTGCTAGCCGTGCGTTCAATTCCAGCACTTTGTTGTGTATAACCTACCGATTATTGTTTCAAATCTAGATGTTTGTCTGTAACCTGTATACAAGTACAGTTTGTACAGTAGTAATACATGAACAAAAAAGCGCGGGAGCTAAGCGTTTAGCTGCAGCAGTGCTAGCCGTGCGTTCAATTCCAGCACTTTGTTGTGTATAACCTACCGATTATTGTTTCAAATCTAGATGTTTGTCTGTAACCTGTATACAAGTACAGTTTGTACAGTAGTAATACATGAACAAAAAAGCGCGGGAGCTAAGCGTTTAGTTGCAGCAGTGCTAGCCGTGCGTTCAATTCCAGCACTTTGTTGTGTATAACCTACCGATTATTGTTTCAAATCTAGATGTTTGTCTGTAACCTGTATACAAGTACAGTTTGTACAGTAGTAATACATGAACAAAAAAGCGCGGGAGCTAAGCGTTTAGCTGCAGCAGTGCTAGCCGTGCGTTCAATTCCAGCACTTTGTTGTGTATAACCTACCGATTATTGTTTCAAATCTAGATGTTTGTCTGTAACCTGTATACAAGTACAGTTTGTACAGTAGTAATACATGAACAAAAAAGCGCGGGAGCTAAGCGTTTAGCTGCAGCAGTGCTAGCCGTGCGTTCAATTCCAGCACTTTGTTGTGTATAACCTACCGATTATTGTTTCAAATCTAGATGTTTGTCTGTAACCTGTATACAAGTACAGTTTGTACAGTAGTAATACATGAACAAAAAAAGCGCGGGAGCTAAGCGTTTAGTTGCTGCAGTGCTAGCCGTGCGTTCAATTCCAGCACTTTGTTGTGTATAACCTACCGATTATTGTTTCAAATCTAGATGTTTGTCTGTAACCTGTATACAAGTACAGTTTGTACAGTAGTAATACATGAACAAAAAAGCGCGGGAGCTAAGCGTTTAGTTGCAGCAGTGCTAGCCGTGCGTTCAATTCCAGCACTTTGTTGTGTATAACCTACCGATTATTGTTTCAAATCTAGATGTTTGTCTGTAACCTGTATACAGGTACAGTTTGTTCAGTAGTAATACATGAACAAAAAAGCGCGGGAGCTAAGCGTTTAGTTGCAGCAGTGCTAGCCGTGCGTTCAATTCCAGCACTTTGTTGTGTATAACCTACCGATTATTGTTTCAAATCTAGATGTTTGTCTGTAACCTGTATACAAGTACAGTTTGTACAGTAGTAATACATGAACAAAAAAGCGCGGGAGCTAAGCGTTTAGCTGCAGCAGTGCTAGCCGTGCGTTCAATTCCAGCACTTTGTTGTGTATAACCTACCGATTATTGTTTCAAATCTAGATGTTTGTCTGTAACCTGTATACAAGTACAGTTTGTACAGTAGTAATACATGAACAAAAAAGCGCGGGAGCTAAGCGTTTAGTTGCAGCAGTGCTAGCCGTGCGTTCAATTCCAGCACTTTGTTGTGTATAACCTACCGATTATTGTTTCAAATCTAGATGTTTGTCTGTAACCTGTATACAGGTACAGTTTGTTCAGTAGTAATACATGAACAAAAAAGCGCGGGAGCTAAGCGTTTAGTTGCAGCAGTGCTAGCCGTGCGTTCAATTCCAGCACTTTGTTGTGTATAACCTACCGATTATTGTTTCAAATCTAGATGTTTGTCTGTAACCTGTATACAAGTACAGTTTGTACAGTAGTAATACATGAACAAAAAAGCGCGGGAGCTAAGCGTTTAGTTGCAGCAGTGCTAGCCGTGCGTTCAATTCCAGCACTTTGTTGTGTATAACCTACCGATTATTGTTTCAAATCTAGATGTTTGTCTGTAACCTGTATACAAGTACAGTTTGTACAGTAGTAACACATGAACAAAAAAGCGCGGGAGCTAAGCGTTTAGCTGCAGCAGTGCTAGCCGTGCGTTCAATTCCAGCACTTTGTTGTGTATAACCTACCGATTATTGTTTCAAATCTAGATGTTTGTCTGTAACCTGTATACAAGTACAGTTTGTACAGTAGTAATACATGAACAAAAAAGCGCGGGAGCTAAGCGTTTAGCTGCAGCAGTGCTAGCCGTGCGTTCAATTCCAGCACTTTGTTGTGTATAACCTACCGATTATTGTTTCAATTCCAGACTTTGTTTGTCTGTAACCTGTATACAAGTACAGATTTGTACAGTAGTAATACATGAACAAAAAAGCGCGGGAGCTAAGCGTTTAGCTGCAGCAGTGCTAGCCGTGCGTTCAATTCCAGCACTTTGTTGTGTATAACCTACCGATTATTGTTTCAATTCTAGACTTTGTTTGTCTGTAACCTGTATACAAGTACAGTTTGTACAGTAGTAATACATGAACAAAAAAGCGCGGGAGCTAAGCGTTTAGCTGCAGCAGTGCTAGCCGTGCGTTCAATTCCAGCACTTTGTTGTGTATAACCTACCGATTATTGTTTCAAATCTAGATGTTTGTCTGTAACCTGTATACAAGTACAGTTTATTCAGGTTTTAAACCTACTTCAGGCAACAATCTCTCACTAAGTTAGTTTTTAGTCTAGCACTTTTTTAATAGCACTTGGAAAACAAATCATCTCACTCATTCATTCAACAAAAAAAAATTGCGTGCAGCTCACACGCGACAGAAGTGATAAAATACAAATACTTTACGGCAAATTATTTATTTAATATTGTAATTTAAACAACAAGTTCGGCATAAAATATGAGAAAATTGAATTCTATAGTTAATATATATATATATATATATATTGTACAAATAGATATTATATTTTCTTTGGAGTATAATTATAATAGCGCCACCTACTTCATTTTATAGGTAGTCACTTTATCAAACAACTGATTGACACCCAAGGTGGTACGTAAAATAGACGCTAGATGGCTTGAATTTATAAAATCATGAATTTAGAATGATTTTTTTTTTCAGTATAGTTAATTGTATTCGTTAATTTATTTACTGTTTACGGCCGCTGCCACGTGGCTTCCATTTCTATATGAAAATCATATACATATTATGAAAAGTGAACCATACAGATGGGAAACGCACGAAACTACCTACTACCAGTTTTGATGATTCTTTTTTATTAAAATTAGTATTACTTCGATTTATTTATTTTATTACTTATTTTACTAAAACGACATATTTTAAGCTGAACATGTTTCAAAATATCTAAAGAATTCTTCGACATAATTAATGTACTTTTAAGAGTACGCGACAACCACTAATTTTTACGACAACTAGATTAATTTCTCTTCGAATGTTGATACTCTTTTCAATATACCTTATATAGTACTCACTAATTACAAAAAGATTTAAATCAATTTTACCTATTACGAAGTTGAGGTTTGGTTGTTCTTCACTGCTTGTTTATTCCATAGGCATACGACACCTTCGTACCTTGTTGAACAAAACGCGTAAGCGACGCCGTTTCGGCGGCGTTTACGACTTTGAAGCATTGAGCTGTAATGCTTCCTATCTCATTTTCTCTCACGATAAATCTTATGAATTTATGTGTCTGTCTCTTTTTACTGTCACTTTTTCGTTTCATAGACTTTCAAATCACAACAATGCTAAAGAAGTTTTCACTTCAAAAAACTTAAGAGAGAAATCAAGTTACGGATTATCACACATCATGGATGCAAGCTCCATTTATCGTTTTCGAAGCGATCACATTGACTCAAAAACGCATTCGGGATGCATACAGTCAGGATGCGGGTTTAGCATCGGGTTAGTCCCTTAACGAGTTTCCGATGACTGGGTGGAACAACGTTGCATAAAATGCGGAACGATATTTAAAGTTAAACACTTAGCACCGGTGATTTGCAGCGGTGTTTGGTGCAAGCCTTAAAAAGATTCTACCTACTATTTTCGAATCCACAAACACATGTGTTTTGCTCTTTATAAAATAATACTATCTATACAAACATATAAGGATGCATAACGAGCATGCGGCTCACCTGATGGTAAGTGACTACTGCCTCCCATGAACAACTGCAACACCAGAGGAATTATAGAGAAAGTATAACCGTGGCCGTATATCGTTGGGCGTCTTTCTCGACATTGAGAAGGCGTTCGACAGGGTGTGGCACTCAGGATTGCTTTACAAACTGCATGAACAGACCAGTGTCCCTCTTGCTATGTTGCGGCTAGTGGCGTCTTTCCTGGAAGATAGGAAGTTCTACGTCTGCGTAGAGGACGCCGAGTCCGCAACAAGATACATCAGAGCCGGCGTTCCACAGGGCAGCTGTTTGTCTCCAGTCCCGTACGCGGCTTATACTAACGACATCCCAACACTGGCAGGCAGGCTGCGAGAGTGGGAGGACGACGTAGAGCTGGCACTATACGCGGACGATAGCGCCTATTTCACCTCGTCCAGAAGAGCCATACCACATGTACATAGCCACTGCCAGGATGCAGCGTCTGCTGGACCTGTTGCCACCATGGCTGGACGAGTGCAGGATGGTCGTCAACGTTGGTAAGACGACCGCTCTGCTCACTCGCCGTCTCAGAAAACTACCACCTCCGCTGATTCCTCAATGGCCAGAAGATCGCGTACGAGAAGGCCGTGACCTACCTTGGGTGCCGGATTGACAGGACGCTGCCCATGACCGCGCACGTCGACATCGTCGTCGGTAGAGCCAGATGTTCGCGGGCGACGCTCTTGCCAGTGCTAGCATCCAAGCTGCCAACTAAGATCAAGCTCTAATACATCTTGTATATCCGGACCATTATCACCTACGCTGCTCCGGCCTGGTACGCGCTTCTGAGCGATCCTCTGAGGCGGCGACTGCAGGCCCAGCAGAACCTGTCATCCTATGGACGACGCAAGGGCCGATCTGAAAGTCGAGACCATCACAGACTTCGTGGCCCGGCTGGCGCGCGGCATGTTCGACCGCGCCGACAACGGGCCACATGAACACCTCAACGGCTTTGCGCCGTTGCAAACACGGCCCCCGGACGGGCGACCTCTTCCATGAGAACTCCTCTCTATATCGATGAGAGAGTCGAGTAACAACCCACAATGCCGCTGATAGGCCAACCCTGACTTTTTTATCGGATAATCTCCTTTTTTCCCGTAGTTTCCCGACTACGGGAATAAAAATTCTCTGACTGGGGATTTATCCATCTTGATTACCATGCCTAGAAAAAGCTCCCAGGACTGGCCCATAGTTGTGGGCCATGAGGAAAATCCGGGCAATGGGGGCATACCCCGAGGCCCGAGACCTGCATGGCATACCTATGTTATGTAGACGACAACTCACACCAGAGGAATTGCAGGTGCGTTGCCGACCTTTTAGAAAGGAGTAAGCTCAATTCTTAAAGATTCCTAAGTCGCATTGGCCCGGAAAAATCACCGGTAGTAAACAATTCCACAGAGAAGTTGTATGAGGAAGAAAACTCCTAGTAACACGCACAATGGTGGACCGCCAAGCATTCAGATGGTGGGGATGGTATTGTGAATTTTGACGCGATGTGCGTTCGTGAAATTTGACAGCTGGAATTAAGTCCGAACAATTCCTCAGAGCACTCCCCGTGGTAGATGCGATAGAAAATGCAAAGGGATTTTGCATCCCTTTGCATTTTCTTCTATCGCATTTACACTGGTATTCTGTGAAAGCGTGGTCGTTCCCTGATCGAGCCTATCCATTTGTGGTACAATCATACTGATATTTCGAATTCTGAGCAAGAGCGATGGTCGTTGCATGGGATTGTTACGTTTGGTTTAAAAATCTTTTTCAATCTTTGCCCTATAGTTATTATTAAAAAAAATCTGACCGCGGAAAAGCGTAACAAAATTTTAATCCCAGGTCTTCATTCATAATAGATGCTGTCTCGAGCTTGAATTTTTGGGAGGCGCGTGACTTACATAAATTATTATCATACCTAAACTAGTTCGCTGAAAGGAAAAGTTAGATTGGACGACGCCCGTTACTTCGTATCCATCACAGTTTACGATAACGGAGTTTTTCTTCTTGATTGGAAATGTTAGTAATTAGGTGCTCCGTGAGCCGCAGCACGTGCTCGGTGAACCTGAGTTAAAACTATTTCGGGAGCAAGTGAAACCCGTCAATCCATACTGGAGCAACTCGACTTTTTCCGCCTAACAGCCCGACAGAGAAAAGCATGTAGGCTGTTATTTTAGGTAACCGGTTGCGAAAGAAATGACCTGAGAAATGGTTATTTCTTCGCCTTTTTTATCAGCAAGAAAAGTCCAAACCTGAACAACTGTTACCGTTACAGCTTATTAAAATCCACTGCTGAAGATAGGCCTCCGCCGAAGATTGCCCTGCCTTGCCTTGATTGATAGGGGGTTTGCCATAGTTGCCACGCTTGGCAAGCTGGTTGGAAACCGCAGTTTATTTTATTTTAGTCGGTATTAGGTAGACGCCGCTACCCATCTCCTGAATCTGAACAAATAAATCATATAAAAGATGTATTTGTCACATTTGGTAATCGAAGTACCAGACGTTTTTAAATAATACTAGTTTTTACGGATTTTATCGTGTATATTAATTTTTTATATACCCGACGTTTCGAGCACTTTACGGCGCCCATGGTCACGAGAGGGGGATTGCCGTCGGTGCTGTAAAGTACTCGAAACGTCGGGTATATAAAAAATTAATATACGCGATAAAATCCGTAAAAAAACAATATTACTTAAATGTGTAGTGTTCGCGTAAATATAATAAATCATTATGTCATACAAGACGTTCATTCTTTATTTATTATTTCTGTAGTCACCTGAAGATAAATCTTACAATGGGTGCGTTTGGCAGAAAAAAGCGCTAGCAAGCGCTTACAAGCGCTGAAATAGTTTTCGGTCAGGACACGATTGCTACTTCAGTAGCGCTGACACAATCCGCCATTTTGTTTATTTAATTTGTTTGTTTTGAAGTAGAGTTTATAATTTGTTTTGTGCAATATTAGTTTAAAGTAATATAATGACGTGAATAAACATATACAAGTTATTAAAAATTCATGATTGGTAAGTTTTAATATGAATACATTAAAATATATTTAATGGTTAGCCGTAAAACTAACATCGTGCCCTGGAGGAAATAGCTACTTACGATTTGACAGCGCTTACCGCTTACGATCGCCATTTTGCTTACAAGCGCTTGCTAGCGCTGTTTTCAGCCAAACGCACCCAATCAGAGGTTGTTTTGTGTTTCGTACGGTGTGTGAAGAAATCAGGAATCTTTTTTACTGGAAACGAGGCATTCTATCTTAGTCCTGAGCGGAGACAACGTACCTGCATTTTGAATTTTAACCGAGGATAAACCTAGATGTGTATGGGTCACAGCCACCGCTTGCTATCAAATGACTGTGTGCTCGTTTGTCACATTTATTCTATAAAAAATATACCTGTACCCTTTTACTGAAAATGGAGCATTCTCTCTTCACTTTTTATAAAAAGTGAGATGCTAAGACACGATGTATCAGAGGATTTTAAATCCCCGACGTCAAAAGTTATTAATGTAGGAATAATTTTTTTATGTTTAATTTTAAAGTATGTTTTTAATAACTTTTAACACAGTTCAAGGCCAAGTGACAACTAGAATTTTGTCTATTTCTTTTAAACGTTACTTATACAACAGGATTTTTTCCTGTATCGTAGTTTCTATACATAAATATAGACCCAGAACAATTATTTGCAGCTCTGCCCATGATATCTGCCATAGCTGCCACGCTTGGCAAGCGGATTGTTAACCGTATATTTTTAATTTAGTCGTTATTAAGAAGACGCTGCTGTCGATCTCCTAATTTGTTTCCCTCTGTCGCTTCTTATAGCACCCCTAACTAAAGTAAAACGTTTTTAGCTCCACCTATATATATATATATATATATATATATATATATATATATATATATATATATATATATATATATATATATATATACATATATATATATATACCTAGCTTGCTAGGCAGACCCTTTTCGACGACCCTTTGCCATGTCCTATAAAAAATCCTTAAATTCGCAAAAAAAATTGTGGGTGATGGTCAAAAAAACTATCCTATCACTCAAGTTGGACCAAACTGCACACGGCGTGAAATTGATTAAAGAAATAGGAGTTATGAATTTTTTTTTTTTTTTTATATATGCTATACATAAATTAATTTTCTATTTATTGCTTGATTTTACCTAAATATACTTTAAATGAATTTACTATTTTCCAAAACTCCCCCACTCAACTCCCGTTCGCCTCGCCCGATCACACTTTTCGTAACGCTTTCGTCACGCGTTCACCCGTTTACTACCCAACTCAAGCGTACGTAAGGAAGTTTTACTTCAATAAAAGTAATAATTTAAATCGGTTCAGCTTTTTCTGATAATTCGACGCACAAGTAAATAAAAATATACGAGTTAAATATAGAACTCCTCCTTATTGAAATCCTAATAAACAAAGACTAGGTACTAAACAGATATCCGCTTTCGCTTATGCCTTTAACCGCTTAAAGCGATAGCAATAAGTATAGTAGAGTCGCTCATCAGTTGCAGCGATCGTGAGGAGTGAAAGTTTCCGAACTTTAGACGATTACAATCAATTATATACAGTCGTCTCCAGTCCTCCAGTACGCAGACCCTGAAGACCTTAATGTCAGACCTCTTAACACAATGAAAGAAGGTTGAATTTTGCGATGAAATTTTAAAAATAATTGTGTGGAGATTTACAATTGGTTCTTTCATTGTTTGATAACGTGCAGCTCAATGTCGTGATTTATTGTTGTGCTGTTTCGACATACGTGCAAACAAAAAGTGTTTTGATAATTTTGTAATAAAACATAATTTTGAAGATACTTCTAACTGGCAGTTTTACCTATTTAAAACTCTGGTTCTAAAAACACGGTCGAAACAATTCAAAATGAAAAATTAATCAAGAGAACAGTGCATGGCATTAACTTTTTTCACGGTAGAGCCATGCTGCAGTTATATTGTGGCTGCAGCACAAACGAGTCAGCTCAACCAGTGTATGATCACGCTCTCATAGAATACCAGCGTAAAATAACAGCTTAATGCTGCTGTGTTTCTTATAGTGAGTGTAGAGAACTAGAAACCCTTTTTACTGGAAACGAGGAATTCCATCTCAGTCCACAAGGGGACAACGCATCTGCATTTTGATTCTTGATTGAAGATAAACTTAGATGTCTATGGGCCACAGTATCCACTTACCATCAGGTGGACTGTGTGCTCGTTTGTCAACCATATTCTATAAAAAAATACGTGCCTGATCCACCAGTATCCATCAATTTACTGCAACTCTTATTAGGTCATCACATCGCTGGCTGATCAGTTCGGTCAACAGATCAAACTTGGGTAGGCAGCGTTCAGCAGCGTTCAGAAGATTACGACATATCTCTCATTTCGAGTTAACAATAAGAGAAAACAAGAGCGTACAACCAGAACGGGTTGCCAGTGGTGATACCACTATTACACATTATTAATCGAAGGTCTAGTCCTTCACTGCTGTCCATAAGAGGAGGCTCAATAACGCTCAGCTAGATATGGATAGGATACTCGGAGTTTCTTTGCTTGATAGAATTCATAATGAGGGTAATCGCAAAAGAACCAGAGTAACCGACATACGAACCAATCATCATCATCATACTACTACTACTACTGAGGTTGCAATAGGCCAGCCATATAGCTCGAAGAACTGACAACCGATCGGGAAGAAAGGTTTACGAGTAGCAGTCCCGTACCGACGTAACGCAATTAAACGTCATTCATTATTTCCAGCATATTGAAAACGGTACGTTTTGTTTTGCTTTTTGCTTCGTTCCAAGACATTTCTACAGAAATATAAAAGCGAGCATCGATGTTGAGCCAATGCGATAAGTCTTTTATTAAATTCCCTTCAAAGACAAAACGGACCAAGACTACTGAGGGACGGGAGTGAGGGGTGCGGGCGGGAGAGGGTTATTATCAATAATTACTTGAATAGTTAACGTGACTACGAGATAACCCGCCTGGCTCGCAATTAGTTACTCTAAAATCGACGGGGTTATTTCTTGAAGGAGAAACTTTTCGAGTTTTCTTTGTCCATTAACTACGAGGGAGCTCTCAATTTGCAAGGTTATGAAGTTTCTCCCCCGCTTCTTTGATGTTTCAGTTTTAAAATGTTAAGTGGAAATATGGTAAACAAGCAAACTTTGTTATTGGCGTAATGTCCGCCATTATCTGAACTCCCTTCTTTATTGTACTCTCTTTTAAGTGACATAAGTAATGCGGTAGTTATATTATAATACCATCTTAGTTGTTTCATATACATATTTGTCGAAAGCTTCAAAATATTTCTGATTTTCTCATCACAAATTTTCATATATGGATATTAGTACGTTAATAGTAATAATAGAGATTTCCTGAATTGGGGAATTTCATAAATTTAATAAGTCACAGTATTCACAGTATGATAACGCGTAATCCTTCTCACAATTTCGTACACTGTGATGTCAAAACATATTATGACTTCCGATAAATGGGGTATAACCATCCCGTTTACTCCAGACTTAAAATACCCAGGCGACGGCGACTGGTAGTAGCTTCGAAGGTGCGAGACGACTGCTATACGATCGCCAATCCGTCTGACAACGCATCTGCATTTAAATTGATAATTGACGATAAATAAGCATGTCGAAATAATACTAGTTTTTACGGAATTTATCGCGTATATTTTAACTTTTTAAATACCCGACGTTTCGAACGCTTTACAGCACTCATGGTCACGGGCGGGACTGAGATGCTCAACGTCCATATGTCATAGTTAACCGCGGTTACCATAGATTAAAATTTAACTTTTGTTCCGATCTATGCAGTATGAACTTATGGTATCTTGAAGTCTTGCAGTTGTATGCTTGGGTTGGGATTTAATTTTATTTATTATAGGATCCCAAGCAGATGGTAGCACCCAGCCATCTTCTCTATTGAAATTAGGATGTTTTTTGATTTCAATAGCCTCGCGAATCATCCTTGGAAGGAATCGGTGTTCTTTAGCGAGGATCAGCGGTTTATCAAATCTGATGTAGTGACGGGGGCGATCCTGTACGTGTTCACAGACTGCAGACTTCCCGCAGCGTCTGCAGTCTGTGACATATGGACGTTGAACATCTCAGTCCTGCCCGTGACCATGAGTGCTGTAAAGCGTTCGAAACGTCGGGTATTTAAAAAGTTAAAATATACGCGATAAATTCCGTAAAAACTAGTATTATTTCAATGTGTAGTGTTCGCGTAAATATAAGAAATCATTAAATAAGCATGTCCATAAACTGTGAAGTGACGGTGTTCGAATATCCACTGGGGAATACGCAGCAGCAGCATCTTCCTTCTAACGACTAAAAACAAAAAATTGCGGTTGCCAGCCCACTTGCCAAGCGTGGCAACTATGGCCAATATCCCACCTATGAGGCCATTTATGGGGGGTCTATGATTAGCAGTGGGCTTTAGCAAACTGTAACGGTAAAGGTGTCCATGGCCCACGGCATTCGATCAGGTAAATTGTGTGCTCATTCGTCAAACTTACTCCATTTAAAAAAATGTAACAACATACACTACACAAGTAATATAGTTTTAAAACTGCAAACATCCGGAAGACCCTTGGGAACATGCAAGGCCTCCACCGAAAACGTCAATAATGCGAACGGAAACGCCTTTACCTCATCTCGCATTTCTCGAACAGCCCAAGCTCACTAACAAATTTTTCTCGGATGACTTGCACATACCGCCCATTTGTTATGAAGCGTAGTAGTGTTGTAACTTTACCGAGGGTTAAGAGGCTCGTTTCCGAACGTAGCCAAAATCACAGATTAATGTGAACGTAATGGACAGAAATAAAATACCTGTGAAACTACAGCTGTAGGTCGGATTTTTTATTTTTTTCATTACAGCCCACTGATGAATACCACATACCATGGCTACCCATAGCATGCCTATTCCCCTGTTCACCATAGTTGCCACGAGTGTCAGGCGAGTTGTGTACCACAGCTATTTTTACTTTTAGCTTTTTATTAAAAAGACGCTGCTGCTTCTTTGTTGGCCTCTTATAACACCACTATACGCTTGATTAGAACTATAATATATTATACCAATAGTTACACCGCACATTTTTTATAGAATAAGGTTGACAAACGAGCACACAGTCCACCTGATGATAAGTGGATGCTCTGGCCCATAGACATTCACATTTATCCTCGGTTAAGAATCAAAACGCAGATGCGTTGCCACCCCTGAGGATTAAGATGGAATGCCTCGTTTCCAGTAAAAAAGGGTCTCCGGATCTCTACACTCACCATTCGAAACACAGCAGTATTAAGCTGCTATTTTACGCTGGTATTTTGTGAGTATGGTCCTTCCCCGGTCGAGCCGACTCATTCGTGCTACTCATAATATAGCGTTTCTCTACCACGTATATTTTTTTATACCTGCGGTTTCGTATTTCTACATCGCGTGGTTTAGCTATTTTAGTGTACCTAAAACGTTCAAAAATAATTAACTTTAAGACACCAACGAGATTCAATCGAGAGATTAGAGTAAAAGTAAAAATAAGTTTTTATTTCTTTAACAAAAATTAGGTAATTAACAAGGTTGTTGGTACTTCTTTTAAAGAGTATATTATGTAAGTATCTGTAATTCAAAGAAAACGTAAGCCAATCGAACGATGTTCTGTCAAACTAACTTTATAAGTAAAATAAACTATTACTGACAGCATTTCTTCTCGAATAATTTAGCGTCTCTTAAAATTTAACATTCTCAATGTATGATGCCAGTGCTGCCATACCACGTTGACGCGTATAATGTATGTGTCATGTATATGTTAGATCAGAACCATGCATTCAAATATGACTACTCCGACAATAGACTAGATATAACCACCGCGTAGTTGCGTAAGAATTTCCACTACCCTGTTATTAACTACCCCCTGTCGATGTCGAAAGAGGAGACTTAGTGAAATTTCACAGAAGAGGAGCAGCCGCATCTTTCTAATATCAATTCAAAATAATAAAAAATACTGCATTCGCCAACCCGCTACCGAGTGTAGTCTGCGGCAATTATCCGTTTGGGGAAGGCCTTTGTTCAGTTTTAGACTTTTACAGGTCTAATAACAAAAATTATTATAACAACCCCTTATCCACTTACCAAAGTCGTCCGAAATTTCGAACAACTTTCTTTTTTAATTTAGGTTTGTCACAAGCACTTAGCGGTCGGGGGACATCTATCACGGAGTCCGAAACTTTCTTAACCGCTGGGAAAATTACTAGCGTCGTTAGCAGTTATTTATAATCTACATTTACTCCGCATAAATTTTAGTTTGAGTTGGATTTTTGTTTCCTAAATTTTAAACACTGAAACAAAGAGTTGCTTATTACATGGTGATTTTTTTTACCGTCTGGAGAAAAATAGGGTGTAACAGGTGAACGGAACAGAAGCCTATGGCACTGATATTTTACATTAACATATTATGAAGTTGATCTATCAATATTACTAATTTAAAATAAATTAATTACCTTGCAAATCCTATTACTAAAGATTTAACAACAAAATTTGTGAACTAAATAAATAAATAAAAACTATCGAAATTAAAATAATACGTACCCAATTAGTAGTATTTATTGATAGATCAATTTTATTATATGTTCGGGAGATTACGACACATCTTCTCGTCAGGTATACCTAAAAACTTGACAACAAGATTGTACAACCTGTGCGGTTTGCCAGTGATGACTTGTGGATGTGAGACGTGGTCCTACACTGCTGGCCGTATGAGGAAACTCAAGGTCGTTATGAAGAGGGCTATGGTCGGTGTAAACTAAGAAATGAGGATATCCGCAGTAAAATCAGAGTAACCGATATAACCAAACGGATTAACAAGCTGGTGGTGATGAGCCGGCCACATAGCTCGAAGAACCGACAACCGATGGGGAAGCAAGTTTCTTGAGTGGCAGCCGGTAGGAGGCAACGTGTGGGGCGGCCCCCCACTAGATGGAGTGACGATCTTGTAAGAAAAACAGCTAGTCGATGGCGGCAGATGGCTCAGGACTATGCTTTGTGGCATTCTTTGGGGGAGGCCTATGTTCAGCCCAGCAGTGGACTTGTGAAGCGCTGTAATGATGGTAATGATGTGGTACTTCCGCGGTCGAGCCGACAGGTTCATGCTACAATTATATAGCTGCAACGTGGCGCTACCACGTATATAAACGTGTCGATTTATATTTACACGCGGATCTTATCTAATTAATTTTAATATCATTAATATAAGACATTTCACAAAATATAGAGATATAAAACATAGAGTACTGAAACAAAGAAAACTACCCGCGTGGTACATCATGATCATCATCCTTACAGCCCATCATAAGTCCGCTGAAGAAAGGCCTTCCCCAAGGGACGCCTCAAAGTAGGGTCTGAACAACCTTCATTCATTCGGCTACCACTCGATAACCTTGCTTCCCTATTGGATATCGGTTCTTCGAGCTATATGAACGGCCCAATGCCACTTCAGCGTGCTAATCCGTTTGGTTATGTCGATAACTCTGGTTTTAATGCGGATATCCTCATTTCTTAGTTTACACGCAGAGTACCCCGACCATAGCCCTCTTCATAGCGACCTTGAGCTTCCTCATACGGCCAGCAGTGAAGGACAACGTCTCATATCCATAATTCATCACTGGCAACACGCACTGGTTGTACAATCTCGTATTCAAGTTTTTAGGTATACCTGACAAGAAGATGTGTCGTAATCTCCCGAACGCTGGTCAGCCGAGTGGAATCCGTCGATTGACTCGGTCGAAGTTGGATCCACCCACTCGAGAACCTTACTTTCCCTTTTCATCGGTCGGTCGGTGTCGGTGATGCTTAGTTTTACAAAAGAATAAAGTAGCTTCTGACATTATTACTTTCATATTAATGTGAAAGTTACACATTGAGAATACGTGATGCCCCCGTGTAAACGAAATACAAAGAAAGCTCGAATAAAAGCTCAGAACGAACAAACAAACACATCCACCGACGCTGCTGCAATTTAAATAAAACATTTCAATTTTCTAGAACGTGTTTGCCTTCTACTGTTTCGAGTGCCGTGGGCGATGTCAGCGGATTTCTGTTTGCGGAATAAAATGCCTTTATTGTTCAAGTTTATAATGCACTCGAGGACACTATCCGGCGTGGCTCGTCTTCAATTACTGTCTTACTTTATTTTGTATATATGATATTAACTTGCTGAGAATAAATATCGCTATAATGGATAGTGGAATTTTGTTAAAATACAGTTAAAAGAAAGATTTTTTTGAAATGTTGTCATGAACACTAAGCTTGCAACCGAATTATAAAAATAAGGCTGTGTACGAAGATAAAATATCTCACAACTTGTAAGCGACAGCGGCCTAATAGTTATTAAGATGCGAAATGCAAACTAAAATTTGCACCTTATACTAAAAGTTAAGTTGGTTTTATTAAAATCTTCATTTTTATTCAAAAGTAAAAGCGGACTTTATAGAACTAGAGATTTGAATAATTATTACTTAATAGCTTCTGAAGTGGACGTTAAGACATAGTGTACTAGAATTTATTTTAATCTTATTAGTTCTTTGAAGTCAACTATTACATTTTACTATAAGTTTAATATTTTGACCCTTTTGAGTGTATTCAGGAGTATCACAAGCTGAAGGTAGCTACTATGAATTTGTTTAAATATCATTAATACCGCATTAGAAGTGCACAAATGCGGTATTAATGATATTTAGGGTTGGAACTTTTTTTCCAGACTTATAAAGTTAAAAAAAAGACTCCTGAAGAATAACCTATTAAATTTAAAAAATTTAATCGGTTCACAATCAACGACAATATCGCTTAAACTATATTAAAACATACAGTCAAATTGAGAACTTCTTCCTATTCGACGTCGGTGGTGTGAACCACAAATACAAGTCTATTAAATTTACTTGGTATTTACTAAGGTAATAAGAGGCTTAAGAAAACAGTTATAAGAAAATCTACGGGTAGTAAACCTTTTTTTTTAATTTACTGACTCTTCATACAAACATATTTATACGTGGTACCTATTTCTACTCATTTAAACGTGGTAAAACCATGCTGCAGCTTTATAATAATTATAACACGAATGGGTTGGCTCGACTGAGAAGTTCCACGCTCTCATAGTATACCAGCGTAAAGTAGCAGATTATCGCTGCTGTTTTTCGTATGGTAATTGTAGAGAACCGGAGAACCTTTTCACTGGAAACGAGACATTCCATCTTAGCCCTCACGGGTAACAACGCATCTGCATTTTGATTCTTGATCGAGGATAGATATAGATGTCTATGGACCACAAGAACAACTTACCATCAGGTGGACTGTGTGTTCCTTTTTCATCCTTATCCTATAAAAAAACATAACACTAGGTATTGCTCATCGGCAGAAATAGGCAACATTGTGGTCCATGCGTAGAAAGACTCCTAGGTGAAACTCTAACGAGGAAATTAAACGGGAATTGATGAAGAAGATTTTGTGGCGGATACTGATAATGATGAAGAGGAATAAAACTTGGAGTCTGAGGAAGATGAAAGAATAGAGCTGCCACGATTTTTATGCGATGTTCAGTTATTTGAGTCTACTGGAGAACCGACGATGCCGCGTGATTCTCGGGAACCAGCTACGGAAGGATCTACTTCACAGTGGAGTACTGACTGTACATCAATGAGGAAAATACCATTCCTTCGCGATTCAAAAGCTACTTATACAGTCACCCTCAGAACTGTATAAGAGCCGTGACACCTTTTTTATCTTCCTCAGCCCACAAAAGACCAAAGCTGGAAGGATATTGGTCACCCCGTTATAAGGAAGATTTACCTTTATCGTCACGCTTGGGAGACCGATTAACGATTTTAATGCCATACATCTCGGCATTTTTGACGCTGCTGTTTTGTTATTTCACGACTGGCTTAAAATACAATATGTAAAAAAAACCGGTCCAATACGTAAGGTAGTAAGTACGCACTACGCAGTAAGTGCATAGTACGTGCCGTAAATAATGATTCGTCTCTGGACAGGATATTTTACGTCTGAAGTAATCTTACGACATCCACATGATAAATTAGGATAACAGCTTCCCTTATGCCACCATTACACGTTATCCTCGTTACACCCAGCAGAATTGACTTTAAAATTCATTTGATGATCAATCGACGCTCTACTACCACCTTGCAAATCCTATTGCACTATTTTTTAAATCAAAATACACTTAAATTTTGATTTTTTCTTTACTTATGTCTTCTATCCCAGAAATAGTCACAAAGTTCTCGCGCGTCAACACTGTTTACATTCCAACTCTTAACTTACTTCGTCGAGATAAAACAACTACGAAAAGACTTTATAAAATTTTGCCGCCAGCCCCTCCTAATCTGACGAGTGAACCTGTAGGAAAATTAATCACATTGAAGTAGGGTTGCCCTCCCTCAAAATAAGGTTACTTTGGTGGTAATTTTTTACTTAATTTTCAGCGCTCACTTGCATTTTTTTTATTAATACTATACAAGTAGGTAACGAAGTTCTTGAAGTATTAGTACACATTAGGAAAAACATTAGAGTCATTAAACCCCATTTATAAAAAAATATCTTTTTTTAAGAAATGCCAAGTTGATCTAATTTAAATCTTCAAAATGGTCCTTCACCTTTAATAGAACAAATTATCTTCTTCCTGATAGAGAAACCGAGAGTACTGGGTTCATCCTACAGTGACAGATTGTAGCAAGGGAATTTTTACAGGGTGCAATCCAAATTGTTAAATTACCCAAAAAAAAGTTCGAGTCGGCGGCTTAAAGAATCTGCGTTGCGCACGTTGGAGAGCGCCATACTGGTTTAGCAGTTAGCCGATAGCTGACCTACAGTTTAGTTTAAAGGGAATCGTGTAGCCCATCAAACTAATTTATCGGCCGGTTACCAATCGTAACTTGCGCACTAATTCTTTTACACTGATTAAGAAACAGAATAAACTCTCGCCCGATAGAAAATCTGCAGCGTGTAGTGTCTCCTACTCGCCTTGGCTAGACGATAAAATCTTTTTTTTTAAGAATATTAACAATGCTATAAACATTACTAATATTCCCCTTAACCACTCGTGGTAAGCTTAAATTGCTTGTGTTGCGAGTGGTTCACGCCAGTAGTCGAATGGCGAATTCGAACCCACGACCTTTTTGAGTTCGCGTTCCGCGCCCTGCCATTAGGCTACTGTCGCTTCTAAAATGTTTATTAGAAACGGTTTGTTTACTCTAATCACGTCATGCTTCAGAAGCAAAAGCCAAGCAATTTTAAGTCAGACGGTAGACGATAGAATTATTTTTCACGCTGCAGCTACATTATTATTGTAACACGAATGGGTCAGCTCGACCGGGGAAGGACCATACTAACACATACGAGTTACATTACGGTTTAATATAAAAAAAAAACATTGAAGAAATGTCATCCTGATATAGGTCTTAACAAAAAAGAAACGCATAAGTATCAAAAAGTTGTAAGAGTTCAAGCTATTTGCGTAGTACTAAACTTTTATAAATATTTTATTTATATCATTAAATTCGTATAACGTAAATGGATTTCCCATTTTAGTTAAATATTAATTCAATATGTGCTGAGTACACAGATCACCTAAAAATCATGACACGCCATTATTGGCGTCGGTTGGAGGGTGGGCAAACGTAGTAGTAAATGCAACTCAGTCGCGCTGTCATCGATATGGATATTTTATGTTAGAACAATTTGTAATATTCCTTCGTCCTTTGAAACTCTTATTGTATTCACGGAACATGAGAAATTTCTGCGTAATAAAAACTAAATCCTTCTGCCAAACGTGTCGAATACGTTAATCGTCCTTAAAACGGGAGAGATCAATGCATAGTAGTGGACTCTTTCGGACTAAAGAAGGAAAACAGATGTGTGTAAGATGAACATAAAAGTTCATTTTAAAAATGTGATCCCGGAGATTTCACAGACGAAAATTTAGCATTAACATTGTTGGATATTTTTCAATGAAAACCGTACAGAATTAAATTTGCATCTGAATCGCTTGAGACGGGATAAATCCCGAAGATGTAAACCTCCTTCGGTCGGGTAACATCCAAAAAGATCTCTCTATACAAATGCAAAATCTACAAAACGCCGAGTGCGCTACCAGGGCGAATAAATTGAGAGGAGACACTGGAAAGAGGTGAATCTTCAAATGGCCCGGGCGAGATACATGACGTGTGCCAAATGTACCGCCTTCTAGCACGTCAATATATCCAACGAAATACATTCCGATTGTGGTTTACAATAGAATTGGCCTGTGCCTCGCAATTGCGTTCCTTTAAAAAGGAGATTTTATATTTAGATAGATATTTTTAATACGATAGCATGTTGAGATGTGCCATTGCAATTTTAATAAAATAAAAATGAGAACATAATAAAAATACATAACAAAGCAGCATTTCTAGTAATTTTGACATTAGAGCCTAAACCGGGATTACACATAAAAATCAAAAATAAATCATGAATAAATTATACATCAGGTTGCTTAGGCTAGCGGCAGGGTAAGTGATAATGTAAGGTGATAGATTATCACCTTATTTCGTACCACGGGTTGTGGAGAATCCAGTGAGATCTTACAGCTTCCAAAAGAACGCTTGGTTATGCGTAGTAGAACCATGCTGCAAGTATATTAAAGTTGTAACACGAATGGGTCGGCTCTACCGGGACAGGACCACGCTCTCACAGAATACCTGCATAAAATAGCAGCTTAATGTAGCTGTGTTTCGTAAGGTGAGTGTAGAGAACTGGATATAAGTTTTACTAAAACAAGCTATTCCATCTTAGTTCTCAAGGGTGACAACGCATCTGCATTTTGATTCCTATATCGAGGATAAATGTAGATGTCTATGGACATTATCCACTTACCATCAGGTGGACTGTGTGCTCGTTTATCACCTTTACGCTAGGCGCAAAATATATACTGCGATGGTCAGTTTGCCGAATGTGACGATCAATACAAATCACACCTACAGAGGAAATAAGAAAATATTTTCATTAATTCTTCACTTTGAATGCGGGAAATAGAGTAAATGGGGCCCTGCACTCTATTGTGAAGAGTCAAAATGTGTCGAAAAAGACACGTATGGCAATTCACAATGCTGTGTTGGTCCCTACTTTAACGTATGGTAGTGAAAGTTGGGTGTGGCAGAAGAAGCACGAGAGTAGAATGAACGCAGTAGAAATGCGGTCGTTAAGGAGTATGTTAGGGCTGAATCTGAATGACAGGGTAAGAAATTGTGTAATAAGAGAAGAGTGTGGTTTGCAAGATGATGTTGTGACAGGAAGGATTAAGAAAGGAATGCTTCGGTGGTTTGGTCATGTGGAAAGAATGAATGAGGAAAGAGTGACAAAGAAAATTTATGTTGCTGAAGTGAATGGCAGAGTCGTTACGTCCTAGGCGAAAATTTATCGACCAAATTGGCGATTTATTGAAAACGGGCCAAATTAGGGTACCCTTAACCGACGAGCATGTATGCGGAGGTGTATGGATGTGAAGGAGGCGAGAGAGGTGTGTCAGGATCGTGCCAAATGGAAGTCTGTAGTCTCTGCCTACCCCTCTGGGTGACAGGCGTGAGTGTTTATGTATTATGTAATTCTTCACAGTCTATAAAATCCACTGATGTATATAGGCTTTCCCATAGATTGCCTGCGCCCCGCAATTTTTATTTATTTTCCACTTGATATGTTATATAAGGAGCACGCCGCTATTCATCTTCAGGTTTATTCTATGGCGCACCTTACGACACCCACGGGAGGACATGTTAGAGTGAATATCCTTACACCGCTAACGAAGAAGATACGTTAGGTTAATTTAAACAGTAGGACATTAAAGGAGGCTGTTAAATAACAAAGAATATATAAGGTTAATGGCGTATTTTCGCAAACAACTCCATGAATACGGAGCTAAATACTCAAACACCTAGGAATTTATAATGTATCATAGATGCGTTTCCCATACATAAATCGTACAAGGACAAATATTCATAAAAGCAACAATTATTTGTAGCAAACACTTGTTCCGAGCGGAATTCAAACCCGCGGCCACGCAGTGCCACAACCAAACGTTTAGCTACGGAACCTAAGGAGCTTATTGAATAACTAAGGAACAAAAATATCGAACACTTCTAAGAAACTATATTTGGTACCTATTTAACACATGTAGAAATATTAGTATATACATTTGGATTACTTGCAGTTTGAAATTCGGTTTTTTACAAAATGCCTACTAACTCCATGTTAAATAAGCAAATTTCAGCAAAATGTTTGCAATAACATATATAAATTAAGTCAGGATTGCTTTACAAAATATAATATAAAGTTGCAAACATTATATTTATTAAAAATTGTTAGTAAAAATGGATTAAAATTTGTGATCGCGTGCATTTAACGATGGCGAATTAAATCTAGAGCTTGACTACGTTATTTGCTTTCTCGAAGAGGATCCTGCTCCAACGTTCCGATAGTATAAAAAGTTAAAAAAAAAACTATCTGCGGATTTCAAGCGAAATTCAATAAAATTGGAGCCAACACCGACTATAGATTAACCAGGTTTTTTTTGAAGTAGGTTGACAAGCCAGCACACAGTCCATCCGATGGTACGAGTAAATAGATGCTATGACCCATAGACATTTATATTTATTAAGAATTCAAATGCAGATGTTTTTTATAAAGTAAAACAAGTCACCGGTTCTCTACACTCACCATACGAAACACAGCAGCACTGAGCTGGTGTTTTAAACTGGTATTCTGTATGAGCGTAGTCCTACCCCATCCCGATCCATTCGTGCTACAACTATAATATAGCTGCAGCACGCTCTACCAAGTATAAAAGTGATAACTAGAAACTTCAAATAACGACCCAATTTCGTATAACGTCTGTAACATGCGCATCGATCCGTCTGGTCTAGCTACCGCTTTCTCAGGCAGCGCAGCCACCAAATGCGGTGTAGGCCGTCCGGGTGATTTATGTCGGAATCGAATTTGTACCCGCGAGCGGCGCAACCAAGTGGCCTGATTGCTCGCGCGTTGGAACGTGAATGATTCTAATAAACCCGAGCGCGCTTAGTGCCGGTGTGCGGCGAGACGGAAACGCTTGTAATGGAAGTTTTAAGTACTGCCTATAGAAACAAATTCAATATCGCTCGGAAGATTTTTAATAAATTCTATTGCAAGTGAATATGTAACAAAGTAAAATTAGACTTTTAGTAAAAAAGTTTGCTAAGACATAATCTACCAATCTAAGTATCAAAGCCCCAACTTCTACGCTAACCTAGTGTGTGGAAATAATATAATTCTTTTTGGTTTGCCGAATTCGTATTATCTTTCCATTAAAATTCTGAACTTTTAACTCTTTTGAGTGGGCTAAGGTATGTCAAAAGCTCGAATGTCGTCTAACAAGTTTAATGTAACATCAACCCCTATTTTTTAACTGTTAGGGAAGGGTTTTTTATGTGAGACCACCTCCGAGCATAACTTATTTAATAAAAAAGAAATATTAAAATCGGTCCACAATTAAAGACGATACCGAGTAACAAACATTAAAAAAAAACAAGAACATACACTCGAAATGTTATCCTCGTTCTTTTTGGAAATCGGCTAAAACATAGAACAACCTTAAGGCCGTGTAGTAGCGTTGTAAGAGAATGGATCACCCTACTTATTTAAGCCATGTAAGCTGTATAATGCAACCAGTTGAAAGGAATACAAACAAAGTCCGTAGAAAAATAAATAAGGATTAAATAACACAAACACTTAAGGGCTGGTTTTTCTATAGAATAAGGGTGATAAACGTGCACACAGTTCACGCGATGGTAAGTGGATGCCGGGGTCAATAGACATCTACATCTACCTCTGAAAACTAAGATGGAATGCCTCTTTTCCAGTTAAAAGGGTTCTACAGTTCTTTGCACTCACCATACGAAACACAATTACGCTGGTATTCCGCGAGGGCGTGGTCCTTACATGATCGTGCCGACTCCACAACTTACGTCAAGATTTATTAAAATATGTGCGTTTAATATTTAATACAGTGGTAAATAAAGGTAAGTGTACGAGTTACTCGACCATTTTTATTTTTATTAAGCAAAATTCATAAGCGTTGTTACGCGCCGCGTTAAACGCGTAAAACGCGGCGAAATTGTAAATGATTTACTTCTATAAAATTAGTGTGAAGTTAACACCGAACATAATGACTGCTATGATGAATGAATGAAATGATAAATAATGACCGATTCCCTGAAATCGGTCGTTATCATTTTATTTATCGTTTATTATCAATATCATCTTAAATTATTATTTTATATATTAAAAGTGTAGACAACTCCTACAGCAAGAAATTACAACCATTAAATCACACAAAATTAGTATGCTTCGGTGAAACTTCAAGGAGGTCGTCCAAGGAGAAATAATTTTGCGGTGACGTCACCGCATGCTCCGATGCGCGGCAAAGGGATATTTGTGCGTTATCCACCGATGCGTTTAATAACGTTATCTCTGCAGCACGTGACAGCTCAGCTCCAGTCGCTGACGTGTTATATGCGGTACAACGCCGACCGCCTGGTTTACTGACTTATTGGGCAGCCGCGTGTCTTAGCTTCGAATTACAACCGGAGGCAATTTGTGTGATAGCACAAATAACTGGTTTTTGATTCAAGTAACATCACGTGTAGCTCCGCTTTTCAATAAGTTAAAAATAAAACTAGAAAGGAACTACGTACATTAAAAAAAACTGTCAGTCGTAGGACAACACATCAGAAGTGAAAACTTAGCTTCATTATTTTTGGGTTGTTAAGAAATATTTTTAGGAAGCATTTTTTTTTAATTATTCATTGTAGTAATAAAATTTTCATTTACTCCGTTGTTTTACGTGAAAAAGAATGATTATTACCTATATAACATAACGAAATTTATAAATACATATCAATTTTATAAAATTTAATCAATTGAACTTACAACATTAATTTCATCAAATTTTATGTATCCGCGAGTTCAGTGCTTTTATCCAATTCCAAAAGTGTATAACGTGTCTAAAGAGATTTTCAATCCAAAAATACTAAGTTATTAAACTATTCTAAGTTTATAAAAAAACAGAAATTGAATGAAAAAATCGATTCACTCATCATCATAATCAATATCAATATCATCATTAACATAATAGTCATTACAGCATATTATCACAAGTTCACAAGTCTTCTGTTTGTTTATACACATACATACAGGCTCAGGACGGTGCTTTGTGGCATTACTTGGGGGAGGCCTATGTTAAGCAGTGGACTTGTGAAGGGCTGTAATGATGATGATGATGATACAGGCATACGGATATCATCGCAAAAATAGCTAAAATAGCTTCCCAGTACCTCGAGACGTCGAAATCTGATGAGAGCTCGATTTTCAAAAACCCATTTTTTTTTAAATCATTGATTTTCGTAGCGGAAAGTTAAATGATAATATGTTTGTAACATATATATTATGCAATGTACTATTTGTGGGAGAAAATAATAAAGGTTATTATTATTATTATTTAATTGATTTTTACGACCCCTATAAGTTGAAGACCCATAATATCATTCTTAACCTCGTCTCTTCAATAGTGACTTGGCTGGCTTCATCCTGGGATTAGCGTTTTGCTCCTCTGATCCCCGCTTTACTCCGGCTCTGGTAAGATGTAAGTAAGCGCTTATCTTTTAATACCGATGTCGAATGCGAAGACCTCACGTGCAGTATAGATTAGAGACGTAGGCCATAGACTATAGACAAAAATAGTCACATAACCTATTAATAATCTCTCGCCGTATAAAACATCGTGAGAAAACCTGCATAACGGTGAAATTAAAGTATTTCGAGTACATGTAAAGTTGACCATGTAAAGACTGCAGTAGCGTGGCGTCTAACATACGAGGTACAATAAAATAAACCTCTCAGAAATGAGAGAAAACTTGTTCGGCAATGGGACGTTATAACTTTATTTAGCATTTTTTAATAGAATCATTTTTATTTAATATATATTATATGTAATACTTATTAAAAGACATTTTTTACTTTTAGCACTGGTTTGGAAAAAAACTTGTCCTGGGAAGAACCAGCAAGAAAACCAGCGAAATTTTTCTTTAAAAGCATAATTTGCAATACAATATATTTTATACGAGGGTGGATTGAAAAATACTCGGCCTAACACAGATCCATTCAATTCTAAAAATCAAATCTACCCACATTATTTAGTTCAGTTCAGACTAGTTCATTGAGTGAAGTTCGAAACGTGTGCGATAATTAGTTGTGATTTTATAAATTTATTAACAAAGTAATCGGACATAATTTCCGCGAATGGAGCAAATCGAGCAGCGTGCCGTCATTAAGTACCTCCATAAGAAGGGGCTATCATCAAAAGCCATCCATGATGACATGGTCAGTACATTAGGCGATTGTGCTCTGTCATATTCATCCGTCAAAAAATGGATAGCATAATTTAAGCGTGGTAGAGAGAGTGTGAAAGATGAACCCCGCTCTGGAAGGCCTTCGACGTCAACTACTGACGAAAATATTAAAAAAGTACTTGATTTAATAATGGGAGACCGCAGATTAAAAATTAGAGAGATAGCCGAAATTATAGGCATCTCTTATGAACGAACTCAAAACATCATTGTCAACGAGTTGGGTTTCCACAAGGTGTCTGCGAGGTGGGTTCCGCGACTGCTTTCAGTTGAACAAAAAAGGACGCGATTGACTATTTCACGCGACTGTTTGGAGTTATTTGAAGCCGATGCAGATGATTTTTTTGAATCGTTTTGTTACTATGGACGAAACATGGATTCATTACTGTACACCGGAAACAAAACAACAATCAAAACAGTGGAGAAGACCTGGTTCACCACCCCCTAAAAAGGCTAAGTCGATTTTGTCGGCAAATAAGGTGATGGCTTCAGTATTCTGGGACTCGAAAGGTGTGATTATGATTGATTATCTTGAAAGGGGTCAGACTATAAACTCTGATTACTACTGCACCTTACTACGTCGTTTACGAGAGGAAATAAAAGAAAAACGTCGAGGAATGCTCAGAAGAAAAGTCCTGTTTCATCAAGATAACGCCCGTGTTCACACGTCAGTACAGTCAATGACTGAAATTCACAACTGTGGCTTTGAACTGTTACCGCATCCGCCGTATTCACCTGATCTGGCACCATCAGACTTCTTTCTGTTCCCTAACCTAAAAAAGCACTTGGGAGGTCAAAGATTTTCGACAAACGACGAGGTCAAAGCAGCTGTAGACGCATATTTTGACTCTAAGGAAGAATCATTTTTTTTCAACGGTCTAAATGCTTGGAAGGGGAGGTGGCAAAAGTGTATTGAACTTGATGGTGATTATGTAGAAAAATAAAAATATAACTGATTTAGTATGTGTTTATTTTCTTGGTTAGGCCGAGGACTTTTCAATCCACCCTCGTACAACTGTTATGAAAACATTAAGATACAGCATGGTAGCGACCACCTCATTCCCAGGGGTTATTGTCAACCATGTACTCTTTAGTACTGTAATAACCCTTACTAAACAATTTTTACTGAATAAATATTTTAAACCTTTTGATAGATAAGGTCTGCATATTTTCTGGGACTTTAAAAAAGCGTATATGTGAAAGAAATTACTGACTCTTTGGAGTCGAGTACTTGTGCTTGTTCCTTGTATATAAAGAATGTACATCACCATTTTTAATAAAACCTAGTTTTTTTTTTGTGTACATACATTAAATTTTCGTAAATATATTGGGGAGCCAAAGTTAATATATTTATTTCTTTAAATTGTTCTCTAAAAGATTCTTTCGGACCTAGGTTATAAATTAATCTTATAGCTGTCTTCTTTATTCTAATTTGTTCTTCTTGAATGATTATTAATTATTATTATCTCGTGCGAAGGCGGTGTTAGAGAACCTACAACCAAACAAACACAAACTACTGATAAAGTACGTGAGGGTAATATGGTCGGTCACCTTAAGCTTTGCCGCCCTATAATACCGAAA
The DNA here is from genome assembly GCA_907164705.1 of Parnassius apollo. Classification (NCBI taxonomy): domain Eukaryota; kingdom Metazoa; phylum Arthropoda; class Insecta; order Lepidoptera; family Papilionidae; genus Parnassius; species Parnassius apollo. The sequence goes on along the minus strand of CAJQZP010000644.1, from coordinate 1,741,866 downwards.
CTAAGAGGAGGACAAAGACAATATCACAAAGTCGTATGCTATAACTAACATATTAAGAAAAATAAAACAAACATACTTCGGCAATTATTAGGAACACACACGAAAAATCCACTAAAAACACTAACTACCCTACCCCATACTAAAATCTACTAAAATATTTAATATAATGTCATCTGTCAAAATGGCTTCTATAAGGCAGAGGCCTTTTGACTTTTTATTATTCGATTGACTGATGAAAATCTATTGTATCACTAAGCCATCTATGCAAACAAAGCTGTAGTTTTTGAGTTATATGGAAGTGACCATAATAACCGGATGACCAAATTACCCTCACGAACTATTCGACTCATGTTATTCATACGTGAGAAAAATGCATACGCTTTTACAAGATTTGTTTATAACAGTATAACAGTCTAAAACGAAAATTGCTCTAGATAAAAATTATGAAATGTTATTTAAAATTTGCAAAATTATTCCCATAGACATGAAAGTAAAATCCATTATCATATTAGAACAGCATGGTATGGTAACATTTAAGAAACCTAGGACATATATAATGCCGAAGCGCCAAATTACTCAAAGGAGGAAATATCTCACACATAGGGCTGAAATTACTTTGGACGGCGTACAAGGCAATGGATAACTCCAATTTTGTGTAATGAGGTAGCGGATATATATGACGAAAGCATAACTAAGTCGCAGCTCAAATCCATCTTAAGGAAACATTAACTGTCGTTGTGTACATAGTGGTGAATGATTTTTAATTATTTTTGTGTTAATTTAAGTAGTTATAAGTACCAGATATTGTTATTAAGGAGTGTGAAACGATAAACTGTTGCGTTGCCGACAAACCGGCTTACAGTTTGGCAAAATTGAAAATATAAATAATTGTACACTCTTTATAAGAATAAATTTAAAAAAAACAAGCCTTATATGTTTAGTAAGCAAGATTATATTAAAAAGATTATCTTCTACATATAAACATCAATAGCTGTCTTACGGACGTCTCGCTAAAATTCGAAAACAGCTCGAACGAGAACGACTATGTTGAATTTTTTTGCGTACGTTTGAATGTCTCTCTGGATGGTTTAGATTCACACCTGGACCCGGTAGGTGGCGCTGTTGTCGGGGTCCTAAAATCACCCGAGCGAAGACGGGGCGGATCGCAAGTTATAATGGATTTTCAGTAATTCACATGAGCTTAACAAAAGTCCACAGCTAAATAATAGGTGAAAAAATAGGCCTCCCCATGTATCTTTATTATTAAGAACCAATTTAGACAAGTTTTCTCCGTTAAGCAGATGTATGCGAACTTACAACAGCTTAAACAATCATGACATCGACATCTTTAGCAACTCTAGGCCTCCCCATGTATCTTTATTATTAAGAACCAATTTAGACAAGTTTTCTCCGTTAAGCAGATGTATGCGAACTTACAACAGCTTAAACAATCATGACATCGACATCTTTAGCAACTCCGAACGTTTATTTAAAAGAAAATGTAAAGACTTACTGTTCCCTGCCTTGCCAGATTAATGATTCAAAATTATTATTTATTGTAATTATTACTGGATGTGGTGATTTTACTTTGATTGGTTAGTTTAATTTCTTTTTGTTTTAGAGTATATATGTTGTTTAGTTTTTTTCTCTTATAATGACGTATACACCTGTAAAGACATATACTTTATCTAAAAATGTAGTATTTTGATTGTAACAATGTTTATTGATATTGTCAATGGTGTAACTATTTAAATAAATAAATAAGATATTTGTCATTATGGGCCGATATCAAAAAAGATGCTGCTGCTCATCTTCTGGCGATTGGATAGGCTAGGTAGCCTCAAAAATTGCTAATATAATTGGCAGGTGTCTTGTCTCATTTATTTTCCTTTTAATAAAAATATTATATTTCACCTCAAAAATAGCGAACCACACATCAAAACAAAAAAAATCGCCTATTTGTACAAATATTAGGTCAAGTTACATGCAATTATTGTTCGCTCGAAGAGTATTAGGAACAAAAAGACAAGCAAATTATCGCCATGTAATAAAATAAAACTTTTAAACTATATAAAAGTGAGCAGGTGGTTGTAGGTGTTGGTCTGCGCGGGTTTGCTATGCTTCAAAGAAAAACGACCTTTTGTTTTCTTTTGTATGTCATAGAATCATTTTTCATTTTTTCATAAACTTTGCTTTATATTTGTATTACCTTAAACATTACAAAAAAAAAAAAAGAATTACAACAGAGTTTTTTCGTCGCTTTTTCTCAGTTAACCTCATTTCGGAATGAAATTTAGAGATAAAATGATATTAAACATTCATTTTATTTCGTTTCATTTATTAAGAGATTATAAAAAGAAACTCTTAGACTTTATTACCATCGAGAAAACTGGTAAGATTTTAAAACTATAGTTCATTAATTGGCATCTCCGTGGTTGGCTCTGGAGACCGTCTTGAATATTTTAAGTTCTCGTCGAAAAGAAGATATTAAAAAGTAGTTTTGGCATCGAACGTGATTCCCACTTCAGCCTTATAACTTTATCTTTTGATCTGACTTGTCGCAGGATTATATTTAGTTCGTCGATTTTTTTAACTAAACTTCACAATTTTAAAATTATACTATTAATAATCTAGTGTTACATAAATTTATTTTAATTAGCCTCTCTCCTCTGAAAATTTTAAAATATCCGCCAGAGGCAGCACTAGTAGGCGTACACATGTCTTGACTTCCATGTTGACAGTAACGTTAAACGTGTCTTATCATTAAAATGAATGAATGAATTAATTATATTAAAATTTTAATTATCATGCCTACCAAACATTGTGCATTCGCGAATTGAACTTCTGGCAGTCAATGCAAGGAAAATGGTATTTTTACGTTTACAAAACCTCAAGTTGACACGAAAAAGTAATTGGAATAAATTGATTTATCAGGAAGAACCTATTTAAGAAGTAAAAAAAAACCACTTATGTGTATACTAAATATTTTATAAATCCAAATGGTCCAACAACCAAATCCGTAATCAGCGACTGTACCAAAGTTTAGTTACTGTTCATTTTATGAGGTTATACTCTAGACGTCAATCTATTAACATGTTAAATTATTTTATAAGATTGACGACTTTTATATTAGTAGTATGGTTGTTACCAGCGTCAAATAGCACATCAATGCTGCTGTGTTTCGTATGGTGAGTGTAGACAACCGGAGACACTTTTTACTGGAAATGAGGCATTCCATCTTAGTCCTCACGGGTGACAACGCATCTGCATTTTGATTCGTAAACGAGGAAAGATGTAGATGTCTATAGGTCACAGCAATCACTTATCATCAGCTGGGTTGTGTGCTCGTTTTTGTGACAAAATCCGTTTCCTATAAAAAAATTAAAATCCATACTAATATTATAAATGCGAAAGTGTGTTTGTTGTTTGTCCTTCTTTGGAAAATAGAATATGTTGCTAAAGTTTGTCCTTCTTTCACGTCGCAACAGAGCGTCGGTATGGCATGAATTTTGGTATAGTGATAGTTCGATGCGTAGAGTGACATAGGCTACTTTTTTCAGCGGAAAAACATATAATTCCCGTGGGAAAATCGAATATGTTGCAAAATTAAATTGAGCTAGGTGGCGCCACCGTGATTTTACAAGACGGACGACGGTACGATGGACGAACACAGAAGGTCAGAATATCTGGATTATTATGTCTTTTTACCAAAATTAAGATAAAAAATGTATGGATCTATATTTTTCCACGCAGGACCGGGAAGAGAGCGATAAAAAACATAAAATTCACCAGCTGATTTTCTTCAAACGTTTTGGTGCATTGTAATTCACAGAATAGGCGATAACCTCGCAGACGATATTAAGTAATCCGTTGATGATCTGCCTACCCCGCAAGGGTTACAGGGGTGATTATAAGTATGGATCAGAAATCTATCACCACCTGTCACGCTTTTACCCTTAACTATTACTTAACTGTGGTAGAAAGTTCTTAGTAAGCCTTATTAATAAAAGCCTTAGTAATATTTATTGAACGGAAATGAATACAGTTCTTATATGTGGTTATGAATGAATCGTATTACATTGAGAAAAATTGTGCAAAATTATAAGAAAAATGTTTTTGAGAGTTCTTATTAACTAACTTATACATAGTTTAAATTGATTCCGCTAGATGTCGTTACTAGGTTTTTAAAACGCGCTAACGAAATGTTTCCTGACATGTACTTAACTCCCGCCGTTGAGCCGCGCGTCAACTTATAGTGCATACGGTACCTATACGCTTAAATTGTTTCTATTTAGTAGCTTATTCGGCTACCTGCTTTAGATTTCGGTTGTTTGTTATTTGCCTTGTGATTTGGTTAAGGTTGAATGGATTTATATTGGCTTTCATTTTCGGATTTGTGTATTTTCTTGGATCGATTTTGTTGATTTGGTTGGTATTCCTTTATACATATTTAGACTCTGGCTTCGATTTTGGATTTTATTTATTTAGAATCGTGAATTGGTTTTTGTTGTTTTAGGTTGTTTAACAATATTTCAAAGGAATATTAATAGTATAGATAGTGTATACGGTATCTATACACTTACTTCTTTTTTCGTTGGTTATATTTATATTAACTACTGCTTTCGATTTCGGTTTTCTGCGATTTGTTTTGTGATTTGGTTTAAGTTGATTCGATTTTTTTTTGGCTATCGTTTTCGGATTCGTGTTGTGTCTTGAATTAGTTTTGTTGTTTTGATTTTAAAAAATATTTAAAAGGAATATTTATTCCTTTTAGATATTTTGGATTTACTTTTAAAAAAAAATATTTAAAAGGAAATTTAATTCCTTTTTAGGTATTTTAACGTTTTTTTTTATAAATAGGTTTTTTTGTTACTTCATAATGCCTCGCAAACGTAAGTCCAGCCTTTCAAGAGTATCTTCTCAAAGACAAGCAAAAAGATTAGCTCGATTGCTAGAATCTTTAGAAAATCTGAACTGAGAAGGCAAGAACAAGCAGAGCGTCAGGCTGCTTTTAGAGCATCTGAGACACCTTCTCAACGTCAGCAAAGGCGTCTTGAACAGACAGAGCGTCAGGCTGCTTTAAGAGCTTCCGAAACACCTTCTCAAAGTCAGGAAAGGCGTCTTGAACAGACAGAGCGTCAGGCTGCTTTAAGAGCTTCCGACACCTTCTCAAAGTCAGGAATGGCGTCTTGAACAGGCAGAGCGTCAAGCTACTTTAGGAGCTACTGAAACACCTGATCAAAGTCAGCAAAGGGTTTGAACAGGCAGAACGTCAATCTACTTTAAGAACTACTGAATCACCTGCTCAAAGTCAGCAAAAGCTATTCGAATAAGCGGAACGTCAGGCCGCCTTAAGAGCCGCGGAAACACCTGATGAAACTCAACACAAACTCATTGAGCAAGCTGAAAGTCAATCTACTATAAAGGCATCTGAAACACTAGAACATACACAGGCGCGAAGAGATGCAAATGCACAGCTCCAAGCTGAACGTCGACAAAATTTTCAAAGAAACAATTGGTCGGTTTTTAATGACGCAGCATTCAATTATGATCCGTTGATTGATTATAAAAATCACAGGTTAGTTGTTATCGGACCGATGGACAAGGCGTGTCGATTTTGCAGCGCTTTAAAATGGAAAGGTGAGACTGCAGGCAAGTGCTGTTCCAATGGCAAAGTGTCTCTTCCGTTACTTGGGGAACCAGAAAAACCTTTGAAAACTCTCTTTTTATATGATGCTAATGAGTCACGGCGCTTTTAAAACAGGATCCGGAAATATAACTCATGCTTTCAAATGACGTCCTTCGGAGTTGACCGGTAAATAATAATGCCGGGATTTTCGCCTACATTTACGGTGCAAGGGCAAATTTATCATAGAATAGGTTCACTTTTTCCAGCTGAAAACGAACAGCATAAATTTTTACAAGTATATTTTATGGGTGACGAAGAAATTGAGGTAAACCGTCGCTGCCAATTTATCCAGGGAGTTGAGAGAGACACAGTGTTCAAAATTCAAAGATTCTTGCATGAACGTAACATTTTAGTCAAAACATTTAAAACTGCTTTAGAAAACCTACCTGAAGAGGATTATAAAGTCGTCATTCACGCAGATGGGACCCCTCGAGGAGAGCACGACAGGCGCAACAATGCACCTTTGATAAACGAACTAGCAGCCGTAATTAGTGGTGATCAATTTTCTTCACGCGACATTGTCTTGCGAGCACGTGATGATACGTTGCAACGGGTAGCCGATACACACAAGTTTTATGACGCTCTGCAATACCCATTGATTTATTGCAAAGGACAAGAGGGTTACCATTTTCAAATTCCACTCATTAACCCGGTCACAAAGGAGCCTACTCCGAACAAAAAAGTATCATGTATGGATTTTTATGCGTATCATATGATATGTTGCGAGAAAATCATTTTAACCTCTTAGCCCGGTGTAGACAATTATTTCATCAATTTTTGGTAGACATGTATGTGAAGGTAGAAAGTGAACGTCTCCGTTATATATCTTTAAATCAAAAAAAGCTGCGCGTTGAGAATTATATACATTTACAAGATGCAGTTTCTAGCGACGCCAATGTAAGCCCCAGAGATTTAGGTAAAATGGTAATTCTGCCCTTATCATTCGTAAACAGTCCCCGCTACCTACATGAGTACACACAAGACGCATTCGCCTATGTACGAACTTACGGAAGACCTGATCTTTTTGTTACTTTTACTTGCAGTCCCACATGGAAAGAAATAACCGAGGAGCTAATGCCGGGCCAAAAAAGTACTGACAGACACGATTTAGTTGCTAGAGTATTTAGATTAAAAGTACAAAAATTAATGTATGTAATTAACAAAGGGAAAATTTTCGGAGAGGTGCAGTGCTTCATGTATTCAATTGAATGGCAAAAAAAGAGGATTACCGCATGCCCACATTCTAATATGGCTTAAAGAGAAGTTGCGGCCCAGCCAAATAGACGACATAATAGGCGCCGAGATTCCGGATCTTGAGCAAGATAAAGAATTGTATGATACCATCGTCCGAAATATGATTCACGGTCCATGTGGAGCACGAAATTCAATATCGCCATGTATGAAAGAAGGAAAATGTACAAAGAAATTCCCTAAACAGCTATTAAAAGAAACAGTGCACAATGACAATGGCTACCCTTTATACAGACGCAGAGCTCCCGAAGATGGTCGCAGGAAAGTTACAATCAAATCTCGCTCTGGAGCGTTCGAAACCATAGATAACAGCCGGATTGTCCCGTATTCGCCCATTCTATGTAAAATGTTTAATTCCCACATTAATGTAGAAGCATGTAGCTCTGTTCGCGCAATCAAGTATATCTGTAAGTACATAAATAAAGGAAGCGACCAAGCAATATTTAATCTCAGGAGTGAAGGTGAGGCAAATCCCGTTAATGAAGTACAGACCTTTCAAGCAGGGCGTTATGTCAGCAGTAACGAGGCAGCGTGGCGTCTCCTTGGCTTCCCTTTACACGAAAGGCATCCAACAGTACGTTACTCACCTTGCTGTGCACTTAGAAAATGGAGAGCGTGTATATTTCACCGAAAGAAATTTCCAAGAAAGAATTGCATCACTGCCAAAAACTACACTAACAGCCTTCTTTCAACTTTGTCAAACCGACCCCTTTGCAAAAACGTTGTTATATTCTGAAGTCCCCCGTTATTATACTTGGAACACATCTAGGAAGGAGTGGAAACGCCGTATTCAAGGCGCGCCTGTTGCAAATTGGCCCGGTGTAAAGTCATCAGATGCCCTTGGTCGTGTGTATACCGTCCATGTAACTAATTTTGAATGTTTCTGTTTACGATTGCTGCTGCACAATGTTCGGGGTCCTACAGGATATAAAGACCTTAAAACTGTCAACGGTCAGGAATGCGCAACTTATAGAGAAGTATGTGAAGCTCTGCATCTTTTAGAAAACGATAATCACTGGGATGAAACCATGGAGGAAGCTGTGCAGTGCCGGTCACCAGCCAAAATTAGGGATCTTTATGCAACTCTCATATCATCTTGCGGGTTATCTAATGCACATGAATTGTGGGACAAATATAAAGAGTACATGGCGGAAGATATTTCGCGAAGGTTACAGCAGACACACGCGAACATGACATACAATGAACACATTTATAATGAAGCACTTGGAAAAATTGAAGATAAAGTAATGGCAATGGTAGGCAAAAAATTAAGCGACTTTGGAATGATAAGCCCTCAGCGAACAACCGAAAATGAACTAAGTGATGAAATTATACGTGAAACAAACTACGATATACCAGCTTTGCAGCAGCAAGTATCCAAATTTTTACCCCGCTTGCTTCCCTAACAAAAACGAGTTTTTGAAAAAGTATTAGGACAAATTGAATCTGGAAATGTTGCACTTTTCTTTTTAGATGCCCCTGGAGTAACTGGGAAGACATTTTTGTTAAATTTATTATTAGCGCAAGTTCGGAAAGATAAAAACATTGCTGTGGCCGTAGCTTCCTCCGGTATAGCCGCCACGCTGCTAAGCGGGGGCCGCACTGCACATTCTGTTTTAAAACTCCCTCTAAATCTAGCCCAGGAAGAATCGCCGATCTGCAACTTTAGCAAAAATAGTGCACGAGATATAATGCTACGAAAATGAATTTTAGTGTGGGAGAAAGTACAATGTCGCATAAAAGAAGTTCCAGGATTTGCGCAGCAATACCGATGTAATGGGAGAAATGGTGGTTTTACTGGCTGGTGACTTTCGCCAAACTTTACCTGTCATTCAAAAGGGCACACCTGCAGATGAAATTAAAGCATGCCTCAAGTCGTCTATTTTATGGAACAAGGTGACAAAATTCAGTTTAACTACGAATATGAGAGTGCATTTGTATAATAATCAATGCTGGAAACTATGCTGACACACTATTAAAAATTGGCGATGGGCGGTTGGAAACGGATGCTGAGGGCTGCGTTAAATTGACGAGAGATTTTTGTAATTTAGTACAGAGTCATTCCGAATTAATTGCGAGCGTTTATTCAGATTTAACGAACAACATGCATGAAGACAAATGGTTATGTGAAAGTGCGATTCTTGTACCAAAAAATGAGAGCGTTAACAAAATAAATTCAGATATATTAAGCGAAGTAGCAGGAGAAATAACAGAGTATTTGTCAGTAGACACAGTTTATGGACACAGAACAGAGTGCACTTCATATCCCGTAGAGTTTCTAAATTCTGCTAGAGTTGTCAGGTGTGCCATATACTTCACATAAGCTTCAATTAAAATTAGGCGTCCCAGTCATGCTAATGCGAAATTTAGATGCTCCTCGGTTATGTAAAGGGACAAGGCTGCGTGTGGCACATCTTGGACGAAACATAATCGGTGCTACAATTTTGACAGGCGTAGGAAAAGGTGAAAATGTTATTATACCACGGATCCCTATAATTCCCACAGATCTTCCTTTTCAATTCAAAAGGTTGCAATTCCCTATTAAGCTCAGTTTTGCAATGATAATTAATAAAGCGCAAGGGCAACCGTTACAGGTAGCGGGGGTCAACTTAGAAAAACCGTGCTTCCCTCATGGTCAGCTGTATTCATGTCGCGTCTGTCAAATGCCCAGAATCTCCACATTCTTTCCCCGAATGGAAAAACATATGACATTGTGTATAGTAGCGTCTTAAAATAGTGTTCACTTATTTTTTTTTCCAAAATTCCCACAATGAGTTAATCAGAATTCCCACAGATCTTCCCTTTCAATTCAAAATTTCCTATTTAGCTAAGTTTCTTTTCAATTCCAAATGCTGCACCTGTGACGGACCTATTAAACTCAGTTTCCTTTCAACTCAAAAGGCTGCAACTCTGACGGATCTTTTATTTGGCTCAGTTTCCTTTCAATTCAGAAAACTGCATCTCTGACGAATCAATTTAGCTCAGTTTCTTTTCAAAAGTCTGCTTCCCTGACGGATCATTATGCTCAGTTTTCTTTGATTAAAAAAATATCCCATTTCCATTTGGAATAAACAGGCTATTTTCATGCTTTCCTATACGCTGCGTTTCAAAACATTTAAATAGGCTGACGAATTAATTTTGCTCAGTTTCCTTTTAATGGCTGCATCTCTGACAAATTCATAAAACTCAGTTTTCTTTCAATTCAAAAAGCAATGGATAGTTCATTTCCCAGTGACCATGCGGGCGAAGCCGCGGGTAACAGCTAGTATTAAATATAATGGCTTAATTAATTGATTTTATTTCTTTAGATTCCCAAAAATCGTAAAAGAATGCAGAGATATGTTGAAGATAATTTAAATTCCGTTCAACGTAAACGTCTAAGGCTTATCAGTGCTACTGATAATTGATTGAGATGAAATGAATAGTCTAATATCACGACTGTGGAACTGAATTAAGTAATTTCATGCGTAGCTGCCAATCCCGATAAAAATTATTTTATCATTACCATTCGCAATGCATTCTGCAATTCTTAAACTAAAAGGAGGAAGCATTAATAAAAATAGGTGTGTATTTAACTTTACTGTCGACAGGGAAATCAAAACATACGTAACCCCCCCCTCCTCAAACAATAGTGCTGCCTCTGGCGGATCTTTTTTAAATCTACAGAGAAAACAGGCTAATTGTCTTCGAACACCGACGTTAGGCTTCCTACATGAATTTCAAGTTGCGTCGCCGTCGCACCGCAAGTTAAGGTATATGTACATTGTACAAGCAAAATTAGAATAACGCGACCGCATTACGGTCGCGGTACGGCCCATAAGCGATTTTTGTTTACACATATAAACCGTCATAACTTCTAAACTATCTAAAGTTCAAAAATAAAAATAAAACATGTAGCTTGACAGTTTAGATTTTATGAAAAAGCTAATAATTTAAAAAAATGTAAAAAAAACTTTTGTTTATTTTAAAAAAAATTTTTTGCTCTTTTATAAAAAAGAAACGGCAAATTTTTTATCATTAATTTATTGTCTACATTATTAGCTATCGAAAGGGTCCTCTTTCGTCTTCCTAGGACTTCTACATGGGTAGGTTACTACGGCTCAATCAGTACAAACACCCGTGCCTCCAGACAAATAAAAACAAAATGGCTGCCATTTTACCATGGAGAGAAAAAAATAGGGATACTTAGTGATTTGTCGATAAAATTTACCGCATTTCAATCCTCGAAAGTCACACATAGACCACACACATTGTATACACTAATGCGTGTATGCGTAAGTGAGGCGTCGGTGCTGTTAGGTCTCCATGTACAAGAAGCCTTAGAGTTGATGTCACATGCGTCACTTGTTAGCTGCCTCGTTGGTCTAGTGGCCGTAAACGCAATTGGTGATCATGAGGTGCCGAGTCCGAATCCCGGGTCGGGCAAAAATCAGTTGTTGGGTTTTTCTGTAAGAAATTTGCAGTAGGTGTACAGCGCTGATTCGTTTTGTTGGTCCCGCGATTAAGCTATGGGAGTGAGGGAATAGAGGGTTCACCTGAGCTTGCGCATCCACTTGGGCACTATAATCCTGTTCTGCGCTCATACTTGTGGCCACTCTCCGTTGACACTGGCCGCCGTGACCGAAATCGGTCTGGAGGTCATTATACTTGCAAAATGTCAATAATGGCGGCGTGTGTTGGTGGTGCACTGCACTTAAGACGTTCAACTTATTTTCATATAATAAAAACGTTTTCAATTGTCTATGTATCTATTCACTTTTTATATGCTACACCTTTATCATTAAGGCCCATATCTCTTTTCATTTCTGCGAGGATTGTGGAGCAATTATTCCGCCATGCAGCTACAGTATGTTGTCAAACTTAACACGTCTTCAAAATATTTTATTCATATTGGCAACATACAAGTTTACCTTCAAAGCCGAGTACGTAGTGAAAAATCTCGTAAAATTGTGCTTTTGGAACCGAACCCAAGTCGCTCGCATACTGTGAAAATTTACGCGCTTAGCTCCTGGGCTACCGCGTATAACCAACAGTCAAAATATTACACAACATAAGAAAATACCTGCGGAGTTTCTTTAGCCATTTCTTCTACAATTAGGGGAACCTAATTTTGAATATTTAAAAAGGCGTTTGAAACGAAAAAAAACTTTCGTACAGTTTAAACGCGGTAGAAGTGAAACCTTCGGATATTTTATTCCATATGGGTAAATATATTTCTTTAGTGGGTTTTTCTTAAATTTTTTAACTGTAATTTAATATTAACCATCTTTAAAGCACTCCATGAGGACGAGACCGAGATAATAGGAAATTCAATTTCAAATTTACAATATTTATTGTAAGTTAACGTTACATTTGACGTTAATTTACGAAACACTGTATACTAATACTCTATCTCATGCACTCACTATATTCCATAGATAAAACAATATATCACGTCAATAAATACGTCTTTTTTAAAATAAGAAGCTTACTGTTGTAACTATAGTATATAACGTTACCTTACATTATTTTACAACACACCAACCATACCTGGAACAAATAATACAGAATAATTAATAAAATAGAGACAAAGAAAGCATTTACGACGGTAGATGTCGGAAAATCCCTCTGAAAATTGATAACTGAAAGAAAAGGTTCTTTCTTTATATAAATTTTCTGTCAGTTTGAAGGCTCCGAGGCAATTTTATGAATAACTAATTAATACAATATTCTTTTGTCTCGAATGGTTTATTTCTTTAAACGTTACGCTGATATTTACTAGACACAAGAAAAGATACTTCTTTTCATTCATGTAGTCCGTTTGTATAGTTAAAACATTCTTACATTTATTTTAAATAAGGGCACCAAACGAGCGCACAGTGCAAGTGATAGTAAGTGGATGATGTGGCCCATGCTACATCCATCTAATCATCCATATCGGTCACGATAAAAAATTAAAATGGACATGCTTCGTTTTGCACAAATAACTAAGGCTTATTTTAATAAAAAAGATTCGGTTTACAATCATTAGCGGTGAAAAATAATAGCTGTAGCAGGTCAGTCCACTCTTCCATATCTATTGATTAATTAAACCCGGAGTACCTTCAACCTAACAATGACATCGGGACGTCAGTCATCTCAGTCCCCCGTGACCATGGGTGCTGGAAAGCGCCCGAAACGTCGGGAATTAAAAATAATAGTAAAATAAACGCGATAAAATCCGTAAAAGTAGTTTTAATCAATGTGTAGTGTTCGCGTAAATATAAGAAATCATTACTTCCATATCTATTTAAATAAGTACTCGTACTCGTATATACATACAATGTATGTATGTATAACAAAAATAACTTAAAAAGGAAAAATGTGCATGCGTGCGGGCATGTGTGAGTTAGAGTGCATCGTCATCATCATTCTCATCATCACAGCCCTTCTCAAATCCTCTGCTGATGATCATAGGCTTGCCCCAAGGAATGCCACAAAGCACGTTCCTGAGCCAACCGCACCCATCGGCTTCCCTCACTCGCAAAGAAATTTAAATCAAACACAACAAATATAAGAAAATTTAACTGCTAAACGGTTATATTTAAGTGCAGTAAATGCATTACCTAGACAATTCATGACTTTGCAGCAAGCCGTACACGCTCTTATCTCTCGCCATAGCCGAATTTGTAGTTTACTCGCAAACGCCCGAAACTTTGAATATTCTAATGGAATCAGTTACCGTGCTCGCGGGGTGGCCATTAAGAAACTCCATTCGTCTGCCGCTTAGTTTATCAACTGTACACGCTTATCTCGGCTACATAGGTTGTAACTTAGAGAGCAGCGCTGATAATTTTGATTTGCCGTGTAGGGCCTATGAAAATTCATGAACTTACTTCGTCTTTTGAGTATCATATAAGCAACTCTTAAATAATGCCAAAAAGATTTACGTTATATTACGTTATCGTTTATCGTATAAGAGCCACGCTACAACTATATTAACAAAACATGGGTGGGCTCGACCAGAGAATGTCCACCATTACAACAATTGTACACGTGGTAGAGCTATACTGTAGCTGTATTAGTAGTATAGTTGTAGCACGAATGGGCCAGCTCGACTGAGGGGTGACGACACTTATCACAGAACACCAGCGTAAAATAACAGCTACACGCTGCTGAGTTTCGTAACGTGAGTTTAGAGAACGGGAGACCCGTTTTGCTGAAAACTAGGCATTTCATCTTAGTCCTCACGGGTGACAACGTATCTGCATTTTTGATTCCTAATTGACGATAGATGTAGATGTCTATGGGCCACAGCAACCACTTACCATCAGGTGGACTGTGTGCTCGTTTGACATCCTATCCTATATAAAAAAATGTTTCATTGCAATCGGTTGAGCTAATTCGAAGATTAACCAGAACCGACGGACAGATAATTTTTTTAAAAGGTTATTCATATTGAATAGAACCACTTAAACGGATTTTATTGCGTTTAATTAACTTATTTTGAATTCCCGACGTTTCGGGTGCTTTACAGCACCCATTGTCACGGTGATAGTTAGCCCGGCTACAGTTTTTGAGTCGGGCTAACTATGACATTATGACATTAAAAATCTCAGTCCCTCCCGTGACCATGGGTGCTATAAAGCACCCGAAACGTCGGAAATTAAAAATAAGTTAGAAATAAGTCAATTAAACGCGATAAAATCCGCATAAGTGTTTTTATTCAATGTGTAGTGTTCGCGTAAATTTCAGAGATCATTATGGTTGTTCATACCTTAATGGAAAGCAAATAAATCGTCTCAGTTATTTTCTATAAATGTGCTGTGAATTTTGTATTTTATTGCTTTGTTATTTAGTGTCGAGCAGTTTCCTTCTTTCCTTCTTTCACATTAGTAATGGTTTAACTCGATTTATCACTAACATAAAACAGAAGGTAACCTACTTTAATACTTTAGTAAATTAGCTAACCGTAAATAATCGCGTGCTGACGTGCAACTGTTACGCATCCAACGTTAATTTATAGTCGGGTTCTTAAAGAACGAGTCATTTTATGCGGGTGTCATATTATGATTAGTGTATTAATGTTGAAGATTAATGTAATAAGGGTACACCACAGACATCCATGTATCGTAATCATCATCATCATCATTACAGCCCTTCACAAGTCCATTGCTGAACATAGGCCTCCCCAAGGAATGCCACAAAGCACGGTCCTGAACCACATGCATCCATCGACTACCTGCATGTCTTACTAGGTCGCCCCTCCACCTAGTGAGGGGACGTCCTAAATTTCGCCTGCGGGTACGAGGCTCCCACTCGAGAACCTTTTTTCCCCATCGGTTATCGGTTCTTCGAGCTATATGACCGGCCCACTGTCACTTCAGTTTACTAATCCGTTGTGCTATGTCGATTACTCTGGTTCTACTGTCCTTATTTCTAAGTTTATTACGCAGATAAACTCCGAGCATAGCCCTCTCCATAGCTCGCTGAGCGACTTTGAGCTTCCTCATACCGGCCGGGGCCGGCAGTGAAGGACCGCGTCTCAGATCCATAGGGCATCAGTGCCAATACGCACTGGTTGTACAATCTAGTTATGAGGTATATATTAGAGATGGGCCGAATATTTGTTTTATATTCGGTATTCGGCATATTCGGCATCTTTACCGAATATTCGTATTCAGCCGAATATTCGGCTAATTTACCGAACATTTGTTAAAGTGGTACTCATAGTGTCCACTGAATTGAAATGTACGAATGGAGTAATGCCATGTCTTTTACTGTTGAAAATAAATTCTATTTATGGGTTAAATGTTAAATCTGCTTGTATAGTTTTACGTTTTTGAGGCAATATAGATTTATTTCCAATTATAGCAAATAGAAAGCTTGATAAAATGTTTTGGAATCAAACAAAAAAACATTACATTAGTACATTTCACTTTACTTTGGTCATCAGTTTCTCTAAAATAAGTCCAAATAGTAGATATCCTGCCACTCATTTTTATCATATAATTATCAATTTTCACTAAGAATAACACAACCAAATACTTTTTTCTCACAAAAATAGTCAAAACATAAGCCGACAATTTGATCATAACTAGATGATGAGCGAGGGACAAGGTCCAGCGCGACATAAATTGGTCAGGTACAGAGGTGTTGCTGCCGAATAAAGTTCGGCCGAATATTTGGTTCGGTAAAAGTTTTACCGAACTTTCGGCTGAATATTCGTATTCGGTGAAATCCATATTCTGCCAATCCCTAGTATATATATAATTTTGAGGTACGCTTGATGAGAAGATGGGTCGCAATTTCCCGAACGTTTTTTAATAATATATAGTATAATAATCTATAGTAATATTATTACACATCGACCAGTAATAACTAGCAGTCGCACGTATCAGTAATTTTTTTTTACAAAATAAATATACCTTCGCGTACCTACCTATCGACCGCCACTCAGAACAGCGTTAGAAAAATAAATAAGTTTTTTTATAGGGTGACAAACTAACCACAGTCCACTAGATCGTAAGTAGACTCTGTGGCCTATAGACATCTACATTTGTCACAATTTGTGAATATATAATAATAAGATGGAATGCCTCGTTTTCAGAAAAATTGTTTATTGTTCTCAACATTCTCCATAACACAACAGCCTTAATCTGGTATTTTACGCTGGTATTCTATGAGAGCTTGGTTCTACCCCGGTCGAGCTGACACAGTCGTGCTACAGCCGCAGCGTGGCTCTAACACATGAAAAAGCCAGAGTAATACAATACAACAGTAACAATACAAGTGTTCTCTCACGACGAACGTTCCAAGATAACTTATAAAATAAACACTATTCAAATTGTGTTCATTCAAGTTCCGATTATAATTCAATTTGAAATACTAGACAACCATAATCACTTGCTCGTGTAAGTGTTTACAGGCTTCTTCAACGTGCGATGAACATTGTGTAATCCATGCGTACATTGTAGAAACACTTGGTACTTGACGTACGCTTGTTTATTTTAAATAAGTATCAACACACACACACGAAACGATGTGTGTGTCTTCAAGGCAAGAGTGAATAGGCTTGTATTACGCAAAGGCTACGATTTAACATCTAGGGTTTCATCAACACTTACCACCGGGTGGGGTCGCAGTCAAGCACTAGGTCATAATAAGTAAGCTTCCTGATTACTGGATGTATTAGAACCAATTTCTTCAATGAACTTTATGGTTAATGTATTCATATTTCTACAACACGAGAAGCGTATGTCCAGTAGTGGTTTTCAAGCCGATAAACATGAAGATAAAGACGTTTTAATATAATGGAAATAATAATAGAGCTACGCTGTAGCTATATTATAGTTGTAGTACGAATGGATCGGCTCGCCTGGGGAACGACCACGCTCGCACATAACACCAGCGTAAAATAGGAGAGCATTGCTGCTATTTCGTATGGTAATTCTAGAGAACCGGAGAACCTTTGAAAGGAAACAAGGTATGCCATCTTAATCTTAGATAAATGATAAATTCGATGGGCTACAGCATCCACTTATCATCAGGTGGACTGTGTGCTCGGTTGTCATCCATATCCTATAAAAGAAATAACACATCTGTATTTGTTACTATGATATATTATCATTCTTTACGTACATATACATATATCCAAACACAGTACTTGCAAGAAAATGAAATATTTATATTTCTAAGTAATGTCTGCGTCCATTACAATAAGTATTATTAAAAATACTTTCTATTTTTCATTAAACTAGAACTAATTTGAATATAGCGATGAAACGATGAACTTAAATCATATTTACTGTCTGGAGTCGAATCTTATGGAAATAATTTAAAAAAGTTTAACCGAATGCCCATTTGCCCCTCTTGTAAAATAAATTGTAAAATAAAAATAAATAAACAGTCATAGAAAAATCACGAAATTGCCCTAGTACGTGTAGGAACGGTTCCGTTGTGCGAATTATCTCTAACCTCGATCTTTCAAAGCATCGATCACATGTATTCAGCAAGAATTTTTTCTTAGATTCTTAGTCAATACAAATTACAAAACATAATAAAAACTACTCAATAACTTAAGTTACAGCGAGCTTAAGTGTTCAATAGGAATTACCTTATGAAAAGTACCCTTGCCGTCAAAGCCTATTAAAAGTTCATATCTAAACATAGGTCTCCTCCATAGACTGCCTTACTGGGGGGATACTTGCCACAGTGGCCACGCTTGGCAGGCGGGTAATCGACCGCAAGTTTTTTTTATTTTCTTGTTGTTATCAGAAAGAAACTGATGAAAAAATTTGGGATGTGCAAGCGGGATTTAGAAACGGAATGAGGTGTCTGCATGATCGCGGAGAAGTTTTTGGCCAAAAACCAAAAGGTTTTTTGTGCGTTCATGGACTTGGAAAAGGCCTATGACAGAGTGGATAGGGATGTACTACGGCCAACACTGAATTCATTTGGGTTGAACGCCGGCTTGATACAGGCATTGGAGTCGCTTTATAAGGACTCTAGTGCTTGTGTTAGGATCAACGGGGTCTACTCGGACTGGTTGGGCATCCATATAGGTGTCAGACTGGGCTGTGTGGCTTCCCAGTGGCTGTTCAATCTATTTATGGACAGCTGTTTGCAAAATTTGAAAGTTGAAGAATGAGGATTAAGAATGGGTGAGTTAACCGTCAAATGCCTTTTGTACGCCGATGATCAAGTTATTCTTGCGTCGTCGGCGGCCGAGCTGCAAATGATGGTTACATTAATGAACAAATCATTAAAAGAAAGGGGTATGAAAGTGAACACAAGTAAGACGAAAGTTATGGTTTTTGAAAGAGAAGAAAGTAAAACGGTATGTGAAATAAAAATAGAAGGGGAGTTGATTGAGCAAGTAGATGAGTTTATATATTTGGGTTGCGTATTTAGCAGGGATGGGAGATGTGATAAGGGTATAGAACGACGAGTGAATGCAGGAAATAGAGTAAATGGGGCCCTACACTCTATTGTGAAGAGTCAAAATGTGTCGAAAAAGGCACGTATGGTAATTCACAATGCTGTGTTGGTCTCTACTTTAACGTATGGTAGTGAAAGTTGGGTGTGGCAGAAGAAGCACGAGAGTAGAATGAATGCAGGAGTATGTTAGGACTGAATCTGAATGAAAGGGTGAGAAATTGTGTGATAAGAGAAGAGTGTGGTTTGCAAGACGATGTTGTGACCAGGATTAAGAAAGGAATGCTTCGGTGGTTTGGTCATGTGGAAAGAATGAATGAGTAAAGAGTGACAAAGAAAATTTATGTTGCAGAAGTGAATGGCAGAGTCGGAAAGGGACGGCCTAGGCGAAAATTTATCGATCAAATTGGCGATTTATTGAAAACTGGCCAAGTTCGGAGTATCCTTAACCGACGAGCATGTATGTGTAGGTATATGAATGTGAAGGAGGCGAGAGAGGTGTATCAGGACCGTGCCAAATGGAAGTCTGTAGTCTCTGCCTACCCCTCTGGGTGACAGGCGTGAGTGTTTATATATTATATATGTTATCAGAATACGCTGCTGCCCATCTCCTGGTTTGTTTCCCTCGTGAGGAGAGGGGGTGTAAACATTCAGCACTACACAGTATAATATTAAAAAAGGAACAAAAAAACTCATTTAAATAGACATCTGTCCTCAAATACTTATACAACGTTTAAAATTATAGCGAGCTACGCCATGTAGAATCCGTGACATACACCTTCCCCTTGTGTATAATTAATATACCTACAAGTTAAATATTAGCAAAAGTAAAGTAAGCATGAGATTGTGTACCAACCAGCATCATGCTGACATGCATTTTATCACGAGAGAAGCGATGCGCTTTGAAGTGTAAAGACCGCTTTACGCGAAACCGTTGTTCATAAGTACTTCTGCCATGTCTTTGAAGGCAAGGGTTAACTTTAACGTGGGTACTTAAAATATTAAATGTTACGTGCGATTTTGAGCTTTTTTACAGCGTCGTAAGTTACACTGTGCCTTCGAACGATATCGTGTTGCTTTGATGTAGATGATAATGAGTGAGGTGCATATGCAATTCCCATGGTTATTATCAAATAAAACAGGGGTAATGGATGTTTTGAGCTTTTATCAAGTACTCGTTAGGCTGTATCCACTAATTATTTTTTATAGAATAAGGGTGACAAACGAGCACACTGTTCACTTGATGGTGATTGGATACTGTGGCCCATATACATTTATATCTATCCTCGATTTAAGAAAAGCATACTTAAGTGCTGTCACCCCTCAGGACTCAGATAGAATGCTTCGTTTCTAGTAAAAAAGGTCTCCGTTTCTCTAGACTCAGCGAACGAAAATAGCAGCATTAAGCTATTTTATGCTCTCACAGAACTCACCTCTTGTCCGAACAATCCTCGTCGTGAACAGTTCACGATATGATTGATATATATTCAAGTAATCAGAGTGAACTCACTAAGGTGCTTTTATTCATAGTTAGTTATGTAAGTTAGTTTTAATACATAGTATCTAATTAGATTAGCAATACTATCGTAGTAGGCTTGCTTTGCCTGTAAAGATAGTTGTTATGTGTGTGTATGTGTAAGTAAATAAATAAATAAATATGTATAAATATTCACAGCTACAATAATAGAACAGTATTAAAATTCAAAAGCAATATGAAACACGTTTTCCTGATAACAGCCATCGACAAGCGGTATAGGGTCAATTGTTTTACATTTGTAATTGTTATACACTCACCATACCGAAAACAGCAGCATTAAGCTGCTATGTTACTCTGGTATTCTGTGAGAGCGTGGTCTTTCTCCTTCTCAATCATATTATAACTTCAGCGTGGCTCTACTAAGCATGAAAGAGCAAAAATGTTTTTACCCAACATTTTGTGGGATATCGCCGCAAGAGATCATCACCCTATATAGCTCTATGGTGGTCGTAAGAGCCGACGAGAAATGTCGGAAAAAATATGGCTTGCGTCAGTACCGGGGTGACGACAAGTAGGGTCGAAAATGCAAGGCGTCTGGTACTGCTGTTGTGAATCCAAATGAGCAGCGGAAGACTATTTCAAGTCATTAAAGAAACAAGAAAGACACAATTACTACGTTAAAATTAATTTTCGACCGGTAATAAGGTTTAGCAGCCATTAAAAGCTCGAAAATAATAAGGAAGAAAAAAGTGACTTTATTGGAGGTGTTCTGCGGAAGACGGCGGAGGGTACTGCTAAGATACGATTACTATGGGTGCAATAAAAGAGACCATTATCGAGCAGTAGATAGACAAGTCTTTCAAAAAGCACATTCGTAAACACCTGTCACCCAGAAGGGTATACAGAGACTGCCATTTGACACGACCCTGACGCACGTCTCTCGTCTCCTTTACATCCATTTACCTATGCATATATGCTCGCCGGTTAAGGGTACTCTTAATTTCACTCATCTTCAGTATATCATCTATCTAGTCGATAAACTTTCGTCTATGGTTAGGACGTCCCTTGCCGGCTTTGTCGCTCTTCTGCAACATAAATTTGCTTTCTCTCTTTTTCTTCACGCATTATTTCTACATGACTATGCCAAGTGTTAAAATAACATAATATGAATTTAGTTCCTAAGCGTTTTAAGTTCCAAGACGTGGTTAAACAATGGCGCGACGTAAATATTGGGAACATTCCCCTGACCCTTTTTACTGGAAACGAGGCATTCCATCTTAGTCCTCACGGGTGACAACGCATTTGCATTTTGATTTGTAATCGAGGATAGATGTAGACGTCTATGGGCCGCAGCATCCACTTACCATCAATCAGATGGACTGTGTGCTAGTTTGTCACCCTATCCTACAAAAAAACATTCGAAAAGCTACGTAAAATGCAAATTACACGCGTATGTGTGGCTGCCAAATTATTAACATAAACAGTAGTGGACACACACCGGCCACTGGAACGTTTCGATAGTACCGCCATGATTAGATGAAATTTAAGGACTTCTAAAGAAAAAGTATCGTATAATGTATTATTCGTGAACGAATTTACAATTACAAAGAAGTATTATGTATTACGTAAGGAGTTGAGGAACTGAAGAGTTAGAGTACAATGTGTGTTAGCGAACATGTCGTGTTACATATGTCCTCTAATTTCTCAAGCATATTAGATATACAATCTGTATCTCTAACATCCTCACAATGTTTTTCATTACTGCCAGGCACGCGGTAAATCACCACTTAAGGTTGCAGTTAACAATTTGAATGGTGAAAACGTGGATCGTTTAGTCGCGTCGTCATGGAATCCACGATCATTATACCATGGGTGTTGTAAGCGATAGAAGATGAAGAGCAGCATCTTCCAGATAAAAGCTAAAAATATTAAACTAATACAAAAAATATTAAAAATGCTAAATAATTAAACACTGATTTTGTCCGTTAAAACACGTTAAAACTTGAACGACGAAAAAAGAACAGTTTTTGTTCTTCTTAATTTAGTAACCTTTGTGACACACTCGTGATGTCAATAAATTTCTAAAATAAACTACTTGTAATTGCATTGACAACACGTTCGCAATACAAAATCTAATTGTTCGTTTTTCATCATATGTAAAGTAAATAATAATAATGTCAATACATAAGTCATTAATAATAATGTCCTCCAGACCGAATTTCGGTCACGGCGGCCTGCCTCAACGGAGACTAGCCATCGGCGCAGGACAGGATTATAGTGCCCAGGTGTACGCGCAAGCACCGGTGCACTCTATTTTCTTAATCTCATAATCCGACGGGACGCTAAAAACCGACACGACCGGTGAGAGATCAGGCACAGGACCAACGGCTTTAGGTGCTTTCCGAGGCAAGGAGGTCAGACACCGTCAACTTTCTGACTCCGGGCAGCTACTGAGCATTTCTTGACGAAAAAACTCAATAATTGATTTTTGGCCCGATCCGGGATACGAACCCAGGACCTCATGATCAGCAGTCGCACTACTGCAACCACTAGACCAACGAGGCAGTCAATAATAAGACGAAGATAAACACGTATTTAGAGCTCGGACAATTTTAGTAAATCTCAAATTATGCTTAGCGTAGTTATCAACGACATTGCCGTCGAAATAATGTTCTTGTTGGCGAGCGTAACGAGTCTAGGATTAAGCCGAGCCTTTGTATAGATATTTAGGACATTGATTTAATCTTATCCTACGAGCTTTGTCGTGATAGAATTTGGCCGTACTAATAGATCCGATTAAGTTAGGAAGAACAGCGACGTTATTTAAGTATATATTTTTGTTACTCTAAGGCTTCCAGTCAAATGATTTTAAATATGAATAAGGGAATCGTATTAAGTAAAGCCAGCATTGATCCAATAAACGTATGTGTCAGGCCAGCTGATACGGAAAATTACGTCTTTTAAGGCATGAAGCGATAAACCCATCGAATCTTAACATCTATTCATCAATTGCCTTTAAATTTTAGACCTTATTATTAACAAAGAAGTAATAAAGGCAATAATAAATCTTCTATAACAAAATATGAAAATCGGTAATGATTTCTTATAATATTTACGCGAACAATATACATTGATTCAAACTACTTTTACGGATTTCATCGCGTTTATATATGTTATTTTTAATACCCGTCGTTTCGGGTGTTTTCCAGCACCCATGATCACGGGGGACTGAGGTGCCTGACGTCCCGATGTCAAAGTTAAACCGAAGTACCTTCAGCTTTTAACCAAAGACAATAATTAAAATGCTGGAAAGCACCCGAAACGTCGGGTATTAAAAATAACATAAATAAACGCGATAAAATCCGTAAAAGTAGTTTGAATCAATATAAAAATCGATTAACCAAAGAACATAGTAATCATCTACCAACAAACGGTCTCAATCACTCAAACAAAAATCATGTCTAATCTCTACGGTATCCCGTTACATTGTGTCACATTATCCCCTCCCCATCCTCTTTGCCTTCCCACCTAATGCAAATTGTAACGTTTAATACGATCCTTTCCTTTCAAAGGCTGACGTAATCTAACGATCCTTTGCGTGGTGTTAAAGTCCTTTCAATTTGACATAGTGCGAAACAAAGCGTAACGTCATGGAAGAGCGTACACCGCTAAGAGGCGTCTCCCTCGATTTGCACTGAGAATTCACTTATCGATATTACATTCGAAGCATCCATTTAACATTTAAGCCATTCTAGTTAATCCTTTCCAATACTCTAACTGAATTAAGTTCTGAATTGAATAAGGAAATTACTTGTTAATATATGATTAAATATGTTTTGGTTAATGGTTGAAAATCCTTAATTAAAACGCAAAACATGCGTGCCGGTTGGTCATGTATAGAACCTTATAAGATACATTTTTTAAAGACTTGACTATCATACTAGGACTTTTTCCAATAACGTGCAGGTAGCTTAGCTTACATACATAAATTTCAATAGGACAAAATATCCAAACACGAAACAATTATTTATAGGACATATATACATAATGCTGCGGGATTCGAACCCGCGGGACACAGCGCCGCTCATTCAAGAAATATATATAATATACTTATGGTTTAAATAAGACGTCGGCATGTGAATAGTAATTGAACGGTGGTAGCATACAATACCAGACAGATTTCCTCTGCTCAATAAATTTAAAAGAACATAACTTTTATAACACGAAAATTACAGTATATAGCTAAAGTTATAACAAAACGGTAAACAAAGCTTGTGAAGCTTTGGCCTGTACCAATACAAAATGAATGCACTAATCGTGCTGCAACATGGGATCCACTACGTTACCGTTACAGCCTACTAAAGTCAACAGCTTGATATATGCCTCCCCCATAGATTTCCTCAAAGGGCGATATTTTTCATAGTTTCCACGCTTGGCAAGCGGGTTTTTTATATAATTTCTTAAATTTACGCGAACACTACACATTGAATAAAACTATTATTTACGGATTTTATCGCGTTTAATTACTTTAATTTATTTTTATTATTGTCCCGACGTTTCGGGTGCTTTACAGCACCCATGGTCACGGGGGGGACTGAGATGTTTGACGTCCCAATGTCATAGTTAGTCCGGCTACCTTCAGTTTTTTTTTATATTAATTTTGGGTCCGATTTACGCAAAACGAGCTTACAGTATCATGAAGTCTTGCAGTGGTATGCTTGGGTTTGGGTTTAATTTTGTTAATTATAGGATCCCAAGCAGATGGTAGCACCCAACCATCTTCTCTATTGAAATTTGGATGTTTATTAATTTCAATAGCCTCGCGTATCATCCTTGGTAGGAATCGGTGTGTTTTTGCGAGAATTTGTGGTTTATCAAATCTAATGTAATGGTGGGGACGATCTTGAACATGTTCACAGACTTCCCGGAGCGTCGGTGCTTCACGTCAGCTATATGTTCCTTCACGCGGGTTTTTTATTTTTAGTCGTTATCAGGAAGCCACTGTTGCCCATCTCCTGGTTTGTTTCCCTCTGTCAGCCCTTACAACACCTCCGGGATGACATGGTGTAGTGGATATTCTTACACCGCCACTACTCGGTTAGAACACCACGTATTAACAAATAACAAAATTATTCGAGTTAACGTGAATGAAAAAAATATTTCACATCACTTTCTTTAAATAAAAAAGCCCGAGACGTCGGACTATCACACCGGCAACACAAGTAGCGTGTTCATAATAAACACTTTGTACATTTCTAAACGATCATAGAGATATTCAGCGGTACGTTTCTTCCGAGGCTTAGAAACGTCGGGCTGTCAGAAAGCGGGGCTGAATTATATTTCAAAAATATTACGTGCCCTCGTGCGGATGTCGGTGCTTCGGGAAATTTCGCTTCTACTTGAAATAGAGCGCTCACAGTACTGCTAACTCTGCAGCCATTTAATTGGTTTCCAGTGATATATATTTAACAGACGGCTGTTGTCAAAATGTCGGGCAATGTCTTTAAATATATCAAGAAAACGCTAAATGATATTTTTATCAGCTGACTTCAAAAGTAAGAAGATTTCACTTCGACTGTGTGTTTTTTTTTGTCAATTGTGAATCAAAATTTACGATTTTTTTCATTAAATACTGCAGGGGTGATCCCTTATACTCGTAATATTGAGAGTGACAAAATAGGGAAAGAAGTTTTAAAATGAAACTATTTAGACAACATTGATATCGTGATACTACTTAGTCAATATAAAATGATTAAAAAACTTTTTATAAAAGTTAAAGCCATGTATTGTGAAGTCAAGGCTTTTAATTCTTCTATGAACTATGTTTTAGCACCGACTACAGAATGTAATTTTTTTTTTATTTCTTTGAATTTCGCTTTCATTTTACATTAAAAGTTATTTTTTTATCATTTTCTCATAAGTTTACACTGCAGTCGAAAATAACAGTAAAGTTACAGCCAACATACGTCCCAGGGCTGGGCAAATGATACCTCTCACTTCTGAGAAGGTTTTAGGGTAAGCAAGTGTCCGCTGCGCTGCCCCAATACGTGTTAGCAGACTTCTCATGTCTATCATCATCATTATTACAGCCCTTTACAAGTCCACTGCTGAACATAGGCCTCCCCCAAGGTATGCCACAAAGCACGGTCCTGAGCCACCTGCATCCATCGACTTCCTGCATGTCTTACCAGGTCGTGACTCCATCTATTGGGGGGTCGCCCTACACTTCATCTACCGGTACGAGGCTGCCACTCGGGAACCTTTTTCCACAACGGTTGTCGGTTCTTCGAGCTATATGGCCGGCACCCATTGCCACTTCAGCTTACTAATCCGTTGGGCTATGTCGGTCACTCTGGTTCTACTACGGATATCCTCATTTCTCTCTCGCTCGATGAGCGACTTTGAGTGTCCTCATACGGCCAGCAGTGAAGGACCACGTCTCAGTTCCATATGTCATCACTGGCAACACGCACTGGTTGTACAACTTAGTTTTCATGTTTTGAGGTATACCTGACGAGAAGATGTGTCGTAATTTCCCGAACGCTGCCCAGCCGAGTTGAATCCGTCGATTCACCTCTCGGTCGATGTTGGACTTACCTGGCCGGACTATTTGTCCCAGGTGAACGTACTCGTCAACAACTTCGAGCTTAGTGCTCCCAACAACTACCAGCATAGGTGTGACATTGACATTAAACATGATCTTTGTTTTGTCCATGTCCATCTTAAGACCTATCTGTTGGGAAGCACTATTGAGGCCATTGAGCATAGTGCTTAAGTCCTCCAGCGATTCTGCCATAAGGACTATATCGTCGGTAAATCGAAGGTGAGTGATGTACTCGCCATTGATGTTAATACCGTATCCTTTCCAGTCCAGTAGCTTGAAAACGTCTTCCAATGCAGCGGTGAAGAGTTTCGGGGAAATAACGTCACCCTGTCTTACACCTCTCTGCAGTTGGATAGGTTTCGTACTCTGGTTCTGTACACGGATAGCCATCGTAGCCCTACTGTACAAACACTTCAGCACTTCGATATACCGGCAGTCAACTTGGCACCGCTGAAGACACTTTAGCACCGCCCAAATTTCGACGGAATCAAAGGCTTTCTCATAGTCCACATACGCCAGGCAAAGTGGCAGATTGTACTCTTCGGACTTCTGTACAATTTGCCGAAGGGTATGTATATGGTCTATGGTACTAAAGCCTTTTCGGAAACCGGCTTGTTCGGGAGGCTGGATGTCGTCGAGTCTGCGTGCGAGACGATTCGTAATGACTCTCGAAAACAGCACGTAGACGCGGCTCAGAAGGGATATCGGTCTGTAGTTCTTCAAGAGGGCGTTGTTACCTTTCTTGAAGAACAAGACCACCGCACTTCTGCTCCACGCCTCCGGAGCCTCTCAAGTCTAAGATATATGTTATTATATTTTAGACATGCAGATTTCCTAACGATGTAAATCAGCCCTCAAAATTGGAAGTAACAATTTCATTGGGACAAGCAGGGATCGAACTCAGATTGCTTGCGTACTGTGAAATGAAGAGCGAGAGGACATTATTATTTAAATACGTTTTGTAATTGAGTATATCAATCTACATACTCAATACCCTTCCAATCAGAACGCAACCGTGGAACATGCGCTAGCACAAGAAAAAGTTTACAGTGCGGCTCCTACACAGGCAAAGTCTTAGACTTAAAAGAATCCTTCTACATATTACAAAATTAACATTAATTGCCCTTATACTTTTGATAAAGTCGATGTTCGATGACAATTTCAAATCACAATAAAACATGGCTAAACGAATAATGACATATTAAGGCGGGGAACATAATGTGTATCTATGAAATGATAAAACAACTTTTAACTCATTTTATACCTAGCAGTCCGACTGGGAGCAGTGCTTGCACGGCTGTGATCCAGTCTGAAAGGCATGGAGGCATTCCATCCTAGAGCTCAGAGGTGACAATGGAGCTGCTTCTTTCTTTGTTTGACTGCAGGAGCCACTTAGTTTGATTAGGCTGTGAGTTAGTTTGTCTCTGCAGTTTTAATTAAAATATTAAAATAAAATTAAAAGTAAATTGGTTAATTGTTTCTTGAGTAATAAACGCATTAATGATGTACAGTAGTTACTGGAACGATGTGTTTTATATATTAGGCTGCATTAACATAAAACTTTACACCGTTTGGAAGCCTAAAGTTTTGATATAATGTCAGGTTTATAGGATTTCTGTGAAGTCAAGCGGCTAGAACAAATTGCTCATGCGTTTTGTATTTTGTTACCGACGGTTATGCGCGGCACGTTCACATATCCCATTACGCGATATGTCCGAGAGTGTACCCCATCCTCCTCTCCTCCTATTTACGCTTATTATTTTTTTATACAATAAGGTAGAAGAGTAGTGCTGGTAAGTGGATGCTGTGGCCCATAAACATCTACATCTATCCTCGAAAGAAGGCCCCTGAGGACTAAGATGGAATGCCCCGTTTCCAGTAACAAAGGTCTCCGTTTCTTTACACTAACAATACGTAACAGTAATACTGATACTGCTATTTTACGCGTCTGTAAGATCGTGGTCCTTCCCCGGTTAAGCCGATACATTCGTGCTACAACCACAATATGGCTTCAGCTTGGCACTACCACGTTGTAAATCGTAGATATACGTATTTTATACGTAGATAGTCGCGTTTTAGCTAATTTCTGGATCTTTGCTGAAGATTGATGAAGAATTATTGTTTTCCCGCTGCGTCGACCATTCAGGGACACAATTATTAAAAATTATATAGCATGTGAATGACCAAGGTAATATTGGAAAGAACCCGGGATAGTTAATAGATTAATGGATCTCTGTAAACACTACTTGGTTTGATTTGTATATTTTTGTATACAAATAAGCATAAGTGGAAGTGATAAAACAGCTTATTCAGGATTTTATTATTGAAAACTTATAACTTTAATGCCGATTTTCGTGTCTCTAACTTCAAAAACGACTTTCATACAAACTTCCAACTCCCATTTCACTCCCTTAGGGATAGATTTTGTCAAAACCTGATCTCTATGCCATAAAAGGAACCTACCTTACAAACTTCAAGTTTGTATGTTTTATAGTTCCTGAGATATCTGAGAGTGTTAAATATGTATTTATAATTCACTCATATTTTCATTTGTTTTTATAATCGGCGAGACACATGATTTACTGTTTTATTTCAGTCTGAAAATAGCAGTGACAACATCACGACAGCTACAGTTGATTGGATGGTTAAAAAATATCTTCCCTTCTCATTTTTCGATGACGAAGCTACACAAGTATATTTTCGATCAATTTGCCCAAATATGGTGTTTCCTAAAAGGTCCACACTTAGAAGGAAGGTCAAAGAACGGTTTGTAGAGCTTCAATTGAATCTTAAGAAACGACTACAACAATTTTCATCTAAAATGTCATTTACCATTGACGGACGGATGGACGTCAATTGCTGGTAGGAGTTACTACGGGGTCTCTATTCATTATATATACAACGAATGGAAGTATCAATCTGTAGTCCTTGATTTTATACCATCACGCGGTCGACATACTGGGGAAGATATTGCAACGATTTTCCACGAATGTTTATTGGAATATGACATAATTGATAAAATACAGGGTATCACGGTCGACAACGCAACTGCAAATACCAAATTTATGTATGAATTGGACACACCGAAGCCTAAATCACGCTATCAAAATTCCGAATCATAAACAGTATATATAGAACATCTCCGAACTATCATGGAGCATTGGTCGCTCCCCGGGCAGAACACCTTGCCCGGCGGGAAATCTCCCCTTTTCCTTCCACGGCCACAAGTGTATTATGTTGCCCACGGCGTTATGAAAGATCGAGTTGAATATTTCTTTTTAGTATATTTATTTATTCTAAAGCTGACAAAAAGGGAAATACATATATATACATAAATACCAGTCAAAAATGTTATTTCCTTTTCGGCTACACGGCAGTCAGTTAATAAGCCTTCACAAGAATTCGTTATTCCTAGTATTAACGAAAAAATACGTATTTTTAGGTACGTCTGAATTCACAAATATTCTCGAATAGAATATTTAAGCGTTGAGAGGCTTTATTGGAAATGACGTCAAGCGCCAACTCTACGCTTCGTTAGGCGAGCCGGTCGTGCAGAAGTTCATTAAATCGCCGGTTCAGTTTAGCCTCAGGTCTTGCCTACAGTCTGCGCAGTCGACCCCAAAAAAGTGACCGATCCAAAAAATATAATGAATTATTGACATATTTTTAACTTGTAACGAGGCATTCCATTTTAGTTCTCGGCGCGAAAACGCATCTGCATTTTGATTGTTAATCGAGGGTAGATGTAGATATCTGTAGGACACACATAAAAACCTATTATACATATAGGAAACTGTTAGTGAATATTACAGGCTACACTAATATTTAAAGGCTTACCATAAAATTTCAATATAAGCAAAAGTTTATTCACCTAAATTCATCGACTACCCTAACCTCGATTAATCGAGTGTCCTTCATAAGTATTTACACAAATCTTAGCAAATAGAAAAAACCTCGTCAAGTTTACACAAGTAATGCTGGAGTAAACACCAGAAGCTCTTCATAGCCGAATGTGTGTAGCTAGTAAAGGTATGACACGCCCACAGAACATAAATATAGTTTCTATACTCTTTACATGCCGGTATTAGATGAAAAATAGATATGTACTCGTAGCTTTTACTTGATAGTAAACAAACTTTTTAAGAACATGCTTACTTTTTATTTGCAACTTATAAAATGTTCGGTAGTGTCCCATCCCAATCCCATCACCATCAAAGCCCATCACTAGTCTACTGCTGAACACAGGCTGCCCTCAAGGAATACCAAAACACACAGTCCTAAGCTACCTACATTTATTGGCATGTTGTACCAAGTCGTTCTCTCTAAAGGGAGCTTACCGCCGGTACCAAATTGCCACTTGAGGAGATTTCTTCTCAATCAGTTGTTAGTTCTTCGAGCTAATGGGCCCTTTGTCGCTGTTGACCTTTGCGCTAGGTCGGTTTCTCAGTGGCAAGGTGTTCAGTCAAAAGCGGCCAAATTTGGTGCTCTGTGTACTAGTGCGGAGCTGTTCCATATACGCCGGTGTAGTTCAGAAATTTCGAAAGCGTGGTTTTGACTTCGGTTCGTTCGTTTGATGGATTATAGCGCCATAGTCCTTCGAGAAATGAGAGACCTGTGCCCACACGGCACATATAAAGGCTATGACTTCATTTGACTTAACACCATATTCGGGTGAACAGGCTAGTGTATATGATTTAGTATACTTCCTCTTAAATGAAAAACGTCTTTCACCGGTAAAGCCAACCCATTTGTGCTGCAACAATAATATAGCTGCAGCGTAGCTATACCACGTACAAGATCCATAAAACATGTTTAAAAAAAATAAGTATGACAAAAGGGCACACAGTCCACCTGATGGTAAGTGAATGCTGTGGCCCATAGACACATTTATCCTCGATTAAGAATCAAAATGAAGATGCTTTATCACCCCCAAGGTCTAAGATGGATGGCCTCGTTTACAGTATAAAGAGTCTCCGGTTCTCTACACTCACTATACTTGTTTCACAATATTTGTTGTATGTAATAACCGATCGGTTTTTATAGTTAATAAATTTATAATTTAAAATAATTGTGAGACAAGAATACGTGTTTTCCAAATCAACAAAATGAAGATGAAGTTTCACCAAACGACGACAAATGCAAGTATAAATTAAAAAATTTAAAGCATACTAAAAGGCTTAAGAGATGTATCATTTATCTTAGCCGCGTCGCCTCAGTAAATCAGTTTAAAAAAACGTACGAAAGAAGAGTTTGACGTCAATAAAAGCCTCGTGGAAATATAGAGAGCGAAGCTAAGCGACCGGAGGAGCGACGGAGTCTGAGTGAATGATCAATCACAAGGAGGGCGGCGCTCGCATCTGTCGGAGTCGGAATGGAGTAACGATTTGACGAGAAAAAATATCAAGTGGATCAATATAGGGAAGTTTTAACATCGGGAAAGAATTAATGGTGGAGATACTTCATAGAAAATTCTTGAATCGTAATAAATATACTTTGCTCAAAAAAAGACAAACGACAGTTTGTCTGAGATTCGCCGAGAACTAAAAATATATGATATGTGCTTAGCTATGCACTAGCTGCAATACCCGACTATTTACATATAGAATATTTATATATGTACAAAATATAGGAGCGGTACTAGTCTAATTGCAGGATGCAGATCGCGAACTCAAAAAGGTCGTGGATTCGAATCCACCATTTGACTATTATCTGGAACCACTCCTAACACAAGCATTTTAAGCTTACCAGGAGTGGTTACAAGGAATATTAGTGACGCTAGTAGCATTGCTAGTATTAAAAAATATAGAGGATGGGGTAAACGAGCTTGAGGACCTGATGGTAGGTGTCGACTGCCGCCCTTGAACGCCGCGACGTGCAGTTTCGTGGTCACCTGAGAGAGAAGGCCAAATTGGCCACTAAAAAGCTTGGCGTACTCAGCAAAGCGGGACATCATTTCATGCCGGTACACCACCTAAAACTTTACAAGGCGCAGGTTCGGCCTCACATAGAGTACTGTTCACATCTCTGGGCCGAGGTTCTCCAATGTCAGCTCCTTCCATTTCTTCGCATCCAGCGTATAGCGGTTCGAGTAGTCGGCGACCGAGCACTTTCTGATCGGCTTGACTCACTTGGGGTAACAAAGAGATGTTGCATCTCTTTGCAGGTTCTACCATATTTACCACGGGGAGTACTCAGAGGAATTGTCCGGACTAATACCAGCCGCTTAATTTCACCATAGCACATCGCGACAGTACTCGAGACACCATCTTCACCACCTGGATAATTGGCAAATTGCGAAAATGCAACACCAGTTTTCTTTTAAAAACGAGCGTATGCCCAGTCGTAAATGGAGTTCTGCTGTGACTGTGTGTGCTGATATCGCAAAATGCCACCTAGCAGTGATGGACTTACTAAGGAGACGTACTAAGTCGCTTATTGGTACTTATTGGTAACTTGGTTTCGTGGAGATCAATCTTGACATTGACAGCCTCGAGCACAAAAGCGCAGAGTAGTTAGCTTCTCAGCTGCTCTTATTCTAGAGGATGCATTTCGAAGAGTGTGCGCTACATGCCTTAATTTTCCTCTCACCTTTCCACTATCGGATAACCAGGCGTATTTCAACCTGAGTGACAGGGTGAGAAACTGTGTGATAAAAGAAGAATGTGGTTTGCAAGATGATGCGGTGACCAGGATTAAGAAAGAAATGCTTCGGTGGTTTGGTCATGTAGACAGAATGAATGGGGAAAGACTGACAAAGCAAATATATGTCGCAGAAGTGAATGGAAGAGTTGGAAAGGGACGTCCTAGGCGAAAGTTTGTCGAACAAATTGGCGATATATTAAAAATGGGCCAAATTAAGAGTACCCTTAACCGACGAGCATGTATGCGTAGGTATATGGATGTGGAGGAGGCGAGAGAGGTGTGTCAAGATCGTGCTAAATGGAAGTCTGTAGTCTCTGCCTACCCCTCAGTGTGACAGGCGTGAGTGTTTATGTTTGTTATGATTTTAATACTAATTGTAATGTAAAAATTAAATTTATTTCATAATTTTTAAATTAGTTCATTAACATTAGTCTGGTTCTCACAGCTATCGGTATTAAAAACTACAATTATATACATTAATAAAAAAATCGCAGTCAATTTAACTTTACTTATAGTCAAAAAACTTATGCTGTTACAGCATGTCGGTGATGCGAACTCATAAATTCGATCACCTAAATAGGAATAGAATATTTTTTATTTAAATATGAATAATATAAATCATTGTAATAATATTAACTGAAAGTCACTTTTATGTTTAATTTGCCGTCGAAAAATACCTCTGTCCTGAGAAAAACCAGCAAGAAACCCAGCGGCACTTTTTTTGGAAAAAGATATTTTCACTTCAAAAAAACACCAACACTAGGAATTCCTTCAGGATATTTATTACCTAATCGCAATTGTTTGTAGGCCATACAAATACCAGTTCCGTGCGGGTATTGAACTCGCAGCCAAATAATAAGCAGAAATATATTTTGATCTTTGATTGAAATTGGATGAAAATTGAGTGTAGTGGCGAAAATGCTATAAATATCTTAATATGTATAACATAGCACAACATAGCATAACATAGCAACTATGTATAACATAGCGTAACGTAACATACTTGGCCAGAATTATAGTTTTAAGATGGTGACCATTTTTTACCACCTTTCCAGTTCTGAGCTCTGTTAAAAATTAAAGTGCTCTAGCTTATGCATTGTTCATCGACTTTTGAGCTATTTTTAAAATTTTAAGTCTAACAGGGTCAATTTAAAATCAATTGTAAAATAAAAATATAAAATTAAACGCGATAAAATCCGTAAAAATCGCGTAAATATAAGAATCAATTATTGCAAAATTTGTACCGAACAGAAATATCCAAACCTTAAATAAATATCAAAGCCAAGAATGCTCATTGTACACTTCAAGAGAACCAAAAATTTTAAAAAATACCGCAGAAGCAAACGTGGCGACTTTCCGAATATTTGTACTTCCGAAAACTATGTGAGTTACTGAGTATAAAAGGTTAGAAGTTAGCAAAACAATGTTTTAGTTTTAGATTTAATAATAAGTAAAAAATTTTTTTCAAAGAAACAGTAACTCAAAAAGCAACGCTTAAATATATAATTAAAAGCTAATCAAGGTTTTCGTACATAAGTAAAACCAAATCGCATCATTGTCACATCATATATGGCTCGGCTCGACCGTGGAACCACTTTTTGCTTTTTAGCTGGATGATAGGACTAATTTTTTGCCTCTAATTAAGTCTATGTGGTGGCCCTAGTGCTTATGTCTGCCACCAAATAGCAGAGCCTGCACTGCTGTATTTTGAAATAAAGGTTGTACAGTCAGTATAAATACAGGTTGTGAGGCATTCCATCCTTATAAAGATATTAATAGTTAATTTGCAACCATCCGCTAAATTAAATAAAATGATGTGTCTTCCCTAGATTGAAGAGCACCTCCCGCCCTCCCTCAATTGCGAGCACTAATCCCGTCACCACCAATCCCAGCACCACTACTCCCAACACCATTTCTAGGAAAAACATACCATCGACGATAATACGACACGTGTTTCGCCTCTACACGAGGCATCTTCAGGTGATATTGATACTACGGCGGCTGGCCGCTTTTATTTAATTTAGCGTATGTTTGCAAAGTAACTATTAATATCTTTATTATAATGGATTTCCGTAAAGTAACGCCTGATTCTATCAATTATTCCATCCTTATCTTCAGAGGTGATAACGCATTTTTGTTTCAAGGTGGCTGCAGGTGTCCATCGAATGCAGGAGCTACTAACCATCAGGTGAACTGTTAGTTCGCTTGTCACTTCAATTAAAAAAAACCGCACCCAAACAACATGACGAATAAAATAGCAGCGTAATCCTGACGGGAAACGGAGACACTTTTCACTGGTAACGAGGCACTTTTCACTGATTCCTAATCGAGGAACGTTATTGTAGATGTTTATGGACCACAGCATCCACTTACCATGAGGTGGACAGTGCTGCTCATCGTTTGCGATTTGTGTGTATTTATCATTCTTATTCATATAAAAATAAGTGATCTTTATTATGGTTGCAGTACTGAAGGGTATGTTTGGTCGTAAGCAAGCTCTTTCTATTATACTACATTGTAAGTTATTGGAAATTATTATTTAAAAAAGAATCCAATTGGGTTTTCTGCTGCTTTTTCCCAGGGCAGAGGTTTCTCTCCGACGTAGTGGAAAACAGCATAAATGACTTTCAGTAAGTGTTACATCTGTCGTAGGAATCCAAAAAAGCTTTTTTTTATTTCATATAAAAATCCAGAAAATTTTCACAGATTTCGTGAGGCTAATATAATCATGTATGATTATGCGTAAACTTCAGCATAAAACTAAATTCTCGCAAGCACAGGCAAGTCACGGCTTGCTCACAAAGTCCCTTCCGCTTCAGCGAGTATTCAAATTACATTTAATTTAAAACTCGACATAATCTCTACTAAAATGCTTCGCAAGCAATGTTGGTTAATTACGTAAAGAATTTAATAAAAAAACGCTTACAAGTTGATGAAATTAAAATATTTTATTTTAGATTATTGATGTATCTTAAACTTGTTTTAACAAACCGAGTAACTTCCTGCTTACATCTTACTGGACATATGCCTACTCTTAATTCTGGGTGGTGGTTTGGAGAAGGAAAAAGACCGCCGCGATGACGCAATGGATTTTTTTTCAACACCATGAACATAACAAATCACTCTTTAAGGCTGCAAAATAGTGCAAAATTTACTGTTGCTGGTGGAAAATGATGCTGCCACGGTTCTCAAACAAACAAACAAAAATAATAATTACACGAATCTTCTAATAAAGTTTTACTTAAAAATTCTTTTGCAATTATTTTATATTATGAGTCGACCAATGGAAATGCCAGCCAAACAATACAATTATATTTAAATATATGCGTGTATCTACCCCCAAATATATATCAAGCCCACGATACGAGTAATAATTAGTAACACAACCTTAATCTAAAATATTTAGACCTTTATTTAAATTGTCTTGACACTAACTTAATTTCTCTGCGTGATGAAACAGATCGATTGCAGCATCTTCGTGATAACTGCTCAAAATAAAAAAAAAACTGCCGTTACCAATGCAACTATGGCAATATCGGGGGGGAGTGGTTGTGAGGAATCTCTTACGCTTCCTCTCAATTAGGGGGAAAGAAGAAATTAAATCTCGCTGTAAAAGGAACCACACATGGATCATTAGTGTATTAAAATAACTATAATTCCCAAACTACATTACAAAATTTGACTAACGTAAATGCGGTGCGAGCGATCGCTTCGCAGTCAGTGCCCTGCCAACCCCAGTAGATAAACACGGTGAGTAAGCACGATGATAAATGCGACCGAACGAGCAACACTTGTAGCGGTCTACGCCAACTTTATTATTGATGAGCCGTTTAGCGTTCAACTTCAAGTTTTCGTGGAAACAATAAATTTAACTCGTCATACAGGACGTTAATATCGTGTTCGAAACTCCGGGTAATGTTGAATAAATCGAATGTAAGCTTTTGTATGATTAAGATGTTATCAAAAGTTGGATTTTCAGGATTATTTTGATATTTAAATGCATTTTTGAAATCCTATGTAGTTGATAAATAGGTTGGCTATCTACACTTTTTTCATCTATCTATTCATCACTGCCTATATAAGTTATGCTACTTATATGGGTTGTGATAAATAATGTTCTAAAAACCTGAACTTCTTCGTACATAATACATCCTTTGTTGGCACAAACCGACCGATCAATATAATTCACTACTTCTATACTACACTTTAATACTTACACTTCAATATTCAGTTATTACTTTTTCAATTTATGGTTCGTACGTTAAAACACAATATGTTTTTCTTAAGTTTAATGCTGCAGATATATTATGAACGAATAGGTTAGACCGGGATATGACGTATGACAGAAGCTGTTTCTTATGATGAGTGTAGAGAACTGGAATTCCTTTTACATGCAAAGAGGCATTGCACCTTAGTCCTTAGTGGTGATAACACATCTGCATTTTGATACTTAATTGAGGATAGATCAGAGACAAGATCAAGAGACATCCACTTTCATCGGTGGACTGTATTATATTTATACTATAAAAAGCCAGTGGGGCCGCGGTTATGTGCGAAAGTGTAACAGAAACAGAAACTTTTATATTATTCAATGTAGATTATAAGCAATACTTATTGAAAGTCACTTTTTTCATTTACCACTGGTTCGCAAAAAAAACCTCTGTCCTGGGAAGAACCAACAAGAAACCCAGCGGGACCATTTTATTTCCAATAATAGCTTACAATCATGTTTACAATTAACAACACAAGACAAATTAGAAATAGCTTGGTAGCGATCACCCTTCCCAGGTGTTATTATCATCCATAAATTCCTTAATATTATAATAACCCTTTTTATACAAACTTAGTTTAATAACATTTTTGAACTTTGTGTATGACAAATTTTGTATATTTTCTGGG
Organism: Parnassius apollo; assembly: GCA_907164705.1. Lineage (NCBI taxonomy): Eukaryota > Metazoa > Arthropoda > Insecta > Lepidoptera > Papilionidae > Parnassius > Parnassius apollo. The sequence goes on along the minus strand of CAJQZP010000644.1, from coordinate 1,703,409 downwards.
ATTTTGTTGTAAAAGCCTATACCTCTCCCCAAGAATGAATTACTGACTCGGTGGAGTCGAGTAACTGGTACTACCAGCTTGTGTCTGTTCCTAGTATTTACAGAATGAATACCACTTATTTTCGCAAAACTACTTTTATTTTTGTGTACGTGCATTACATTTTCATAAATATATTAAGAGGCCAGAGTTAATATATAAATTTCCTTAAATTTTTGTCTCAGTGACTCTTTTGGTAAAAAATAAAATATATATTGCTCTTTGCAACTTTCCGCTAAAATATAAATATGATTCGTGTCTTACCTGGATTGAAGCGCACCTCCCGCCCTCCCTCAATTGTATACACTAACTCCGTCACCACTAGACCAAGCACCACTACTCTCAACACCACTATTCCAGGCAAGACACACCATCGACGATAATACGACACGTGTTTCGCCTCTACACGAGGCATCCTCAGGTAATGTAGACTCTACGGCAGCTGACCGCTAACTTAGCGGTCAGCTGCCGTAGAGTCTATATTACCTGAGGATACCTCGTGTAGAGGCGAATGATGAGAGGGAGGGCGGGAGGTGCGCTTCAATCCAGGTAAGACACATCACTTTATATGTTTAACGGAAAGTTGCAAAGAAATTTATATTTTTATGTTTTTATTATAATGGATTTCCGCAAAGTAACGCCTGATTCTATCAATTATCGACTCTTTTGGTTTTAAATTATATATTGCTCTAATGGCCCTTTTCTTTAAAATAAATATAATTTCAGTGTCAGTCACTTGTCTCCATAGCAAAATACCATACGACATAATATGGAAATAACTAAAGTAAACTATTCTAGCTGTTTCGACACTGGTAAGAGTTCTAATCTTTTTACAGCATATGCTGCAGAACTAAGTCTGCTAGCTAGTTTTGATATATGATGGAGCCATTGAAGCTTTGCGTCTAGTGTGTTTCCAAGGAAAAAGGTGGTAATCAACAAGACTCAGTTCCTCCCCATTTAAAATTACATTAGTATTGACATGTTTAACATTAGGAGTTACGAATTTCAAACATTTAGTGGCCCTGCCAATATACGGCACAGGTGGAACACCGTGAGGTTTTAGTCAGTACGAGTCCGACAAAACTAGTTTTTGCCCCCGAGCGGCGATATCCATTAGGACTTTCCCACGTTATAAAAGTTAACACGTGCTCTGTCCCTATGACTTGAATGTATTTAATAAAAAATAAATGGCCAAAAGCGAAATGATTTTCTGTAACGTCGCGCGCTGTAACCCCTCGGACAGTGTAAGCTCGCCTTGAAACAATATCGTCTGTACACGGTCGCCGCCTGTAATTTATACAGCGGTCATAATTCCTGTAGAGGGGCTGAATTTATTACGGATGAATTAATTTAGCGGGCGAGGCTTTTAATCCGGCCGCATCTGCGTCGCGCCTATAACACACCCTGTGCCGGCGGTATTAAAAAGACTTGCAAATGTCGATTTAAGACTGCATTAGCTATTTTGTTTGCTGGCAGCCGAGATCGTAACACACCGTGAAAAAGGATATAAAACATCGAACCCAAAATATACTCAATTTTCCTTGGTATTACATTTTTATTTTCGCTATTTTCCACATTTTGAAATTGTAATGGTAAAAATTTTAGTTTGTATTTTTTTTGTGTTTTGTTTCTCTTTGTACTCATATTTTTATGTTCTCACCAACTTACTTTACAAATTGGATCAATGTCTGAACATGTCTGACGGCCACGCATTCCTGGCTCAGTGGATACAGCTCCGAGTAAAGAATGCTTGATTTTTTTCTCTTTCTGTTTAAAAATTTGACTAGCTTTACCCCCGAAGCTGTATTCTCCTATTTCTTTGTTTTTTGGTCATTGCTGAATATCAGCGTTATAGTGTCACCATAACCCATGCTGAGCCACCTTTTTGGCACGCCTTCAACGTACAAAGACAAATTTAATAGAATCAGGTGTTTCTTTGCGGAAATCCATTATAATAAATATATTAATAGTTACTTAGCAACCATCCGCTCAAATTTAATAAAATTACCTAGTTTGAAGACCTCCTCCCGCCCTCCCTCAATTGCATGCACTAATCCCGTCACCACTAATCCCAGCACCACTACTCCCAACACCACTATTTCCAACACAACTACTCCCAACACCACTACTCCCAACACCACTACTCCCAACACCACTACTCCCAACACCACTACTCCCAACACCACTACTCCCAACACAACTACTCCCAACACCACTATTCCAGGAAAGACACACCATCGACGATAATACGACACGTGTTTCGCCTCTACACGAGGCATCCTCAGGTGATGTAGATAGACTACGGCGGCTGACCGCTAAGAAACAAACTTTTTCTTTATCTTTTTGATTTTCAAACTAGATAGGACACCTCATTTTATTTTATTTGAGCGGATGGTTGCAAAGTAACTATTAATATCTTCATTATAAAGTCAAATTTATTAAATTTTGTTTTTTGTCATAAGTTAGTATATTGTTGTACGGTGGTAGACTCAGTTGCTGCCTAGGAGACCGTCCACGTGGCACCAGCCTCTCACGTAACTCTGCCGTCAGATAGCAGGGCTTGCGCCGCTCTGCTCCAGCCTGAAGGGTATACAGAACCACTATAATAAAAGGCGATGAGGCATGCCATCTTTGTTTGAAGTTGGTTGCAGGTGTCCATGGGCTGCAACAGCCATTTACCATCTTACCATCTTACCATCGTATCTTACCAGACATTCAGTATTATATTTTTAAAACAAATGTTAGTTTTGTAATCCACTTACCACCAGGTGGACTGTGTGCTCGTTTGTCAACCTTATTCTATAAAAAAAAACATAGAGACAGAGGGAAAAGAAACATAAAATGACAGAAGCATCATCGTCAATCTGCGGTTGCCAACTCCCTTAGCGAAATCCCCTCTGCGAGAAAATCTGTCTCATAAGAGGAGGAGGACTATATTTAGCGGTGGATTTTTATATTTTTCTAGGCTTTTCTTGCCTTTTGTTAGTCGCTTCTTAGTACACCCAAGAGACGAAATGTGGCTGAAAATTCGCTAATACCTCTACCACACGGCATAATTATTAATTATTTTAATTTATCGATATTCTCCTATGCCGTGGCAGCTCAGAGGCTACGCGCTTGCCGTACATATCACAGCAATCCGGATCAATCACCGAGCGCCACTGAAATGGTGATTTACAAATTTAGGTGAATCGTGGGGAAACCTACATCTAAGAAATTAAAAAATATATTTCGAAGACATATCTCCGCTAATGCACATTTTGAAAGCTATGAGACTTTAAACTGTAACTAAACTTTTTTTTATATACATTGAAATACATTTTAACTAAGAAAAAACCTAACAGTGCCCAAAAGGTTCACAAATTATATAAACTTAACGCTAAACTTTTAAGGGCCGTCAGGTTTTTGTTGGTTTTAAATTAATTAATTCGTCGGTGAAATGAGTTTGCTTAACAAATTAGTATTCTAAAAAAAAACAGGTAAGCAAAGTTTCAAAGTAATGAGATAAAGGGCTATTTTCATATTTTTCTAAACGAAGTTTAGAGTACAAATTTTTTTTCAATGAGCAATTTTCATATTTATTTAAACGAACTTTAGAACATTATAAATTATTATAAGTTAAACAATGTTTCCTTATACGTGATAGAGCCATTCTGCAGCTATAGCTATAGATATATATCTCGACCGGGGAGACTTGAGAATAGAAAAAGCATGAAATAGCAGCGTAACGCTACTAAATTTCTTATGGTAAGTGTAAAGAACTAGAAACCATTTTCACTGCAAACGAAGCATTTCATCTTATTCCTCAGAGATGAAATTTAATTTTAAATTGGAGATTGATGTAGATTGTCTTATGGGCCATATTTTTCAATTACCATCAGGCAGACTGTGTGCTGGTTTGTTACCCTTATTTTACAAAAAAAGAATATTTGGTTTTTTACAACCTACCACCGCTAAACCTAGGTATAAATTACTTCATTTGATATTTGCCACAGTTGCCACGCTGGCGGTTTTTATTACTTATAGTTGTTATCAGCATGTTGCTGTCCATTTCCTGACATTCATTTAATTTGATTGCAATTTCGATATTGAAATTAAGCGTCCGCAGCCTTATAGTTAAGGTTGCTCACCTCTATCCTCGATTAAGAATTAAAATGCAGATATACGTTGTCAACCCTGTGAACTAAGAAGGAATGCCTCTTTTCCAGTAAAAAGGTCTCCGTGTCTCTCGCCATACGAAACACATTAGTATTAAGTTTTTTTTTTTTCTTCCACTATTTTTTTTTAAAAATAACTTTTTTATTTTTTTTTTTTTTTTGACTTTGTAAGGATCTTGGCATTTATTTTTCCCTTACTGCTATTTCACACTGGCATTATGAAGAGCGTAGTCCTTCCACGGTGAAGCCGACCCATTCGCGCTACAACAATATTGTAACTGCAGCGTAGCTACGCCACGTTAAATTTACTTCACGTCTGTTATTTAAATCAATCATTTGGTAGAACGTATATAGGCTGAGACTTTAACTTTTTAAATGTAATTATTGGTAACGTTTCAATCGTTCATAACTATTATGTGATTATGCGATGCAGCACACGTCTACAGTCTACTTATATAACACAAAAGTAACTGCCAATATACCACGCCATGATGCGTTTAAAACTGTTTTCATGTACATTATAAATAATAAATTACCATAAATTACGTTTAAGACAGGATGGAAGCGTGTTTGATAGCAGAAGCGTTTTGTATAATGCGCGAATTTAAAGTCTGAAGGCGTAGAAAATTATTGTGAAAGTGGACGCAACCGCTCGTGAAGCATCCATTAGTCGTTTCCCGCCTAAACTGCGATAAAAACCGTTTTATTTAATAAAAGATATTATTTTACATCTACTGTTGATATTAGTATAAATGCTCGTGATGAATGGCATTTTTGCCCTGCCTAAGGAGAGTAATTTTTTTCAACAGTATATAATATGTATAACTGTTTCATTCGGCATAATGGATTTTAATATAATATGACGTGAGTGAGATTAGTCTTAATCGTGGGCGTGACATTGGGTATAATTTTTTTTCTCTTTTCAGTAAACTTTTTTCAGTATTCGGATTTCTTAAATTATAGTTTTAATCATTAGGCTCGTATCATTTGTACGTAAGCTAGGCTTGTAGATACCGTGTTCGCGAATGGCTAAGTGCTCGTTGTTAATTTAACAGTACACAGTACAGAGCAACAATGAAATTGTTAATTGCAATTTTAAGTGTAGTTAGTCATCACATTCATAATGCTGTGTCAATCCCTACTTTGATGTATGGTAATTAAAGTTCAGTGTGGCAGAAAAAGCACGAAAGTAGAATAAATAATGCTGTAGAAATGAGGTCTTTAAGGAGTATGCTAGGGTTGAATCCGAATGACAGGGTGGGAAATTGGGTGATAAGAGAAAAATGTCCTATGCAAGATGATGTTGTGACCAGGATTAAGAAATGAATGCTTCGGTGGTTTGGTCATGTAGAAAGAATGAATGGTGAAAGAGTGACAAAGCAAATTTATATGGCAGATGTGAACGGCAGAGTCGGGAAGGGACGCCTTGAAAGAAATTTTATCGACCAAACTGGGGATATTTTGAAAATGGGCCACATTAGTAGTACCCTTAACCGACGAGCATTTATGAGTAGATATGGAGTGTAAAGGAGGCGAAAGAGGTATGTCAGGATCGTGCCAAATGGAAGTCCGTAGTCTCTGCCTACCCCTCTGGGTGACAGGCGTGAGTGTTTATGTTTTACGTTTATGTTTAGTCACCACGTGGTCGCCAGTGAAGTTAAACATAGGGAGAAAGTCTACATGTGTGAGAAATTAAAACAAAAAACGAAGAAGTGAAGTCCGCCAATACGCGTTGGGGCAGTAAGGCGGACATGTTATTTAATGATTATTTATAATTAAATAGGCTCCAGGGTAGGACCATTTCATCGACTCACCTGGCTCAGGACTTGTTTTGTAACATTCCTCAGGACTTTGTTTTGTAACATTCCTCCAACCTATGTTCAGCACTTCAGCAGTGAACTGGCTGTAATAATTATAGACCTTTTTGTTTTTAATAAAATTTAATGTTGTTTTAATTTGTTCTTTATTAGTATACAAATATAGTTAAAAACGTGAAATATCATTATATAAGTATCGTCGTGAAAATTTTTGAATCGATATTCAAAATTTATAATTTTTTGTGATGTTTGTATTGTTTCCAAATGAGATGTAGCTGCCGTTCTCCAAACTTCAATGATGTAGTCCCTCTGTTCGGTTTGACTAATGCTGTGGGGTGCTTATACTAGTAACATTAATTTAGATTTTTTCTCTGTGCTCCAATTAAGGTAATTATCAAAAATTAAAATTTGATTTGACATTTTGGTTTTCAACCTTCTCAATCTCTGATAACGGATCAGAGATTGACCTTGAGAAGGTTACATCCCCATAAATTTTTCTATCAATCGGATTTGTTGTTCGATTAATTTTAATTTAATATTATCAGTAATATTTTTTCTTTTTGTGGGAGGGGAGGGGTTACATAACATAACTCGTTTTGCTAGTATTCATAGCAAATAGATTTGATTGAAACCATTTCTTAAATAAATTATATAAGCGTTGGACAGATGGAAACAATGCCACATGATTTTTGTGAAAAATGAAATCTAGAAAAACGTCTAGAAAACAGAAAGATCTAAATTACTGTAACTTAAGCTTAAGCAACTTATTCTCACATTAACAAAGATTTACACACACATTAACGAACATCAATTAATCATACCATCATGTGACACTTTACACTAACTTCATAATATTATCGCGTAACGCCACGGACAGACTATATACAAAATGGGTCCCGTAAACTTCTCGATTCCCTTTAACGAGGTGGATTGGTGACAGGGCCTGATAAGGGTGTCGTATTGTACAGCTGATGGCATCGATCGCCGGCCGTCACGTATACATTCTTGTATGAACTTTCCATTTTGACCCTCTTAAGGACGTTATATGCAGGACCTTCTATTCGCTAAGATGGCTAATGGTTGTAGGCGTTACTTGCAGAAACGTTGACAAAGTATTAAGTATACAACACAAGAAAGCTACAAAAAATATCTATAATAAAAATTACTACATATAATTTCAAATATAATATTTAAAAAAACAGTTTTCAGTTTTACTTCAGCAGTAAATACTTTGTTAGAAAGAAGAAAGAAAGAATAGAATATAACTAACGATCCTCTCTGGGTTTCACAAGGGTGATTTCCGGTACTCGTCAACAGGGCCACCTCGGTAGGTGTTGTCCTGTTACCCGGTGGTCCAGCCGAATAGGAGGAAATCAATGACAAACACTCGTACAGAAGAATTAATATACAATGAGAGGTCAAAAAGTACGCGGAATGAGAGGAAAAGGGGGTGTAATTTAACATGGCTTTTTTTCTCTCCGATATATTCACCATTAACCCTAATACACTTCCAAGACCGTTTAAATAATTTATTTATGAATTCGGAAAAAATGTTTTGTCAAAGCCCTCAGAGGCACAAATTGCCGACGTAACTTCTTCGTCATGTGTAAATTTCTTTCCCCGAAGCTCTTTTTTCATATTTGGGAACAAATAATAATCTGAAATCTGAACTACAGGGAGGATGATTTAAAGTTTTGAAGCCGCACGTAAGTAAAGAAGCCATCGCAACATGACTCTTGTGAACGGACGCGTTGTCTTGCAAAATGAGCACACCTCGAGACCACTTCCCCCTGCTTTTTTGTTGAATCGCGTCTTTTAATTTTTATAATATCATAGCGTAATACTGTCCCGTGATATTGACACCTTTATCTTTATAATCGATTAAATAAATCCCCGCTGAATCCCAAAAAACTAAAGCCATAACCTTTCCAGCCGACTGGCACCGATTGGAATCGCCGTCCGTTGGTGTCAGTCTTTGGGCAGACAAAAATGCATAAAATCCACCTGATGATAAGTAGAATCTGTGGCCCATATACACATCTCTATCTATTTTCGATCATGAGTCAAAATGCAGATACTTGGTCACCCAAATAGTTAGATGAAAAGACTTGTTACCAGTAATAACCGGTTCTCGTCACATATAAAATACAGCAGCATTAAGCTGCTATTTCAGGATGGTATGTGTGAGCGTGGTCCTTCCGCGGTTGAGTAGAACCAATCGTGCTGCAGCTAGAGTTGATGACCAGATGACAGAAATTTTGCTGACATGTCTGGAATTTTAGCCTTCTGTTAGAGAAACAGGGAAAATTTAAACTGTAGGATTTTTATAAAAAAATATTAATTAAACAATTTAATCACAAAAATAATAATAAATGAATCAAATCTCAACACTTAAATTGTTAAATTAATCTGACTTGGCTCGTCCTGTTTATTCTAGGATATTGCACATAATATAAACACATTTGCAAGTTTTTACGATTAGATATTTTTGCATAATGTTCGTCAGTTAGAAAATTTACTGGAAAGCCAGGGATTTTACCAGGAAAAGTCATTTACGGTTCTGGTAACCCTAGCTGCAGCCATAATTCATAAGCCCGACGGGATAATATAAATATAATAATCCAGCTTGACTCTAAATGTGATGTAATGTTATTTAGAGTCACGTTGGATGGATGACATGATTATATCCTTACCACGTCGGACCATCTGTCTATCTCAATTATCAAAGTCATCCCGCATTGGGAGCTTTCAAAATTTAATTTAGGAGAATGACAGAATTGTTGCGAAATTTCCAGTTTCAGTTTTAGATGTTTGGACGTAATAAAATAAATTCATAGATGAGACTGTTTAAATGTCGTAGAGGCTCTAAGTATAAGCTGGTTTCGAGCTTTAATTTTTTTTACTATTCAAAACATAGTGGGTCGCTTGAAATCCTGAGTTCTGTTTAAAAGTTGCATGAGAGCACGTCTTACACATTGTTTCATTGCTATTAATATGCTTCATCCAATAAGTGTGTAATTCTTAACCCCCGACAAAAACAGAGGGGTGATGTAAGTTTAACTAATTGATGTAAGTTTGTGTACTTGTGTATCAGTGTGCCTGTCCGTGGCATCGCAGCGCACAAACACAAGAAACGATTTTGATTTACATATTTGTTTTCGGTTGAAAAGCGACTTGATCACGTTTTCCTAGCTATCCAAAATATGTTCTGCAGTTTGAAGATCATCAGCTCTTTTTGTTCAGGAGGTTTTTTAATTTCTTTATTTAAGTTATTATGATAAAATACCCATTTTTGTATAAGTAAAGCAAAGTTACAGCCTATATGCGACCCACAGCTGGGCACAGTGTTGGCGAACTTTACATGTCTTCGAAATATTTTTTCTTATTCCTTAGACAAAAAAAGTTGCGTTATTGTTTTCTTCCACCGCAGAACACGTGGTAAATCAACACTTAAAATTGCAATTAACCATTTCATTGGTGCCGGCGGGGATCGAACCCGGGTTACTCGCGTTCTGTTATATTTACAGCGAGCGTCAACCATCTGAGCTACCACGGCTCTTCTTTTTAGTTTTTGTATAAGACCTTAACATAATACGAAATAAATGCCAGCAGAATATCTTCGTCAGTTCTTCTTCGTTCAGAAGAACCTCATTATAATATTGAAGGTGTCAATCAATAAAGAAGAGACATTGCACAAATAAAGTTTTTCGTTTTTGAAATATCAATGAAGAGATGAACGAGCTAGCAATACACTTACTTGATATGATTTGGATAATGTAATTAATGGACAAGTGTAAACAAATTTGTTATAGAAGTAAGGGACAAAGGAGCACACAGTCCAGGGGATGGTAATTGAATGATGTGGCCCGTAGAGACCAACATATATCTATAATAATCAAAATGTATAATTTACCTCCTTAATGAATAAAACGCTACCTTGGCAAAGTATTTCTTACAATTAAATTTAAAATGCAAAACAAAACATTAACGCTAATCTTTCTGAACATAAAAATCTCTTCATATTATAATTACTAAAGGTTTTTTTACGGCAGTTTAGGCAAAGACTAATGGATACTTCACAAGCGACTGCGTTCGCTCTCACAATAAATTGTCGCTAAACATTTCTGCGACTCCACACAGTGAGCTCGAGTATAACACAAAATGCCTCTATAATCAAAGACACGACGTCTTCTTGTCTTACATACTTTTGCGTTGAGAATGAAAATTCTTTTATATTTTCCTCAAAGCCATTAAACGGCGGAAACAAAAAATGTTTCCGTTTACTTTGAGGGGAGTATGAATGTAAAAGCAAAATTATAAATAATCCTTATACGGATTTACTTATAATAAATATAAAAGCCCAGCTTTTTATTTTCATGAATAACATTGCCAGGCGAATTGACAATCGCAGCGCCAGCAACCAGTGGTTTTTTTTACAGAATAAGGGTGATAAATGAGCACAAAGTCCACCTGATGGTAAGTGGATGCTGTAGCTCGTAGACATTTAGATCTATTATCAATTAAAAATCAAAATGGACTAAATGTACTGAAGACTACGATGGAGTGCCTCGGGTCTCCGGTTCTTTAGTTCTCTCCACTTACCATACGAAAAACAGCAGCACTGAGCTGCTATTTTACGCTGGTATTCTGTAAGATCGTGGTCATTTCCCGGTCTAGCCGATCCATTAGTGCTCCAACTATAATATAGCTGCAGCGTAGCTCTACCACGTAAAAAGCGTTCCAGTAACCTCCTACATTTAACTTTGTTTCTCTTTACCGTACTTAATAATTTCATCTGGCACAAACGAGGTGGTTAAACTGCCTTCTATTGGAGATCACACCAAAGTCCACTAATAAAAATAGGTCTCCCCATTGAATGCGTAATGGTATGGGGTTAGGTCAATTGGCCAAAGATGTTTAGTAGGCAAGGTGACAAGTGCTGTTTTTTTTTTTTTGATTATTTATCAGGAAGATGCTGCTGCCCATATCCTGTTTTATTCCCCCTTGTCGCCTCTTACGACACCCAGGGGATTTATATGGTAGTTAAATCTCTTTCGCCGCAATGAACATGTTCATTATTAAATTTAACCACTCCCATAAGCTATTTCTAACGCCAATGAATGAAATAGGATGATGGATGCTTTTACGCTGATATTATACGGTTTATAGTTAATTTCGTTATATCACTTGTTATCAAACATTCCCGTCCATTGTATCATAAAACTATCACCATTAACATACAAACATTAAATATTTCGAAACGAAAATACATGTGGGTGGCGATAAAAACAATTTACGTCGCGCCATATAACGACGTCATTGTATCATGTGAATTTATTTGTTTTCATTTTGTATCGAGCGCTTTAAATCTTCGAAACGGTGGTTTTAAATTACGCTATTCAAATTTTCAAAGTATCCACCTTTTGATTATTTATCCCTCCCTGTTCAAAGATTAGATTTTATTTTATTTGAGTAAGCGTGACAAACATTACACTATATACACGTGATATTTTACGTGGTAGAGCCACGCTGCAGTTATACTATGGTTGTAGGACGAACGGGTCGAATCGACTGGGGTAAGACCACAATCTCACTGGATACCAGTATAAAAAAGCATCTTAATCCTTCCGTGTTTCGTATAATGAGTGTAGAGAACCGGGCAACTTGTCATAAATGTCAGGTGGACTATGTACTCATTTGTCACCCTTATTCTATAAAGAAAAACAGTCCACCTGATATGGTTGCTGTGGCCTACCTATCCTCGATAAAGAATCAAAATACGGGTACGAGGTAACTGTTTGACATTACTGAATAGATAGTATACACAAGTTCGTCGTCGTAGATGATCATTATGCAGTTATTTTAAGAATGATGAATAATATTTAAAAATTTTATATGTTAAGAAAAGTTCCAGGAGTATATAAATTTGCTATTAGTTTTTTGACAGGCGCTGAAAACAATAGATTTCGTCGAATTTATCATTAGACACACCAAAAAAAGTTTGCGATCAGTTTGATACATAGAAATATTTTTTGTTACGCTAGACTACTTTTACTTTTTAAATTCTTTACTTAATAATATAGAATAAGAATATAAAACAATAAAACAAATTCAATTCTTTTTCCATATAAAAAGAAATTCAAGCTTACGCTCATTCAGAAATCTGATTTAGTCAATTTTAACGGGTTTAAAATATTTTTTCAAGGAATGTTTTGATTGAGAAAATGCCAAGAGGATTATCAGAAGTTTTACGAGCATGAATTGATTAGCATTGAGGGAAGAAGGATATTTCACGAGAGAAATAGCACGCAGAGTTGCTGTATCCCAATCCTGTGTCGTGGGCACGTTGCAGAAGTACCACGGCATGGATAATTTAGGCGACCGACCCCGCAGTGGTCGCCCAACAGTTCTGACTGCTGCTCATCAGCGCTATAACAGATTGCTGACAGCCCGAGACTCAACACTCAACGCCACTACAATAAAAGCAGAAGTGCGGGTCGCCTCTGGACTTAAAGTTAGCACTCAGACCATTCGGAATTGCTTACAGAAACAGAAACTTTTTTATTCAATATGGATTACAAATAATACATATTGAAAGTCACTTTTTTTCATTCACACTAGGCTAGACTACGAGCTCGGAGGTCTTGACCAGGACGCCAGCGATGTATATTGCAGTGGGCTAGGCTCCGGCAAACTAAAGAAGACGAGGAGTAAATTTGGCAAAACTGTATCTGGCGTTGACGAATCACGAATCATCCTCCTCATCCAGATAACCAACACTTCCGTGTCTGGAGAAGACCTGGAGACGCTGAAAAGCAAAGGACTACCACTGCTGGAACTGTTCAGCAAGGCGGGTTATCGATGTTCTTTTGGGGTGGAATTATCATTGGAGCTACAGCGCCTTTATCCCGTATCGAGGCTTCATGACGGAAGATAGGTACAAAACAGTCGCTATTGGTCGAATTGTCAGACCATCACGAGTAAACCATGGGCACCAATTCGTACTGGTAAATGATTATGCGCCAACACATAGAGCTCAACGAGTCAATGCTGCTCTCCGAGAATACGACATCCCAAATTTAGACTGGCCTGAGGGCTCGCCTGACTTAAACACAATAGAACACGCGTAGGATGCTGTTAAGCGAGCTATTTGGACCGTCAGCCACCTCCCCTGACAGAACGAAGGATCAGGGTAGCCGCTATTCAATAATAGGACAGGTTACCGCAAGAAATGCCGGATAACTTAATCTCTAAAGGAGGATCTCCACATATGTCCGAGCCAGGGGAGGAGTTATATTGTATTATAAAAAAATATTATACATAAATTGTTGTATAACTTGGGTTAAAAACAATCTTTTTCTTTTCATCAAATTTCTAATGTAAGCGTAATCGCATACAGCCTGTGATGGTTTTTTTTTATAGAAGAAGGGGCAAACGAGCATGCGGCTCACCTGATGTTAAGTGACTACCGCCGCCCATGATCAACCGCAACACCAGGAGAATTGCGGGTGCGTTGCCGGCCCTTTAGAAAGGAGTAAGCTCTTTTCTTGAAGGTCCCCAGGTCGTATCGGTCCGGAAAAATCGCCGGTGGTAAACTATTCCACAGAGAGGTTGTACGTGGAAAAAAACTCCTTGTGAAACGTACAGTGGTGGACCGCCAAGCATCCAGATGGTGTGGATGGTATCGGGACGTTTGACGTGTAGTGCGTTCACGAAATTTGGCGGCTGGGATTAATCCGAACAATTCCTCAGAGCACTCCCCGTGATAGATGCGATAAAATACGCAAAGAGATGCAACATCTCTTCGCAGCGCCAGTGAATCGAGCCGATCGGAAAGCACTCGGTCGTCGACGATTCGAGCCGTTTTGCGCTGGATGCGGTCAAGTGGAAGAAGCTGGTACTGGGGAGCCCCAGCCCAGAGATGGGAACAGTATTCCATGTGCGGCCGAACCTGCGCCTTGTAAAGTTGCAGGCGGTGTGCCGGCATGAAATACTATCCCGCTCTGCTGAGCACGCCAAGCTTTTTAGAGGCCAATTTGGCCTTCCCTTCCAAGTGACCACGAAACTGCACGTCACTCGATATGTCGACGCCGAGGATTCCGATACTGGCTGAGGCAACAAGAGGAGTGCCTTGAAACTGAATGGATACGACAAAGGGGTTCTTTTTAGCGGTTAACGCGCAAACTTGTGTCTTCTGGGGGTTAAACTGGACTAGATTTAGTTGCCCCCAATCCGAGACTCTGTCCAGCAGAGACTCGACTTCAGACACAAATTTGTCCCGGTACTCGGAGACGTTTTCCCGAGAAATATTGGCTCGGCCGGTGTAAAGAGCATCACCAGTGCTGTCATCTGCATAGCAATGAATGTTACGGGTACGCAACATGTCATTGATATGCAGAAGAAACAGCGTTGGCGATAGCACACAGCCCTGTGGAACACCAGCATTAATAGGCTTGCAATCGGAGCTTGCACCGTCTACAACGACCTTGATGCTCCGATCTGCAAGAAAGCTGGTGATCCAATCGCACAATTTCTCGGGAAGCCCATATGAAGGGAGCTTCGAAAGAAGCGCTTTGTGCCAAACCCGATCGAAGGCCTTCGCAATGTCCAAACTAACGGCCAATGCCTCCCCCATGAACTCTACTGCCTCCGCCCATCTGTGAGTGGTGGTTGTGGTTTCATATTAGGTCTTTTTTATAGGACAGGGTGACAAACGAGCACACAGTCCACCTGATGGTAAGTGGTTGCTGTGGCCCATAAACATCTACATCTATCCTCGATTACGAATCAAAATGCAGATGCGTTGTCACCCGTGAGGACTAAGATGGAATGCCTCGTTTCCAATAAACTCCACTTCCAATAAAGGATCTCACACACACCATACGAAACCGAGCTGCATTAAGCTACTATTTTATGCTGGTAATCTGTGAGAGTGCGGTTCTTCCCCGGTCGGGCCGACTCTTTCGCGCTACAATTATACTACTAATATAACACACCGCACACCTAATGGTAAGTGGATGCTGTTGCCCATAGATTCATAGTTATCTGTACATTATAGACCTCTGTATATCATCGACAGAAAATTATGATGCAGACACCTCTTAGAAACTACCAACACTAAAATAACACTAGAATACTTCATTACCAGGAATGCTTCATTACCATTAACATGGTTTTATAGAATAAGGATGACATACGAGTACACAGTCCACCTTATGGTAAGTTGATGCTGTGGTCTATTGACATCTACATTTATCCTCAAATAAGAATCAAAATGTAGATAAGTTGTCACCCCTGAGGACTGAGATGGAATGCCTTGTATCTAGTAAAAAGGATCTCCGGTTCTCTACACTCACCATACAAAACTCAGCGTTAAGCTACTATTTTACTCAAAAATTTAATTATCATGTTATTAAATCTAAAAATAACAGTAGTATTTTTTTATCTTGTTTATCAATGATATACCTGATAATGTTGACCTACATGAATATGTTAATAGTTTGCTAAGTCCGGTGTCATTAATCAAAACATTATTTTTACAATAGCTTTGTTTTAAAAAAACTTAATTTTCTCAAAAGAACATTGTTCAGTTAATGAGAAAAACGTATATAAGTCATCTGGTATACCTCTTCTTTATTAAAAAATAAATAAAGAAGAACAAAAATGAATTAGTAAAATACGATACGCAAGTCTTTGTTAATTCATGTCAGTTGCAAGTGCTTCAGCAATGTCGGATAATCTCTAGTGACGAGTTACGAGCCGCATCGAGCTGTCACCGAGCG
This sequence comes from Parnassius apollo, assembly GCA_907164705.1. Taxonomy (NCBI): domain Eukaryota; kingdom Metazoa; phylum Arthropoda; class Insecta; order Lepidoptera; family Papilionidae; genus Parnassius; species Parnassius apollo. The sequence continues at coordinate 1,687,617 of CAJQZP010000644.1, read as the reverse complement.
TCGCGTGCACAAGGTCACTCGTAGTGCTGTGCACTCATGACATAGTTCACGTACTAGACCGATCTCGGAATGATTTATCGCTGATTCTTGCACTCTGTTGAATAAATAACAAGACGTCACGGTTCACGGCAGGGCGTTGGACTAGGTCAGGATATTCGTGACACGCCTTCCACTCGAGTGGATTCATTAAGCTTGTGAACATATCTAAAGATAAATAAATAAAACGTTCCCTTAAGTTTGTGAATTTTCGAAAAGCACTAGAATTTTATAATATAAGATCGGTTCGGATACAGTAACGGTGCCTGCCATCTAGTGACCTGTCTGTTTACGTAGTCAATCTAAAAAATACAGAAATAACCTATACGTTGAACTGTTGGTAACAGGCATTCTCTCGCTTCTTACAGGATCAAACAAAAATATTTGTGAGTGCTTTATGATCTTGAAATATTTTAATTCTCAAACATGCCAACTTCCTAACGAGGTTTTTTTTACCTTGCATGCACGTATGCCAGCACATAAAATTAGAAATAAAAACCATTAATTTGCCATCATAATTTGTCATCGTTGCTTTTTTCTATCAGTTACGAGTATCAATAAAGTTTTTTTTTTGACAAAACATGATATTTAATAATTTCACAACACATTTCTTCTTATACGAGATAGGATTATTTAGGATTGCCTCAGGGGGATATTTGCCATAGTTGCCACCCTTGGCAGGCGATTTGGCAACCAGTTTTTATTTTGTAGTTGTTATTAAGAAGACGGTGCTACCCATTTACCAGTTTGTGTCCCTCTCTTGCATCTTCCGATACCCACGGGATGATAGAACAGTGAGTTCTTACACCGCCAATACTCGGTAAATATATAACTTATATGTTTATGCCATAATTAATTTAGTATAAAGATTCAGCGAGGAAAAGCAACAAAATGTTCTTGACACTTTGCCGCGACGTGTTAAACTAAATGATTATCTGAGCAATTTATTAAAATATTATTGTATGATACACACAATAAATTTCTAATATATTATACATTGCCGTGTAGTGGTTGCGTATGAGAATCTACTATACACTATTGTAGGTGTTGTAAACGGTCACAGAGAGAAACCAAAACAGTAGATGGAATCTTTTTCTTGATAAGAGCATAAAATAATAAAAAATGCAGTTGTAAGCCCGCCTGCCAATGTGGTAACTATAGCAAATATTCCCCCTATGAAGCAATCTTTAGGGGAGGCCTAAGTCTAACAGTTCACTTTTAATAGGCTATAAAACCATTTTAATGCGTAACAATAAACGAAACAGAGTATGATTACGAAGTTATTGGTTAAATGTCAATAGGCCAACATTTCCCATGAACACAACTGGACTGAGGTGTACGTGAGGGTAATACGGTCACTATAAGCTTTGCCGCCCTATAAAACTATGAGCAGGACAGAGACAAAAATACAATGTCATGTAATATAACTCATATATTAAGAAAATACAGCAAACAAGCTTTGGCAATAATTAGGAACACTTCGAAAAATCAACCTAAAGAAAACTTACTACACAATACTAAAATCGAATAAAACATTTATTATTAAGTTAACTGACAAAATGGCGTCGATGGAGCACAGAATCATCTATGCAAACAAGGTTGTGATATCTGAATTATCACCCTTACGTACTATAGTAAAAGTGTTTTATGAATCAAATCCACAGTACAACACTAAACCTTGATTATGATGCTTTTGCTCGGCTCTCTATCGCCGAGCAGCAATGCCCAAGGTTGATGCAGTTTGTCTTACGTAGATCACGCTCAGAGAACAATGCATACTAATGTAATTATGTCTTATGGAGTCTCGACCAGGTGTTTGTACACTACATTAAAAATTAGAAATTGCACATGAATTAGGTTTTAATTATAATAAAACTTTGTTTCAAAAAGATATCATGGCAGTAATATGCCACATCATCAATGACGTATGACTTAATATTAGAAATCCATGTTTGTCTTATAATCTGTGTCTGAAATACTGGGAGTTAAAAATTCACTTCAATCTGGTTCATCGTCTTTTTTTTTTAAATCGATGACACACCAAAATGAAATTTGACTAAAATAGTTGATTAAATTAAATCGTTATGAACCATTGACACGAAATAAAAATTGTAATACCTAGGTACACAACAAAAAAAAATAATGGCGGCAATATGACATTTGATTAGTTTCGTGTGAAGCTTACAGTAATTATATACGCATACGTATTTAGTTAGAAGTGAAATTAGATATTTATGCTTGCCTGTGTCTGTAATCTTGACAGCTGACAGTTCACTTCAATTTGTGATTCTGGTTCACCTTTTTTTAAATCGATGAGACACCATATTAATAGTTGACTAGAATAGTTAAATAGTTGATTAATAAATCATTTTGAATCACAATTTGAATACATAATTGATAATAATTAGGTTTAGCCATTTTTGTTTTCTCTATGTTTTCTGAGGTAATTTACATAGAACTGGCAGGTTTTGAACATCTCATTAAAAAGAAACTTTATTTCAATATGACACAATATAATGTAAATATTAGATTGTAGGAACAAAAACGTTGCCGACTCAGAACAATGCTAGCCTTGCTATTATAGCAGTGCACCACAGCGTAACTATTCTGTCGATGTCACTGACATAATCCACAAAGCAATTTTCTTATATCGAACTTGTACGCTTACTAATAATATAGACAAAGAGTTCAATTTATGTTGTTCTGGAATTTATAGGTCCCATGATGTTTATATGGGACTTATTAACAAAAAATAATGTGCCAACAGTGTTACTTGCCTTGCAAGTCACTTATCATTCACCTATTCTTTCACAATTTTCCATATATATACTCAAACTCTTTGGGATTACAGACCCCTCAGAACTTACAGACGTGAAGCTATGAACGTATGTACGCCCAATTTGATGTCCATATTAATAGCCAATTAATTAATGTTTATAATAAACTTGCCTATCTGTCTCTGCTGACACTAATAAGTGAGTATAATGAGACCGCTGTAACCTTCAAATAGTGATAAACATAACTGCAAATGTAATCTAAGTTAATTTTAATGATTGTGTAGAAAAGTTACACGCTTTCATTATTGTTTATCCTATGGCAACTAGAGAGTACTTACGACGGCATTGCTGGTTTCGCGCAACGTCTATTTAGCGAGTGCAAGTACAGTGACAGTTTCTTGCGCATAATTACGTAATGTTAGAACATAGGATGAATATTACGATGTCAAATAACTTTAAAATTATTAATCAATACCTAGAGATTAATTTTTAATTTAATAGCGTGTTGTATCGGGTTGGCAACCGCCGTTTTTTTTTTAATTTTAGTCGTCACTAGCACGATGCTGCTGCCTGTCTTCTGATTTGTTTACCTCTGTCGCCTCTTACTACACCCCCGGGATGATATGGGGTGGTGGAATGGCTACTATAATATTAATTTACTTACTAGTTTTATAGACAGTTCAATTTACAATAGCAAAGTTAAACAATATCAAGGTGTATGACGTAATTTGAGTAGACAGCGTATCCAACTTTTGAAAACAAATTTTCAGGAAAATTATAATGTTAAATTAATTGCAACAAAATTGCTTCAAAATTGTTTAAGTTACAAACACGGTAAAATAATTTAAATTACTTTTTTTGTAACAACAACTTCTAATTCGTGTTTAAAATTTTTGGCTGCATTTTTTTCGATGAATTAAAAAAGAAAAGACTACAGTCAATAACTAAAGTGTTATTCGTCAAATTTTATTATTATTATTATAAATTTTTGAATAGCTACAGCATAATTAAATAACTTATAATTAAATTATTTGTTAATTATCTATTATAGTCAGTTCTATTATAGTCAGTGTTTATCCACCAACGCAACACAGGCTGTGTCTGTAATTAAAATTACATGTTACATAATTACTAGACGTAGACTAATTATAAATTACATTGTAATTTTTTTTGATAAACCATTAAATGAATATTTTTTATCACTGTAGACCGACAGGTTGTGCTTTTGACAGCTCATACTCTAAGTCTTTCCCCTATTTCAGTACAGTGCGGTCATCACAAACAAGTTATCACTTTGAACTACTTAATAAAATATGCGCACTCCTGATTATCAGATCAGCATATGTCTCGAATTTCATTCGGGGCTGGCAAGAGTTTTTACTTTCCATTAGAAAATCTATAAACCTAATAATGTCCCTGATTACCGGTTTCGGTTGGTAACCCTATTCATAGGACATTTCGCAAGGTCACAGACAATGTGCTAGTGCAGCGAGCGCGTGGCGATATGCACGTATACCAAACCTCTATTCTATACCTATCATGTATATAAATAATTCAAAAGGATGTGCAAAAACATATTGACGAGCTCATATCGTGGACTATTACGTAAAAAAAAACCTTGTCACCAGACAATATACCTACCTACTATAAAAATAAAATTTGTTAAAATTCAAAATGTTATTTGACGTTTTATCGCATTTATGTTGACTGGGAACAAGTTCAGAATTATATTGACGGTTCCGTGGCGGAGTGGCATAGCAATGAGTTCTTACAGCGCTGAGGGCCGCGGGTCCGAATCCCGCACGGAACGAATATTTGCATGGCCTTACTAATAACTGTCTGGGTCTGGATGTTTGTTTGTGAACTGCCTCCACGATACAGGAAAAAATCCTAGTGTGGTGGTAACGTTCATGAAAATAAAAAAAAAGAATAGTCGTGAACAAAACCACGAATGCCCGAGACCTACTATACACAATATACTACTACTTAATATATTTTTTGCTTATAAAAACTGGCGCAGGTGAGAGTCCGTGTCTAGAGCTCACAATACAAAATTAAGTAACAATACGTTGTCAATTAATCCAATAACATCGATCCGCAATAAATTATACTATGTAGGTAGGTACTTACATTGTTTACATTTTTTTTGGTCTCCCATTCACTGCCATTAATGGATTGTCGAGTCACGCGAATTTAAATATTTGGAAGGCGGAAAAAAATAAACGTCTTTATTCTTAAACTTGCATCACATGTATATTTTACATCATTATTATTGCAACAAGAAACAAGAATCCAACAAAGCATTGTGCTAAATTAAAATAACCCCATTCTATATTTATTTGTTATTGTTTCCCAATACTCTTATTATTTATTTGTCACAACATTCTATTAAAAAAAACTACAACGGTGATATTCTGACTGCCGGTTAGGGTTGCCAGATGGTCGGGATTCGTCTGGATTCTCCTGACTTTTAAATGATCTCCAGACTCCCAACAAAACTCAAAATCTCCCGACACACAGTTTCTCTTCACATCACAGCTGCATTTGATATAATAAAAGCTGAGTTAGTAATTAGACTGAATTTTAAAGTAAATTGTTTGAATTTTATATCTACTGAATACTAATAAAGGATCCAAATTTGTGGACTCTAGTGTACTTAGTCTCTACTCTAGTACTCTCTGTACTTAGTGCAACCTAAAAATTACCTGTAAAAAATTTACTGTGCGGCAACTTAAAAATTGAGTGTACTTAAATTATTTTTGTGTCAAGAATGTAAAGTCTTTTTAGTAGCGTATAGTGTAGCCATTTAAAAAATAAACTTTTTATTTAACATTTTTATTTATAATATTTGTTTCTCCCGACAACAACCCCAAAATTATTTTTTTATAGAAGAGGGGGCAAATGAGCATACGGTTCACCTGATGTTAAGTGTCTTCTGCCGCCCATGAACATCAGTAACACCAGGGTAGCAGGTGCGTTGCCGGCCCTTTAGAAAGGAGTAAGCTCTTTTCTTGAAGGTTTCCAGGTCCTATCGGTCCGTAAAAATCGCCGGTGGTAAACTATTCCACAGAGAGGTCGTACGCGGAAGAAAACTCATTGTGAAACGTACAGTGGTGGACAGCCAAGCATCCAGATGGTCCAGATGGATCTAGAGGAAGATCCCGACATTTTCAAATTTTGTCCAGATATTTTGGTCTACCGATCTGGCATTCCCACTGCCGGTGCCCATAGTTAATACTCACGAGCAGTTGCCGTAAACAAAGCGTAACTCACTATTTAATTACAAAGTCGCGAAAGCAATCTCGGATTGACCCATTATGGTAATATGAAATAAAAGAATAAAAATTGGTAAAATGTCCGATGCAAAAGAAAGTCGGCTTTAATATAAACTCGGCTATTAATGAGATAAATATACGGATGCGAAACCTGGACCCTCACAAAGGTTTTGAGAGAAAAGCTTGCAGTGGCACAAAGAGCAATGGAGAGGAGTATGACCGGATATAAAAGACAGGATAAGATCAGAAATATTGACCTTAGGAATTTAACGAAACTTACTGACATACTCAAACGAATCGATCAACAGAAGTGGAGATGGTCAGGACATATGATGCGTGTCACGAGATGGGAAAGTGGAGCAGGAGAGTAACAGAATGGTATCCATGGACACCAATCTGTTATTCCGTTCTGTCGTCTTTTTGGAGGAAGGCAGCATGCAAGGTGGGAAGACGAAATAAAACTTACAGCAGGACCAAACTGGAGAAGGGTTGCTCAAGATAGACAACAATGGAAATCGTTGGAGGAGGCCTTTGCCAATAGGCACGCCGAACTAAGAGTACTACAGTTAGTAGATTCTTTTATCTTAAGTTTTAATGTTAAATGCTATTAGATCGGAATAAAGGGCTTTATTATTATTATTAATATTATTAATGAGATAATGAGCATAGGGTCAGGGAAAGACATCGAGCAAGATCAATGCAGCGAATCAACGCAGAGTGACTCAGCGCTCATATATCGTTATCACAACGCTGTGCGCTGTTACGACTTACGAACCTTTCACGTGATATTTATCTATTATCTGTGTTTTTTATTATATTCTAGAACGTCCGTTTGCTTAGGTAAACGTCTAACTAATAATTTTAAAGCTTCAGCCACTGCTATATAATATTTGACGATAAGTGACGTCTCCATAGCGCAAAGGCTTAGCATTGAGTTACGGGCCGCAGATTCGAATCCCGTACGGAACAAGTATTTGTATGACCTACAAATAAATTTTCCAAGTCTGGATGTTTGTCTTTTTATAATTTATGTTTGTAAACTGATTCTACGATAAAAGAGAAAATCCTAGTGTAGGGTAACTTTTTTTTAAATCGCATAAGTAGTATTTGAAATCGATTGTCTCTAGGTGGAGCTACACCGTTTATTTGACAGGAAATGTGAAACATTTGTATGTGTTATAAGCTTTTTTATTATTATTATGTTCCTCCAGTTCCTTGGCTCAGGTCCAACGGGGACCGATCATATAAAAGGCTTAAGTGGATGGGGACATGGCTCTAACATAAAGAGGCCTTTTGCAGAATTTTGATTTAACATGTATTGTAGTGTACATTACGGAACACTTGGACGCGTTTTAAATACTTAAATTGCGAATGGACAAGCATCTAGACCTAGGAAATATATTTTAATATCATACAAACACCTATTCAGTACGAGATTCGAACCTACGGCCCCGTGAAGAGGCGTCCACTGCACTACCACGCCGTTTTTAGGGTTCCGTAGTCAACAAGGAACCCTTATAGTTTCGGCCGTGTCTGTCTGTCCGTCTGCCTTCCTCGCTTAATCTCTGTGACCGTTAGCACTAGAAAGCTGAAATTTGGCACCAATATGTGTATCAATCACGCCGACAAAGTGGTAAAATAAAAATTGGAAAAAAAATGTTTTATTAGGGTAGCCCCCCTATATGTAAAGTGGGAAGTGATTTTTTTTAATTTCAACCCTAACGTGTGATATATTGTTGGAAAGGTATTTAAAAATGAATAGGGGTTTACTAAAATCATTTTTGATAATGTCAATAATTTCGGAAATAATCGCTCCAAAAGTAAAAAACAATGTGTCCCTCTAACTTTTGAACCATAAGTTTAGAAAATATGAAAAAAAATCTGAAAAGTAGAACTTTATAAGGACTTTCTAGGAAAATCATTTTGAACTTGGATGGAAACAACAGTACCCACTACCGGGAGCAGTTGCAAGAGCGCGGAGCGCTGCTGGAGCGCGAACATTATGGATACCCACCTTTAAACTCATAAGTGGGAACACTTATTGTGACGGACGGGAAACTACGGAACCCTACACTGAGCGTGGCCCGACACGCTCTTGGCCGGTTTTGTTGTTAATTTACACATAACAGCATATATATTACAAATATATCAAGTTGACGGAAAACGAATTGTTGTTTGTGGATTATCGCGTTTATTACTAACTGTGTACTGGATTAAGCTATTACAAAATCTGCCAAAAACTGCAACGTGACGCACATGCAAATTTTGTGAACAAAATACACGTTGGTCTAGGCTGTACGGGCAAAGATCTTTTCTTTTTCCTTTGAATCATTACAATATAGGTAAGTAGGATAATAGCAGTTATAACTTAAGCTCTGACCGAGAAAAAAAAGTAGACGAAGCGCTGCGTACATATTATTATGTGATGCATAAACCAAACCTTATACTGAAAACCAAAAGGTGAGCTACAATTCTCATACTTTTATTTAATATATTTTTGATTATTTACGACCTTTGGCTTGCAGTTGGTAAATATTAAATAAAAAACTATAAAATGACAATGTAAATGTCATCGTTTCACATGCAGTATTTATTCTGTGACGCAGCTAAGTAACGCACACTTGCTATTCTCAACGTGTTTCTAAAGAACCGTCTATGAAAAGACCTGTTTGTTTAACGAAATGATTTAACGACCTGTTATCTACGACTGCAATGTATTTTGGTCTTAGGAAAGGAAACGAAGTGTGGATATATAAAGTATGTACATACAATATATCCATTTATGAATGTAAAGCAGATTATTATGTATAGAATATGAAAACGGTCCACTCCGCATCCTTCACCGCCTAACGGGTGGAAAACTTTATCAGGATCATTTCGAGCTAAGCTGGAAAAAACGACTTTTTAATAATGATTTAATATTTCTATAATAGTGCTGTTTTAGGTTCCGGTTATCTAAAACATTATTAATATCTATTAATAGGGATGGTACTGTCGAACACCTAGCAAGATAACCTCTGGGAGGGTATCTTGCTAGATACCATTTTATACATCTCACGTAGTACTTTTATAGAGAACCGCTTTTGAATACGTGATATGTACCGATTCTAAATTGGTCACCGAGGACACGTTATTGATTGCGAAATTCTCATTCTTAAGGAAGAAAAGAGAAATGCGGTTGCTAGCAAAAATATAGTAAAATAAAGTAACAACTAATATACGTGTACCAATGGGTCGGCTCGCCCAGGGAAGAACCATTCTCTCACAGAATGCCAGCGTAAATTATCAGCTTAATGTTGATGTGTAACGTGTGATGTATGTATAGAACCGGAGACCTTTTTTACTGGATACGAGGTATTCCGTCTTGATTTTTGATTTGAATTTTGATTCTTAATCGAGGATAGATGTAGATGTCTATGGGCCCCAGCTTCCACTTACAGTCATAACTCATCACAAATGCAATACTGCACATAGGCCTCTCGCAAGGAACGTCACAAAGCATGGTCCTGGGCCATCTGCATCCATCGACTTCCAGCATCTCTTACTTGAAGACATTTCTTTCCCATTGGCTGTCGGTTCTTTTAGCTTTATGGCCGACCCATTGCCACTTCAGCTTACTAATCCGTTTCACTTCTTCGGTTACTCTACTCGTAGTTCTACTACGTAAATATCTTTTATCTCTCTAATATTAAATAAAATTACAAAGGCTACATCATACAACATCGTAGATGTATCCTTTGTAATTAGAACAACTTTAACTCAACCGAATACCTTAAAGTAGCTGTCGCAGAATGGTAAGTACGAGTAGCAGCATATTATTAACATATTAAGATCGTAAATGTGTTTTATTATAATTTAATGTATTCAAAACTTCACGCTTCTGAAATTTATCGTTTGCGCACTAGAAATTCGATTATTTTAACAACGCTCAAGCGATGAAATAACTTGAAAATTACATTTTACAAGTTCATAGCATGACTAGTGCGATATAAATAATAAGAAACTATTTCTAGGTAATACGTTTTATTCTTGGTAATATATTTTTAATACGGTATGCTGTGATGCAAATAAAAAGGTACGTCAGCGAAAGCTAAGCTCATTTCTAACTTCTATATGAATTTAGAATTTATTAATTTGAAATTAAAACTTTAAAAAAGTATAAGCTGACTTTAAAGAATTAAAAAGAAATATAATCATGTAACGCCCATATGTATTACAGATGCATTTGTATATTGAATCGTCTAATTATTTTCTCAAGGATCCATCTTTATTTTTACTGTTATCACATACTTGACATTTACTGGTATCATTTATTTAAAACTTACTAAGGTTGTCTACTGCTCAAACTACTCGGAAGAGACGAAACGGGCCACTGAAATGTGGTGATCAACAGCGGCTGTGAATACCACGGCAAATGCTGAGTGCGACCCCTTTTCAAGTTCGACAGCGTCTAGTACTATTTAATAACGTTTAAAATGGGAAATATTATGTATACAACGGCGTTGTCACTGTGGCAAAATAAATATTCTTTTTCTTTCTCATTTTGTTATCAGATCTTGATCGAATTTTTATATGACTAGCCGCAAGATACTTCATTACAAACAAAAGAATCATGGAAATCCGACAATTTGGTAAAGAATGATCGCTGAACATTCATAAAAAGAATATTCCAACGAATTGATAGACTCCTCCATTTTAAGTCGGTAATTTTTTTTTATAGGATAAGGGTGACAAACGAGCACTCAGTCCACCTGATGGTAAGTGGTTACTGCGGCCCATCTACATCTATCCTCGATTACGAATCAATATGCAGATGCGTTGTCACCCGTGAGGACTAAGTTGGATTGCCTCGTTTCCAGTAAAAAGGGTCTCCGGTTCTCCCACCATACGAAACGCAGCAGCATTAAGCTGGTATTTTATAGTAATATAGCCAGTAATATACCTGCAGCATAGCTCTACCACGTATAAAAAATGTGCAAATATGCTAAGATCAGCGTGCGAAACTAAATTAATGTATATTAAATTAGGCTTGCAATTCAAATCGACATCTTCACAAACCACCAATACACACAGTTGTTGAAGATAATAAAAGATTATCATTTTTAATTTTTTTACATGGTAGTAAGACTAACGAAACAATCCAGTTGGTGATCATTAAATAATGATGCTGTGGCTCAGACACCTTCGTCAATCGTCGGTTAAGAATCAAGTTGAATATACGTTTTTTTATCAATAGGATAAGGGTGACAAACGAGCACACAGTCCACCTGATGGCATGCGGTTTCTGTGGCCCATTGACATCAGACAAAGCTGAAATATCTCGCATTCTGTAAGAGCATGGTTCTACCCCGGTTGGGACTAAAGGGTATTGCGGCTGTACGCGTTTTGTTACCAACTAAGATGGACTCTTAGACAGAAAATAAACGATATTCTAATGAAATTAGAAGTAGGCTAGTATTTCTGGGCTGCATGCAATATCCTCTTACAGTCGGATGGTGCCAATTTTTTCCTCCACCTCCTAGTCATATTCGTCTATGCTGACGCGTACAAATATGCACAATTATATAGTTATGCAATATGCAAAATGATAGCTAAGCAGACCGTTAAGTAGACCTTAATCATCGTCTAGTCGTACTATTTCACCATAACGCATAAAATCATGACAGTTTATAGACAGTTTATCATCATCATCATCATTACAACCCTTCACCATCACTGCTAAACATAGGCCTCCCCTAAGGAATGCCACAAAGCACAGTCTGCCATGTAGGTGGCCATCTACTGATGGTCCATGTACTTCCTGCATTTCTTACCAGGTCGTCACTTCATCTAGTGGGGAGCCGCGGCACACTTCGCTTACCGGTACGAGGTACCGTTAGAAGTTTATACTAGGTATACAATATTAAAACAAAAATGCGTTTCATATTGTATATATATTAGACAACGAACTTTAAATACTAGTTTTTAGAGTTCGTTGTATGTAGATAGACTTCCTCTGATTCATTGTTTTATTATTATCGTTACATAATAAACGGCTGCTACGAGATTATTGTCACGTCCTTCAACACTGTGTTCGCGCACAAAATAAACATCTGACGCGGTACCACAAGTATTCGCGTCATAGTCACTTACTCGTATAGTTTTGCCAACGTAAAAACCCGAAGATCAATGTTTATAAGAAAAAATCTAATAATAATACTAATATCCTTCAGACCGAATTTCAGTCACGGCGGCCAGTCTCAACGAAGGACAGGATTATAGTGCCCAAGTGCATTCTCTATTAGGGTTCAGGGGCAGGCAGGATCAACTTTACGTGCTTTCGGAGGAACTTTGAAACACTGCCAACTTCCTAACTCTGGGCTGCTATTAAGAATTTCTTGAGGGAAAAACTCAATAATTGATTTTTGGCCCGACCCGGGATTCGAACCCAGGACTTCATGATCAGCAGTCGCACTACTACAACCACTAGACTAACGAGACATTCAGAGACAATCTCTACATATAAAGACGTACACACATAAAATTACATATAGCAACACAATATAGTCCCTTGGGCATCGTAACAGTGGACAGAGCGAAACAAACCAGGAGATTGGCAGTAACGTCTTCTTGATAACAATTAAAAAAAACTGCGGTTGCCAAGCCACCTGCCAAGCGTGGCAACTATGGCAAGAATCCCGCTTATGAGGCAACATTTGATGAGGCCTATATTTAGCAGGTGACTTTTAGGCTGTAATAACTATGATGGAGCTTGACGGCGCGTTAGAGTACATATATTTATTTATATACATATTTATTATTATACGTGCAGCGTGTTGCAGCTATTTTATGGTTGTAGCACGAATGGGTCGGTTCGACCGGGGAAGGACCACGCTCTCACAGAATACCAGCGTTAAATAGCAGCTCAATGCTGCTCTGTTTCGTATGGTGAGTGTGAAGAACCGGAAACCCTTTTTACTGGAAACGAGACATTCCATTTTAGTCCCCAGGCGGTCAGGGTACCCATCTGCAATTTGATTCTTAATCGAGGATTGATGTAGATGTCTATGAGCCACAGCATCACATCATTATTCCATATAAAAACCTCACTATTTCGTCCCGTGAGTATCATAAAAGGCAAATTTGCGATATGCCTTAAAATCTTCTGGCTCCTATGGCTTCGGATAGATGGCATTGTAACCATCATGATTACGCCAAAAATACCCACACCGGCGACGAGAAACAGCTTCAGAGGTGCAAAACTCCTGGTATTACGATCGTCAATCTACCAGCTTGTCAAATAAATCCAATCCTCCCTACATTGGGAGAGTTCTATATCTAGCAATGGGATTTCTTGGTGAAGAATTGGTTAAAAATTATTTATTATCAGTATATTCTGATGATGAAGAAGAATAAGTTTATGAGATTAGTAAACAAACTGCTAAATTATTAAACAACTTGTAACAATGAGGATCTAATCAAATTAATGATTCAGGTTTTCCTCCAATTTCATATGACCAGATTTTTATAAAATTGGTCATAAATGGCTCCAGTGGCTACAGCCTATAAATTGCTTAGCATAATGCTAAAAACGCGTCAACTTCAGCTTTTCTTTTCATCAAGAAAAGAATTTTATTTTTGTTTAAAAGACTTTGACGTAAAGATCTTTGTTTCTTTTGAAGTTATATGAGTTTAATATAGAGGTAAAAGACCTTCATTTAAATTGTGTATTATGTAATTCATGTATGTATGTAATTTTACGTGTAAAGTGAAAATAAACTGCTTATCCCCACCATTGGGGATGGACTAGAAAAGAAAAACAAAACGGGCGATTACATAATACCATAGCAACAACGGTCTTATATAGCCGAAAAATAATCGATTTCACCATCAGTCACGGTCGTTACTGATATCAAATGAACCAAATGATTACTTAATAATTACCGAAACTTCAATAGTGGGTGTGTTGCGAGATTACATTACAATCGATTACCGTTCGAGTTTCGACAATAGTACCTACCGCACCCAATTTCAATGTCAATGTCAGTGGGTACGTTGCGATGCGAGCATCTGTGAACACTGCGATAACACCTACAGATAAATTATTATACAAACACCAAAAATATATTTAAAAATACAACTTCCTTGCACAAGTGCATTATTCGAATTCTGGCAGTTTGGAAAATAACTATTTGAAAAAATTTAAAAAGAAAAAAACTAATCAAAGATGAAAATTAAATCATCACCGAAAATTGTAGTGTAGGTATGTAAATTATAACCATTGACTTATAAATTACTAGCGTAAGGACCGGGCCGACCGAACAATTAAAACGGACCAATGCGTTGGCCCTAAAACTACAGTTTAGGGCCAACGCGAATCGGTCGACAGTAGTGCGCGCGCAGGACAGATTTGCCTGTCACAAATATGTCTAGTTGCGTGGTAAAAGAATGCAAAAATTACGATACAAAGATAAGAGAAACATGGGATATCGGATCGTCGGTAAATAACCTTATATTAATTTTGTTACAATTAAATTATTATACAAGGCCAGGGTTGGATTCAGACCCTCAAAAATATTGTACATGGAAAATAAAATTATACAATTAAAAAAAAAATATCACGTTTGACAATTCATGTTTCTTTTTACCCATGTACCGGGATTTTGAAGTCACGCATTTTTATTTCTGTTTAAATTTTGTTAAGTTAAATTTTGAATATTGGTACCTAATATATTTTATATTCAATAAGGGTAAAACGAATGGAATTCAAAAGAAAAGGATCGATCGAGCATCCATTGACCAGAAAGGGGGCTAATTCTAATTTTATTTAAAAAAAACGCGGTACTCATGTACACTACAGAAATTCTCGATATCGTAGAGTTAATATTAAAACGTAAAAAGACCCAATAATAATACAAGTCGACCTTTAGGTAAAATTATTGTATACTATTTACTACAAACTATGAAATAATGGTACAATTAGGATAATTATACTACGAAATCCGACCCTTGTTACGTCGTGTTTTGATATGACGTTTGTATTATGATTATGACATTTGCGCTACTTTTTCTTGTATGAAAAAGTTGTGAGTAAAATATTTAGATGGGCCTATCCTTCCTTTTGAAATCATTGCTTATAACTACATTCGTGTTGCGGACAAAAGTGGGTCGGAGCTATTTATTCTAATGAAATTTGTTTTAAAATTTAGGATAATATATATTTGATAAATTATATTCATGTAGATATCAAGTTAATTATCTTTTTATATCTTCTATACACGTCATACAGATAAATTTCTGTTTATATGAAAATCATGACGAAACTCATGAGATATAAAATCTGTGCACTGTCCACACTACTTAGATTATCTGTGCGATATTTAGCTAAAGGAAAAAGGAATAAAAAATTGCGTTGAAGTCAAGTATAATAAAAAGGCAAAAAGTCAAGTATAATTATGCTTGGTTAAACAGAAAAAAAAATCTATAAATAAAAAGCGTGACGTTAAAGACAAATCCTCCCGACATCAGGAGAAGCCAATGACCAGCGTTGGACATTTACAGGCTAATAAAATAAAAGAAAATAGAAGTACCAGCAGAATTAAACTACTGTACGCTATTATATTATATTTTAATGCCTGATCGCTCAAGCTGTGATTAACGGCATTGTAATGGATGATCCTGATGAACGGTAAAAGATGATCCGATAACATCGAACCGGCCGATAGCAACGTCAAAAAATTATGTAAAAGCAAGGATAAAATTTTCCAATTTCTACTGATTATAAACGTAACGTCACAGTTAAAAACGGAAACAAACACCGTCCGAAGTACACTGCTATCGATTTATCTCGAATGCAACGATAAGCAGAGGTAAAGGAGTTTATATTTTTAAGCTATATTGATGCAAGACTAATCTAAATAGATTATATAGTTATAGATTAAAAATATCATTGCACGAGGAAAGTTTTTTATGACGCAGTCTTTAGTCTGTTTGGGGCTGTGTGATGAGCTGATGAGTGATGACGGTAATGTCAAGCCATTACCATCGGCATCATCTCATGCGTTCACATGTCAGATTTCTCAATAGTAGGATGAATTTTTTTTATTTGAAATCGTCGCGCTTGTATTGTGGTGACATCAGTATCAGGTTTCAGTAGATGATAGAATACAGATAGATATATCAGTAGATGGTAAGATTCTCTTTTTTATTCTAGGAGTCTGTCAGGGCTATTATACAAGCAATAGGGCACATATATATTTTTCTAGTTTAAAGGGTAAACAAACCATAATAATCACATACTGAGGCATTGCTTTTTTTATAGGACAAGAGAGACCAACGAGCACACAGTCCACCCTATGGTAAGAAATTGATGTGGCCCATATACATCTACATCTATCCTAGATTACGAATCAAAATGCAGATGCATTATCATCCGTGAATATATGCTCCGTAGGGTCTCCAGTTCTCTTCATTCACCATACGAAACAGAGCACCATTAAGCTGCTATTTTACGCTGGTATTCAGTGAGAGCGGGGTCCTTTCCCGGTCGCATTACCCATTTTTACTACAACTATACCAGTAATATAACTACAGCAAGAAGGAAATATTATGAGTATCGGATGACAGTATGAAAAAAAAATTTTGTAAAACTTTGTTTTAAAAACGTGGTATATTCAACATTTTTATACATAAACTTGATTTAAAGTTGTTGTTACTTTGCGGACGTTCAATGTATTAAACGTACGAAAATTAATAAGATCCGGGTGAAAAAGAATTGTGTGTCTTAGCCAAGTAATGTTCACACCATTAACTTAAGTAACACTTTATGGTTACCGATAACAATCTATTTTAGCCTTATTCGTGTTGCATACATTTAAATCTTCATATGGAACAGTCGCAGGATTTTCTTGGCATGTGTCCCTGCCATATCCCGCCTTATAAAGAAAGTCATTGATAGCTTCGTGCGAGGATCGCCTTATCTGTCAGAGGCAGTGCACGTCTGAAGTAACAATGTGTATTGTGTATTCATAATGCTGCCAGGTTCCATTAGGTTAGCGACGAGAACCGGAGACCCTTTTTGCTGGTAACAAGGCATTAAAGATTATTCCTCAAGGTTGACATCGCATCTGCATTTTGATTCTTAGTCGGGGAAAGATGAAGGAGTCAGTAAGCCAAAACATCCTCTTACCTTCATCGTTTGCATAAAGATTTACCCTTTTGTAAAAAACCAGACGAACGATTTCTGAATATATTATACTTATTCGATATTGTTACAGTCCAGCTGTTAATAAGTGAATGTTGTAAATACCAGTATATACCAAATATTAAATATTCTGCCATTTGTTACAAATATTAGATTAGATTTACAGCGTTCATACTCTAGAGCGTTTCACGTACGTAACGTTACTATATTCACCTAGTGCAGGGATGGCGAACCAATGGCACGCGTGCCATCGATGGCACGCGACACAATATTTCAGGCACGCCACCGATCTCAAATTTCACTATGAAGTGTATTATACATAGGTATTACGAACAAATGCGAGTGATCCTACTTAGCGTGCTCGTTTGTTATTTTATTTACATCGTAGACTACTATTGCTAATGACGCATATTTTGTGTTATCATCATCATCATTACAGCCCTTCACAAGTCCACGCTACCCCCAAGGAATGCATAGTGCGTAAGCATAGCATCATGGTTAATTTCGTTGCCATAACCGTATTTAAAAGTTCATTTGTGTTATATTAACGATTTTACAACCCCAATATAAATTATTTGTCATCTAATCTGCAACAAGAGAAGTCACATTAAAGTTTCTTTAATTTAAACAACGCGTATAACTGAATCATTTATCATTATACATTGCAAAAATAAATGTCTCAACCACAGAACACCTCATATTTGCGCTATATTAGGTGTTCTGTGGTCTCAACTCAAAACTCTTTATTTATTTTTTGTAGTAATTACGAAGTTTTGAGTCGATAATATAAGGTAGTATTATTTTCCCAATAATCACGAACCACGATCAAAATTATTTTACGGCCTCATTAAACATTTCTTTAGAAAAATTGTAATAGCACGATGACACATATAGGTTCGCCACCCCTGATCTAATACTGTGTTACGTATTTATGTAACTGTTATTTGACCTTTATTAAGTTTAAAGAATTATTTTAAAATGTAGTGTGTTTGCTGAATTTTTCGCTACAGATTAGACAAGAATCACAGATCTTCTTACGTTTTTTTTATAGAATAGGCAGTGATCGTAAAACACCACCGCCGAGCATGAATAACTGCAAACCCAGGGGAATCGCAGGTGCGTTGCCGGCCTTTTAGAAAGGAGTAAGCTCTTTTCTTGAAGGTCTCTAACTCGTATCGGTCCGGAAAAATCGCCGGTGGTAAACGATTCCACAGAGGGGTGGTACGAGGAAAAAAACTCCTAGTGAAACGTACAGTGGCGGACCGCCAAACATCCAAATGGCGTGGATGGTATCGCGAATTATACCGCGACGTGCGTTCGTGCAATTTGGCGGCTGGGATCATCTATAGTATCACGTATTCTTAGAAGAGCAAAAAACAAGCAAAAAAAAAAAACAAAGCGCAGCAGTCACGGTTGCCATGCGACGTAGCTGGGCGTTTTCCAAAAAAAGTTGTACCTTGAAAAAAGTCAGTGTCCGGCCACTTTCAGAATAAATTATCAAATATTATAAAAGTTTTTATTACATATCATTTATTTTAATAATAAAGTAACATATAGTCTCATAAATCAAATAAAAATAAGGTCTGAATCTGTTATAAATCAAAAATAAAATCAAAATAAGTAAAATGGGGTCGATGTTTTTGGTATGTCCCACATCTACTGTGTCAACTTCAGAGTCACATAATACGGTCGTGTTATATTATTATTCAAACTTTTTGCATTTGACTGGTCATTTATGAACGTAACTTCAATTTTAAACCTGAAATGTACATGTTACGGTTGAAAATTATTTTAAAATACCAGATTTTGTGTTGTCCTGCAAAATCGCGTATGATGGAATTTCCGCGTACGTGACCGCATTTTCAACGACTTCCAACAAAAAAATACCACCAATTCAATACATTTTCCCAAATATAGCAACATTATTAGTCTATGGTGGCTGCTGTATTTAATTTTTGACAGCCAGTTCGCCAACAAAACGTAATCGAAGTGGTCGTCTCGACTCATGTAAAAAAAATAATTCCACAAACGATACTGCTTTTCTCCAGGTAACGTATTCATGTGTATTTCATTCTATTTTCTATTAAACATGTTAATTTATTGTTATTTGAAATGTTAAGTTATATTGAACAAAAGTTTGATAACTAATTAGTAAATTCATTTGAAAATTTTATTGGCATGGTTACGTTACCTCCATTAGCGCTACTATCGCATGAATGGAACTCAAAAGTGACGTAATGGAATCCTAAAGGTCGGTTCATAAAGTCATTGTTTTAATTAGTGTTCTAAAGTCTAAATAAATTAAGTATGATTAAAATAATAATAAAATGCCTTGAATTTTTTAAATGAATTGCTTATTACTTAATTTCGTGTGTAAATCAAACAAGATTTTTCGACTAGATATTTCAGCTCAAAACACTCCATTCAGGATAACATTAGAAAAATAACAGTGAAATAACGATAGTTATTACGTTATATTGTTGAAATGGCTGCATTTAGTGTTTAATTTTAATGGTATCCTGAATGAAAATTTTTTTGTTTTTGCGTGAAAATATATTTGATAAACAGTTATCACATTTATTTTGACAAATATTTCACGCAACGCTTTTTGTAAATCTATATAAATTTTTTCACAAAAATTTGAGATTTTTCGTACGGGGTACATTATGATAACTCACTATTGATTTTAGGTTTAAATATGCCCTTGACGGCTGCAGAAAAGTCAAAACGGTACCGAGAAAAAATCAAACAAAACCCGGAAAAATATGAAGAATTTAAGAAGAAGGAATTACGAAGACAAAAAAAGCACCAAAAGAGGATTAAAAAGCTCACTGAGGACGAGAAAATGGAAAAAAGAAAACTCTGGAGAGAACAAAAACGAAAACAAAAACACTCAACCGAATCCACAATCAGGGCAATCACGTGACGCATCCAATAATTCAGCTCCACATTCATTGAAAATTAGGTACTGAAAATTGTTAAATAACTACAAAAAAGGCTTTCAAGACGATTCGTCAATATAATACAACAACACAGACTCTGATAAAGAAATTACGCCGAATGAAAAAAAAAAACATGAAACCGAATTTGATTTATTGAACACAGAAAACGATAAATTGAAAGCAAGACAAGAAATAATGGAAATATCAATTCGTAGTACGTACAGGAATTGTAAGAAAAATAAAGAAAAACAATTAGTTAAAAACGTGATTAGGAAACAGGCGCATATATTGTAAAAAGCACCTGAAAGTAAGATTTTAGGTCTTAAAGAAAGAATCAGGAAAAGGATTAATTTACAACGACCAATAAATAAGAAGACTCAGGAAGAAATAGAACTTTTTTATTTGAGAGACTACATAAGTAAAAGCACAGCTGGTAAGAAGGAAACCAGGTCCAAAGACAAACAAAAAGCACAAATAAGATACTTAGTCGACACACTGAAAAACGTATACGAAATTTATAAAAAAGACGGTGGGTCATGCGGCTTCACCACCTTTTACAGATACAAGCCTTATTATGTACTGTCTCCAAGTATCAATAATAGAGAAACCTGCTTATGTATTAAGCACAGTAACTTTGAGTACATGTTTAATGCATTGAAGTGTAAAGATGTCATAACTTACAAGAATATAAAGGAGCTCTTGAACATCGTTGCATGTGATATTACGCGTTATGACTGCATGTACAATAAATGTAAAGATTGTAAGAGTATTTCATATGATGAACAAAACCTCGATTCTGCTATATCATGGTTCAAATGGGCTAGGGTAAACCATGAATATGAAATATCTGGCAAAGTATATACAACTAAAAAGACCACCAAACAACAAGTAAAAGGAACTGTACTTTCATCACCAACTTTCAGAACGAGCTACCGGCGTTTAAAACTCATTTCTTTTGGATTGAACAACAACGTCAATACAGAAATTGTATCAAGAACATGTAAGATGACGAGATACTCATTTTATGCGACTTTTCAGAGAATTTTGAATGTAAATATAGTGAAGAAGTCCAATCAATGCACTTTGGTGCCTCCAAAAACACGATCACTTTACATTGTGATGTAATTTTTTGGAAAAAATCTATCCCAATCATTCGTATCTGTTTCAGATAACAATTGCCATGAGCCTTTTGTTATACAAAGAATGGTAAAATGTAATGCATGTAAAAATTGGGTTTGCCTGATATGTAGCGGAACAACCTTTTCAACCTTTGTTCGATTTGTCTTGGGACTGATGAATAGTTTTTTGTTACAGTTTAAGACCGTTTACAACGTACGGCATTTCATACAAACTTTCAAGTCTTTATATTTCGAAATAAATGAACCGATTTTAATGAAACTTCCTATGCATAAGCAGGATATATAGGTCCAAAAAAGTTAATGAGAACTATTTCGAAAAATAATGTTACAGCTAGATTCAGCTGATTTTAAATTTTCCATAGAAACAGATATTTCCAATTATCTTGTTTTAAATAAGACATTTCAAAAATGTTCTTTACTAACTTTTTAGAACTATGTGTCCTGCTTATGCGTGTGAAGTTTCATTAAAATCGGTACATGCATTTCGAAAACAAGGACTTGAAAGTTTGTATGAAATGCCGTACGTTTTAAACGCTCTTAAATGACATACTAGTAATATTATGTTTAATACGATAAGTACAAGTTACCATAATTGTTGTCATAATTGAGAGTCATATAGACGTTGCCTTATAGTTCCTAAACGTTATTTTCGAATTACATTAACGTCACTGTCCTATTATTACTGTGATTTATTTTCTAAGACTAATTAATAGATCTCAAAGAAATTTGACTGTTTTTGTTCAATATAGCTTACTATAAATTTTTAATTTGATATAATTAAACTTTTGAAAGAATATTTCTCATATTTGACGTTCTAGGATGAAAAAAATATAGTACAAAGTACCCAAAAGTAGCGTAAGGAATATCTTTGTTAAAACATTTTTTGATTAGATCTAATATGCTGAATTATCAATATTTTTTAGAAAACAGATTGTGTTTATTTTTCATAAATAAAGTTAAAAATACTGAACTTCTTTTAGTTTTCATGAAAACTATTTTAAAATTAGTAACGTAATGGAATTTCTTGAGAACATAATTTAATTAAAATTGTAATTATTTTCAAAATTCATTATTATTTTCTTAAAAAAATACTATTTTCATACTGCTCATACTATATTTTATCAATTTAATTACATTTTGAAGCTAAATGTTAAAACTCATATAAGTGGAATTCTAACTACGTCACCGACAATTTTTTTGAAAAACGCCCAGCTACACTGCGTAAGCTGATGACGTCACAGCGACCTTGCCCGCGCCTTGACCGTTTTTTGCTGCCGTTCGTTGAGTCTGCCAAGTCGAGACTGACGATTGATTTTGAAACTTATTTTAACCTGGTTTTTTATGTTAGATATTTTGTAAGTATGTATATAGTTACAATCGTTCGAGATAACTAGACGTCATTGGGATTATTATATAAATAAAACGCACAGACACTAAGTAACAACAAACGCAGTGAGACAGTTTGAAGTCATAAATGTAAATGACTAGAGGTCGGGAGAAGTATAGATTCTGTATTCAGGCGCTCTCACAATAACTAATCCTATTATATTTTATACGTTATATCAAAAGTAAAATTAAAAGTTTATTTTACTTATAAGCTTCTTACGCATGCTGTAACTTCTTCTTGAGTTCCAATCGAACAACGGCTCTCTATTGATTTTTGCTGTAACTTTTATACAGGGAAATCATTGTGTAATTGTTTACCACCGGCGATTTTCCCGGACCAACACGACTTAGGAACCTCTAAGAAATAGTAACAAGTTTACTTTTTTTTTAAAAGGCTTGCACAACGCAGTGTTGCAGATTTAATGGAAGGTGATCGACACTCGCAGTAGGTAAGCCACAAGCTCATTTGTCCCCTCTTCCATAAGAATCAATAAAAAGAACTTAATATCATTTCTTTAAAAAAAAAGGTTTATAAGTCGGCTAAAAACTACTCACGAAACACATTTGCTGTGAAACTGTTTCCAGACAATAATTTAGTACGGTGATTAGACTTTTAAATTCATTAATATTTATGAAAATGCTCAACATAGGACGATACGCGATAACTGTTGAACACGCGAGTAGGTACGCTACAATTTTCCATACGTAACATTAATTTTCCCGGGTTTTAATCGCGACAGTCGAAAATTAAATTTTACAAAGAAAGTGACTGCCGCTACAGTAGAGGTTTAGGTGAAAGGGTTACTTAAAACCTATTATGGTTAAAATTTGAATTTTATGACGATATGTTGGATCATAACATCCAGTGGGTGCCGTTTGAGACGACAGGGAGAAACTAAAATAGGAAATGGACGACAGCATAATTTTTTTTAAACTGCCAACTCGATTTCTCAGCGTAGCAATAATGGCAAAAGCCATTCTATGATAGATTTAAAGGGAAAGGCTTACATTCAGCAGTGGCCTATTGATAATATATAATAAATAGATGAAACATTTCGGATTTAGTATAACACACAATATCGTCTTTTAAACATCAAGATAAGAAGAGTCGTTGAAAAATATATAATTTCAATATACTAAGTCAAAATCTATTGAAATACAATACGAGCACACAGGCAATATGATGGTAAGTAAATGCTGTGGCCCATAGACTTCCGGTAGACGAAGTGTAGGTCGGCACCCCACTAGGTGGAATGATGACCTGGTAAGTCGATGGATGCAGGTGACTCAGGACCGTGCTTTGTGGCATTTTTTTGGGGGAAGCCTATGTTCAGCAGTAGACTTGTGAAATACTGCAATGATGATGACGATGATAGACATCTACATCTATCCGATTAAAACTCGATATCTGTTAGACATGTGTTTTGTGTAAAAAAGAATCTCCGGTTCTCTACTCTCACCATAAGTCATTCAGTGAGAGCGTGGCCCTTCCCCCCCTCCCCCCCCCCCCGGTGTTTCGTGCAATCATTAATTACAGCCCTTCACAAGTCCACATCCGAACATAGGCCTCCCCAAGGAATGCCACAAATCACGGTCCTGAACCACCTGCATCCATCGACTGCCTGCATGTCATACCAGGTTGTCACTCCATCTAGTGTCATCATCTTCACCGTGTAATGTAATGCAAATAATTTCCGTAGGTCGTGGCGGTGCGCTTTCATTGTCGCACACCGCTTGACAGAGGCACCATGATAATATAAGGTAGGTAGGTACCGATAACCGGACGTGTTGTACATTCTAGTTGTTTAAAAAACTATTTCTTATTTTATCATTACCAATACAGCCTATTAAAGTTCACTTCTGAACAAAAGCCTCCCCCATAGCTTGCCTCAGGGGAGGATATTTGCCATAGTTGCCGCTTGGCAAGCGGGTTGGCAACGGCTGTTTTTTTAGTCGTTATTAGGAAGACGTTGCGTTGTGTTAGAGGTGGGCAACCTCTAACGACACCCACGGGATAACATGGGGTAGTAGATATTCTTACACCGCCACTGCTGTCATCCTTTACATATTTTTTATTTATGCTTTATATTATTTAGATACCCTTTATTGTAAACCTAATATATATTATAGTTATATCAAAGATGTTCTATAAAATATCTTTTCGTTATATCGTATGGGCTAACAAATCTACAATACTACAACACTCCGGTCGACCTTTCTAATTCGTTGTTTTTGTATACCAAAATTAAGTTTAGGAAAAAATTGATGATATTACATCATTTCTTTACGTATTATAGTTGAAGCACGAGTGGGTCGGCCCGAACTGGGAAAGACTCACAGAATACAAGCGTCAAATAGCAGCTTAACGTTGCTGTGCGTTTGGTGAGTGAAGAGAACCGGAGACGCTTTTTACTTGAAACGAGGCACTCCATCTTAGTTCTCACGGGTGACAACGCATCTGCATCTTGATTCGTTATCGAGGATAGATGTAGATGTCTATGGGCCACAGCAACCACTTACCATCAGGTGGACTGTGTGCTCGTTTGTCACCCTTATACTATTAAAGAAATTGTTAACATTTTAAAACCACAACAGTGAAAAAGAAATGTCGGAACACTTCGCTTATCTTTATCAGGGGTTAGCGACGAACCATAGCAATCGGGCGGCCGACAACCTAACGAAATAATCTAACTTTCACCAATATATCTAATCAGAGGTCGCGGTTATCTTGTTTGTGCGCCCGCAACGCGATTCGACCTCGCGCCCGTGCCGTTTTGTACGTGTCGATGACTTGGCGCTGCGCGTGTAAGGCCATCGGATTAACTCTGCGTAATACGATCAAATTACGTAACTTTGTTTAAAGCTCAATTCTAAATCAGAGCAATAAATAACTATAATAGCCTTTATAATTGATTTGAATGGAACACGAATGGGTCAACTCGATCGGGTAAGACCACGTTCTCACAGCATACCAGCGTAAAATAGCAGTGTGTTCGTATGGTGAGTGTAGAGATCCGGAGAACCTTTTTATTACTGGAAACAAGGTATTCCATCTTAGTCGTCAAGAGTGACAAATGTCAACGCATCTGCATTTTGATTCTTAATCGAGGATAGATGTAGATTTCTATACACAGTATACACTTACCATCAGGTGGACTGTGTACCCGTTGATCAACCTTATTCTATGAAAAAAAAATTCATTACATTATGTATATTCGTATAGGAGAGGTGACTTACGAATATAACGTATATCCGTGTAAGTTAATATGTTATGATATGTTGCAGAACACGTACGCGAAGCCAACAGATTGTACTTTACTGTCGACTTTACAAAGTCACGCTACACGCTCTTATTATTTATCAGTTGGCGGCGGCGTAAGAGCCCATCGCCACATTTAGGTCCATGGGTGTCGTATGGAAAATGTCTGAAAGGTGTTATAACTTCCGATAGATGGCGGTATAACCATCTCATTTACACCAGACGTAAAACACCTGGACCGGTGTCGGGAAGCAGCGTCAGAGGGGTACGATACGCTTGGGACGCTAGGTAAGCATGGTTTGTGCAAGCTCATGTTCCAGCTTTGAACTTTTAAGGACAAATGACAATAAAGAACGTTTAACAAGCGAACATTTTACGATTATTTTTATGAACATTTTTAATATATAATTTTTAATAAATATATAGCTTTATTCTTAACTGATTTATACGTGGTAGAGCCACGCTGCGTTTTGTTTGGCATTGCACTTGCCATCTGGTATACTGTGTGCTTGTTAGTCACCCTCTATAAAAAAACTGATTTATTCCTTCCTTCCTTAAATCCATTGTTATACAAAAATCTTTTCAGGAAGGCGACAACTGTCATGATTGAATTTACACGCTTAACAGAAGTACGATTGTGTTACACTCTTTCGAGTTTCGACTGTACCGTTTTTTCATTGTTTCCGACTGTATCGTCTGATGAGCGTAAGCGCGGTTGAAACCAAACGACGAAAAAACGAAGCGATAACGATTCCCACCAGAGTTACACCATCGCATAGCAGACTGGTTTGGAAACAGCATCAGTCTCGCATAGCTCTTGGTGGTTGCAATCGCCAATTTGTCCGCCAAGTGTAGCGATTACAGCAGTTTCGCCTTATTAAGCCTTATTAGCCTAATGTTCTTTACTCTTTCTTTTTAAGAAAAACGTTACTAAGATTTTCTCCTGCATCGTGGAGTCAGATTTTACAAATATCAGACCCAAAACAATTACTTGCCATACAAATACTTGTTCCGTGCGGGAATCAAACCCGCGGTCATTAGCGCCGTGCCGTAACCCATTACTGAGCCATGAAGCCGCCGAATGTATAGACTCTAACCTAATTATAAAACTAACTTATACTTCTTGGCGACAGAAATAGGTAAGAGTTACCCTAACCTATTCCTTCTTAGCTATTCCAGCGTTAGGAACAGTTGTTGTAATGCTGTATTCCGGTCTGAAAGACATACAGCCTTCAGGTGCACGTATTTCATACTCACTTCTATAAAAAAATAACTAGGCTCGTTTGTCATAATTATATGTATAAAAAAAACTTAAACCTACGTCATCAGAATTCACCATGTTTCGTTCGCCTAAAAGGTGAAAAAACTAATATGCATACTAGTAAAACAACTTAATAAACATGCCAGAATATTTTTTTAAGTTATCATTTTGTAGAAACTGACTAACATTTTATAAAACTAATTCTTATAAAATTTGAAAGAAAAAATGTTTTGCCTATTTCGTATATTAAAGAGTATAACTACACGGTAACTACGCTAGATAGTGACGGCGAAAAGTTTACCAGCCCATATAGCGTTGGCAGGCGTCCGGATAAAGCCGGGCACGGTTAGGCTTTTTGGTTGCGTGTCCGGCCAAATTAGAGTGTCCGGCCTGTCCGACTTTTGTTAGGCTTTTTAAATTTGATAATTTTTTACGTTTTTCATATACTTAACATACATAATATTGCAATTATTGAAATTAATATTTTAATGAATATTGAATTATTAATAATAGAATAGAATATTTTTATTCACTATAGATTACAAGCAATTCTTATTGAAAGTCATATTGACTTTACCATAAAGAAGACTGATTTTATATACAATAAAGAAGACTGATTAATTCAATTTTATTGTTATTTCATTAGAATTTAAGACCAAATAATAAAAGCATTGTTTACTTTTGACAATATATATATTATACTTAGAATAAAAAATTAAAGGTTTTACAGTTTTTACCAAAATTTCCGGCTAAGTTCGCTAGTCTGTCCGGCTTTTCAGTTTTAAGACCTGGCAACCCTAAGCACATATTCACTCGTGGTTATATTGATTTTAGCAGGTAGTGGGACCTTTGCTGCCAATGAATCTTCTGTATCTTTTTCGTTTGGATAGGCTCCACGCTCTGAGATATTACTGGCGCCAAAAGGTAGTGCCACCACTACTTTTTGCTCTGAACAATATATGGAGCCAGTATATATTTACACACTGTGAAGTATTCCATCCTGCTCAGTGGTGACAACACGTCTGTAGTCTTCTATGTTTGAAGTCAGCTGGAAGTACCTATGGACTGCAGCCAACTTAACATCAGTGAGACTGTGAGTACGTTTGTCATTTTAGTTTTATAAAAAATATAGATACATCTCCTGGTTCAGTTTCCCTCTGCCGCTGCTTACGACATTCACATGATAATATAGGATAATGGATATTCTCACATCGCCGCAACGCGGTTAAATACACAAAATAAGAATAGCAGTTTTATGAATAAAAAACAGTTCAATTGTTTGACTTTTATATTAAGTAAAGTTTTTTTTAAGTTTAAATTCATTTGATGAATATCTTTTATCTGATGCAACAACTATCTTGATACGCCCCTATCTTGATGCAACTACCTTGAAAATTACAATAATATAATTGAACGTATTTTATCGCGTAATTTATTTTACGCTCTTTTTCTCTCTTTTAATTATTTGACAGATAAAGAATGTTGCCACAAATGAGAATGCTTTGACGCGTCACGTCGAATTATGGAGAAACCTCTATTGTTATCTACTGAAACATGCAAAGTTGCGCTGACTTTTCATACTGTACGTGGTAGAGTCACGCTACAGCTATATAATGATTGTAGCACGAATAAGTCGGTTAGACCGGGGAACGACCATACTCTGTGTAAAATGGCAGCTCAATGCTTTTGTGTTTCCTGTCGTGAGTGTAGACATCCGAAAACCTTTTTTACTGAAAACGAGGCTTTTAATCTTAGTTCTCAGGGGTGATGACGCGTCTGCAATCTATTCTTAATAGAGGATAGATGTAGATTTCTATACGCCACAGCATCTTCTTACCATCAGATAGGCTTTGTGCTCGTTTGTGACACTATTTCTTCAAAAAAAAATTAAACAGCGGCCTAAATATAATAACATGGATGCGTAAAGATCGGCGTTAACGACTTCCATAGCGAGTGTTATGCGTGTTCAATTCCCATGTAATTAGTTTCAAGTAACAATTTTTATATCCTGCACTTTATTGAGTACCCTGCTTCATGGAACGGTGGGAACGTATCGTGCATTCGCAAGGGGCTTGTCAGATTCGACGCCACGCAGTCTGGGGTCTGGTTAACTCCGCTTTCAACAGACAAGGGAATTTCAACCTTAATGTAATTCATATAGAGACAAAATTACTATACAACTCCTATATTGATAACTATTCTGAAGGAGTTACAGGATAAAGGCGGCAGAGGAATTTAAATTTTAACACCAAAGCATAAAGTTCATTACAAAACGTTAAATGGGTTTGGAATGCAGCATAATTTTTAGTATGCAAATATGGGCCGAAGTCGATCAGTTCACTGATTAGTGACTCGTTCAGCAAATTTCCAAAGAGTTTCGAAATGGAAAGTTAATCCAATTTGG
The DNA here is from genome assembly GCA_907164705.1 of Parnassius apollo. Lineage (NCBI taxonomy): Eukaryota > Metazoa > Arthropoda > Insecta > Lepidoptera > Papilionidae > Parnassius > Parnassius apollo. Next base: position 1,657,956 of record CAJQZP010000644.1, on the reverse strand, counting down.
TAGCGGTCGCTGGTCAATCGATTTAGGGTTGCGTGAGTAAAATACTAACTTGGTATTTTAAATTTTTCGTGAGGATTCTTTAAATAAATCACGCCTAAATGCTGGTGTAAGGTTGCACCTAGGTTTATTAAAATAATATGTATTTACGTATACAAAAAAACTAAATGAGACATATCAGGCTGCCGGTGCTTTCTTATAGGATTTTTTGTACGCAAGAGAATTTCCTTTCATTTTCTAATTCGTATTGTCATCGAAAGACTTGACGTAGATACCATTAGATTTCATCACTACGTTGATGACGTGCCTCGGGCGTGTACAAAACGCAAAAACGTTTCTTCGTCGGTTCTAACCGTGATTATTGTAGGGTACGGCTATATATTTTATAATAAAAATTTAATTCCAATTCCCAAAACAAGCATTTAGGATCCCATCACCACTTAATATCAGAATCATATTTAAATTTAGTTAGCCTAAACTTTACAAGAAGAGAACTCTCTTAGAATTCAGTTCGCCTTTCTACATAGTTCATAATATTATATCCCCGTAGTTGGTTTATACGGTGTAGATAAAGATTTAATATATATAAATAAATAAATAAATAAACAAACAAAGGAATTAATATGTATTCGTGGCCACAATACACTACAATAAACTTAACAAAAAGAGAAGAAAAAAATATCTTATTATTGGGCTGTAGCAAAAAATTACACACCACGCTCTCACAGGATGCAAGCGTTAAATAGCATCTTAATGCTGCTGTGTTTCGTATGGTAAGTGTAGAGAACCGGAGATCCTTTTTACTGAAAACGGGGCATTCCATCTTAAAAACCTCAGGTTTGACAACGCATCTGTATTTTGATTTGATAGAATCAGGCGTTACTTTGCGGAAATCCATTATAATATAAAAAAAATTACTATTATATAAAATATTACTGTATATAAAAATATTACCGCTAAGTAGCGGTCAGCCGCCGTAGAGTCTACATTACCTGAGGATGCCTCGTGTAGAGGCGAAACACGTGTCGTATTATCGTCGATGGTGTGTCTTACCTGGAACAGTAGTGTTGGAAGTAGTGGTGCTGGGACTAGTGGTGACGGAGTTAGTGCATGCAATTGAGGGAGGGCGGGAGGTGCTCTTTAATCGAGGTAAGACACATCATTGTATTTAGTTAGCAGAAGGTTGCGAAGTAATTAATATTTTTTTTATTGTATTTTGATTCTTAATCGAGGATAGATGTCTATAGGCGACAGCATCCACTTACCACCAGGTGAACTGAACTGTGTGCTTGTTTGACACCCTTATTCTATAAAAAAATAGCTTCAACATTCACTTAAAAGAGAAAAGAAAATAGGAATTAAAAAAGTAAACATATGAAATAATTTCTCAATGTCAGTGCAGTTATTACTAAGTAGATTTTTAAACTTGTAATGATATAACGAACCTTGGAGACTTGATGGAAAACATCCTAACAACAACGCTGAACTTTCAGAAGACCCTTCATAAAATTTTCAACTAGAAATAGCCCTGTTAGTTTCGAGTTTGTGCTATGAGGGTAAGTTTTGAATTTTAAGTCCGCTTAATCGAGCCGAAATGTTGCCGAAGTGGCCTAGACTTTGCTATAAAGTTTGCGCCCGTATTGTTCCAACAACATCGCCATGTTTACGGAAGTCAGAGAAATTTTGGCACTGTTTATTTAAAATGATATGCCGCGGTTTTGAGGCTTGAAAATACATCAAAGTATTTCCTGTTATGCATACATCAAGAAATAACCAGAATGAATTAAGCCAGAAATAATACGGTTTAAAATAACAAAGCGTTCAAAGCGCGACGAAACGTAGTCAGGAGTGATCTTGCGTATTTCTTTTATTAAATTTTTGAAAAAATGAGTACTACGTCGTAGACTAATGAACTTGAGCAAACATGATTACGTGTCCCTTATTTTTTGTTATTTCATATAAAGAAAATTGTAGTACGCTACACACAGCAGCATCGACAGCCACATCGTCGTCGAAACTGCAAAACTTTGCGAGTGTACTGACACTAATTCACGGCGCGAACCACAGCGTGAGTGTAGAAGGCGCATAAAACGAACTCCGGTTCCCGACATTCATCATACGCACACCAATATAGATCAGCATACTGTTTTATGTTGGTATTCTGAATCGAACGAGTACGTACTGCAGCCATAACGCCCTGCGTAGCTCTGTTGCAGGCAACCAGCTTAATTAGCCTTTCAGTTATCATTTATTTTTACTAAAGAGCGCCGTTCAAATAGCGGCCTGAATAGGCCACCCTAAAACCGCTTGTATTTATATTATAGAGCACGTAGTACATAATATGTTTCCTGCCGCCCGGTTCCAAGCTTCAGGACGCCGATAGTTTAGGTAATTTCTTTTTACAGTGAAAATAATGGAAATTAAAAAAAAACATAAGCCCTGCTTTATAGTTAGTTCAGTTAGTATGCAAAGTTTCATGATCTTAGTTAAAGTATTTTATGAATAACAGCGGTTTATTGTTCAGTTTGGATATAGCTTTGGATTTTTTTTCTATCGAGAAGATTTTACGGAATCATGTTTTCGTCTAACATAGTACTTAACATTAATCCTCAACTTTACCATATATTTATTTCAAAATTAATGCTGCAAAATTTTTGGATATAACGGAGGATCTTGCTAAGCCATTTGAGGTTATATACCTCCTTAATAATAGTAAAAAGGCTAGGCTCCTAACTGAAAGGCTAATTAAGCCATTTGACTGCAACAGCTCTATTACCTAAAATTTGCCAGTTGTTAAGTCATGTGCGCATTATACAGGTAATACGTGCGAAATTCCATTCACCCGATGTAGAATGGTATGCATGAATGGGCCCCGACAAACAAATGGGGCGACGGTAAAATGTTAATGTATGTTTGAATTAATTGTGCGCATGTAATTGTGTGCGGGAGTACAAAACCATTCAATGGACAACGAAGTTAGCTAGTTAGCTGGAGCGATAGCCCGCTGGAAAATTAACTGCAAATAAAATAAATTGTTCAAGCTGTAACTTGCGAGGGTTTTCAGGGCAGGAAATAGTCCAGCGCGGAAATAGTCATACCCTAATACATGTTGGTGGACATAAGTTATCGAAATATTTTTTACTTCCTTAGATACTCGTAGGTAGGTTTTTAAGCGACTATTAAAAAGATGGTGATGAAATTTTCCTTCACCGTCTGGCACGTGGTAAATGAGCATAAAAATTTCATTAGCGCCGGCGAATTTGATTTGCTCGTATAATATGAGGTTTTTACACAAACGCTGTTTATATTAGTAAAAATTAAGTGATGGTATGTATAAACAGCAGAGGTAAACTGGAACAGGAGAAAGGCAGCATCATCTCTCCGTCTACAATCTTACTGCTAAGCGTGTCAGTACTATGAGGCAATCTATGGAAGAGATCTATGTTTAACTATGGACTTTTGGTAGGTTATAATGAACAAACGAACGAATGGTTTAATGAACGAGTAGTGGACTAGTCGATATTATAGTGTCTGGTTAAGAGATTTTAGAAGTTCTGGTTAGATTCAACCAGACTGGTGGTGGCGGTGGCGTTTCCATATCTACTTCCATACTTACATTAGTATGGTTGACATCAACAGGAAACAACAAGAAGTATCAGTAACGCTTAAAATTGAAAAAAAAGTTCAAAAAATCACACCTAAAACACATACGTGATCTGTTTAAAGTTGATTATATATATATATATATATATATATATACTGACATTTTTGATCCGCTCACTTATTACGGCAAATCCTTCAAAAAGATCAACACCCAATTGGATTCCTCACACGTCCATTATTATATTGATAACGAATAAGATATTTCTCGTTCGAATAGTATCAGCCGGCCCTATGAGAAAGCTTAAAATCGCTCAGCGAGCTACGGAGAGCGCTATGCTCGGGGTTTATCTGCGTGATAGACTTAGTAATGAGGATATCCGCAGTAGAACCGACATAAGCCAACGTATTAATAAGCTGACGTGGCAATGGGCCAGCCATATAGTTCGAAGAACCGACAACCGGTGGGGAAAAAAGGTTCTCGAGTGGCAGCCTCATAATAGTAGGAGAAGTGTAGAGCGACCCCTCACTAGATGGAGTGAAAAGAAAGTGGTACGACATGCAGGAAGCCGACAGATGCAAGTGGCTCATGGACCGTGCTTTGTGGCATTTCTTGTGGGAGACGTATATTAGACAGTGGTGCTTGTGAAGGGCTGTAATGATGATGATGAATATGATCGTAATATATTTCAGGCAGTGCTAGCGGTAAGCTAGCACTTTCGAGAGGATAGCTCGCCGTAAATGTGATACGTAATGTAAACGCGAGCAACCCGGCACAACAAATATTTAGATGATTTAACAAGTGCTTAGCGTTGAAGGAAAACATCGTGAATACAAAATACAACACCCTATATCGTCCTTTGGATGTCGTAAAAGGTGAGGGAAACGAATCAGGAGATGGGCAGTAGCGGTCTCATAATAAGAATTAGAAAAGGACAACCTGCGTTTGCCAACCCGCCAGACCAGCGTGGCGACTATGGCAAATATTCTTTCTATAAGGCAGTCTAAAGGGAGGCCTATGTTGAAGGACTTTCATAGGCTGTGATAGATGTAAACAGCAGTGGAACGCATAAAATCTATAAAAAAGAAATATCTCTGCACTAGAAGACAAGTTCTATCAACGACATATCCATACAATATAAAAATAATTTATGCAGATTCAGCCTCACATGGAATACTGTTCCCATATCTGGGCTGGGGCTCCCCAGTACCAGCTCCTTCCACTTGACCGCATCCAGCGCAGAGCGGCTCGAATCGTCGACGACCGAGTGCTTTCCGATCGGCTCGATTCACCGGCGCTGCGAAGAGATATTGCATCCTTTGCATTTTCTTTCGCAACTACCACAGAGAGTGCTCTGGAAAACTGTTCGGATTAATCCCAGCCGCCGAATTTCACATCGTGGCAAAATTTCCGATACCATCCACACCATCTGAATGGTTGACAGTCCACCACTGTACGTTTCACTGGGAGTTTTATTCCGCGTACGACCGCTTCGTGGAATCGTTTACCACGGGCGATTTTTTCGGACCGATACGGCTTCAAGAAAAGAGCTTCTCCTTTCTAGAAGTCCGGCAACGCACCTGTAATACTCCTGGTGTTGCAGTTGTTCATGGGCGGCGGTAGTCACTTACCATCGTCGAGCCGTATGCTCGTTTGCTTCCTTACCTATAAAAAAATACTTTGACCAATATCTACAAGCAAATCCTGTGTACAATTTCAGGATTTATAAAAGGGATGCCTAGTTTAAAATTTTCGCATCAAAATCGGAATAGTAACTTTACGGGGTAATATTTTGCTTATGATTCCAATTTTTTGGCATAAAACTGAAGCACTTTTCACTTTGAATCGTTTCAAACGACACTCGCAAAACTCGAGTGAAGTGGAGCGACCACCGAGCGGTGCTCTCCGTGGGCGTGGCGTTGGACGCGGCAGCGGCGCGACAATTATGCAAATGCATTAAGCCCCCGCCATTGTTCCCCGACACGTGGACTAGAATGCACCATGCCAATTACTCGGCGAGATTCTACAGCTGTGAATATAAACGAAAATATGCCTTATTGCAACAGGGTAAGGTGCATGGTTATATTTATTCGGTCGATTGTATGGAAGAAGCCAGCGCATCATTTGTTCGTCGAGGACCTGCACGTAATACGACTTGTTATCGCTGAAGTGCTTGGTAATATGGGAGGAGCGCGCACTAATTGGTTTAATTGAGCTGTATTCAAAGTCATAATAAATACAATATATGGAGAGAAGGCAAAATTTGTCTGCTGCGATTGTTGCTAGCATGTTTAATGATGTCGCTGGATTTTTTATGAAATTGAAACTTGAAATATAGGGTACTTCGGATGCTTTGCCACCTGAGGACTAAAATATAGTGCCTCGATTCCAGTAAAAAGGTGTGTCCGGTTCTCTACACTCACCATACGAAACACAGTAGCATTAAGCTGCTATTTGACGCTGGTATTTAAAATTATACGCGCAACTAGCGTTGCCAGGCGTCCGGATAAAGACGGACACCTGGCAACGCTACGACACTTTTTGGTTGCGTGTCCGGCCAAATTAGACAATGTGCTCCCTGTCCGGCTTTTGTTAGGCTTTTTAAATTTGTTCATTTTTTTAAACTTTTCATATACTTACATACATAATATTGCAATTATTTAAATTAATGTTTTAATGAATATTGAATGATTAATAATAAAGAAGAAATTTATATCATTAGAATTTAAGATTTTAGGGTAAATATTAAAAAGCATTGTTTTACTTCTAAAAAAATTGTCATGTTATACTAAGACTAACAAATTAAGGGTTTTACCGTTTTTACCAAAATTTCCGGCTAAGCTCGCTAGTCTGTCCGGCTTTTCAGTTTTAAGACCTGGCAACCCTACACGTAACGGTTTATACTACAAATGTACTATTAACATTAGCATGTCGGTGACGCAAACTCATATACTTATATCCAATATCATATTATTCAATATCATATTTATTTATCCAAAATTTACGCATCTAAAGGAACATTGACTTCAAAAAATTCTATGGGATACAAATATAAAGCGCGGCACACGTCACGTCACCGGCGCGCTTAGTGCACGTCATGCGTGCTGCACTGCACTCGACTACACGGTACGCTGCAAGTTGCGTCTGATTAATGACTCGCTTTATATGTCGGCCAGATTTGTTTTGCTTTTCTTTAGTAGATAAAAACTTTACATATATATCATATATCATCTCTCTCGTTTGTTGTAATTAAGCATATTAGTTGCAAATTTAAATAAAGCAATTAAGTGGATATTTGGATGTCATTTAATCAATACAAACGTATTCGAATTGCGAATATTTTTTCACATACTATCTTTTTCTATGTTTCGCTTTTTTTGTAAATACATCACTTTAAAAACTAATAACCTTTTCAAATTACTAAAATTTGCAATTAAACACAAAGAAAACAAATTTAATAAAAAAAATAAAAACATACAAACATATTGACAATCCTCCGTACGACGCCTCCACACGTTGGCCAACACAGTGGCGAATGTAGTGGCCAATAGCATTGGCCAACGTGTAGACGGGGTGTTCGGGCTTCATTGGTATGTATTGGGAAGATGGCCCGCAAGTTGGCGCGAGATCCGTGTGGTGTCGGTTTTTTACAAAAGATCAAAGGATTGTTGGCAGAGTTTGGTCGCCGCGTCCACACGTTTGCCGCGCGTTTAGTTTGCTACAAGCTCCCAGAATGATTACACATTACACGTATCTGATTTAAATTTTATATTCAAGCTTTGTAGGATGGATGCCCCAATTACCAGCCTTTTAGTGCCAATTTCAACTTTAAACATTCCTACTACTTTAATTAGCGCGATTTAATTATTTTTAAACATTTGTTTTAATCGATTAACTATTTATCAAAAAAATAACGAACATTTATTTCATCATCATCATCATTACAGCACTTCACAAGTCCACTGCTGAACATAGGCCTCCCCCAAGTAATGCCACAAAGCACGGTCCTGAGCCACCTGCATCCATCGACTTCCTGCATGTCTTACCAGGTCGTCACTCCATCTAGTGGGGGCTCGCCCTACACTACGCCTACCGGTACGAGGCTGCCACTCGAGAACCTTTCTTCCCCATCGGTTATCGGTTCTTCGAGCAATATGGTCGGCCCATTGCCACTTCAGCTTGCGTGATAGACTCATTTCTGAGTCTATCACGCAGTGAAACTCCGAGCATAGCCCTCTCCATAGCTCGCTGAGCGACCTTGAGCGTCCTCATACGGCCAGCGGTGAAGGACCACGTCTCAGATCCGTAAGTCATCACTGGCAACACGCACTGGTTATACACTTCAGTTTTCAGAGATTGAGGTAGATCTCCTGACGAGAAGATGTGTCGTAATTTCCCGAACGCTGCCCAGCCGAGTTGAATCCGTCGATTGACCTCTCGGCCGAAGTTGGACTTACCTAGTCGGACTATTTGTCCCAGGTAAACGTACTCGTCAACAACTTCGAGCATAGTGCTCCCAACAACTACCGGCATAGGTGTGACATGGACTTTAAACATGATCTTTGTTTTGTCCATGTTCATCTTAAGACCAATCCGTTGGGAGACACCATTGAGGTCATTGAGCATAGTGCTAAGGTCCTCCAGCGATTCTGCCATAAGGACTATATCGTCGGCAAATCGAAGGTGAGTGATGTACTCGCCGTTGATGTTAATACCGTATCCTTTCCAGTCCAGTAGCTTGAAAACGTCTTCCAACGCAGTCGCAGTCGTAATAATCTGATTGTAACATTTATTTACAATCAGATTATTACGAGAACAATTTTAAAATGAAAAAATGAAGCACGTCGTTTATACGTGGTAGAACCATGCAGTTATATTAGAAGTATAGTTGTAGCACGAATGGGTCGGCTCAACCGGGGAAGGACTACGCTCTCACAGAATACCAGCGTCAAATAGTAGTTTAATGCTGCTGTGTTTCGTATGGCGAGTATGGAGAACCGGAGACCCTTTTTACTGGAAATGAAGGCATTCCATCTTAGCCCCATGGGTGACAACGCATCTGCATTTTGATTCGTAATCGAGGATAGATGTAGATGTCTGTGGGCCACAGTAACCACTTACCATCAGGTGAAGTGTGTGCTCGTTTGTCACCCTATCCTATAAAAAAAAAACGTCGACTTCTTATAATTTAATCGTGCAAGTTTTCGAATCATCATCATCATTACAGCTGTTCACAAGTCCACTACTGAACATCCTCCTCCACAGACTGCCGCAAAGCATGGTCCTGAGCCACTTTGCTCGTCATGAGTTTTTCATTTATGTTCTAAGTTATAATTAGTACCTATTATTAAGTCAGTGTTAATTATATTTATTGCTATTGTTTTTGTCTTTTTCAAAAAATAATTAAATTACCAAATAAATTATAGGGTGTTTCTTATATACATCAAATGTCTGATAGAAATGCAAGTACATATTTTGCTAAACTTTAAAATCAAAATCCAATTTTAAAACATAGACTAATCGATTATAACTCCTTTAACTTTAAAATAAGTTAAGTTCATATTAATGGTATTTATTCCAGTTTATGATGCATGTAAAGAATAAATAAAGCTAATCGTATATCGTATTTCTATTTACAGCCCCATTAATATCCACTATTCTTTTACAATTATTTTATAAAAACGTAACCCCACACTTGGATTTTCTCCTGTATCGCGGAGGCAGCTTACACACATAAATTGCACAAGGACACACATCCAGACCCGAAACAATTATTTGTAGGATATACAAATACTTGTTCCGTGCCGGATTCAAACCCGCGGCCCCCGGCATAGCTACTCATTGCTAAGCCACTGCGCCACGGAGCCGTCGTTCGTCCGCACGGTTTTGTTTGGGGGTGTGTGGTGGGGGTTTTTGCTGGTTTTGCGTCTTCTTGTTTGGGGGGGAGGGAATAAGATTAAAGGGAGTGGGGGGGGGGGGCTCCCATTTGTTTTTGGTTTTTTTTTTTTTAGGTTTTCCTTTTTTTTTTTGGGGTTTTGGTTTTTTTTGGGTATAATTTTTTTTTTATATTTTTTTAAATTAAATTTTAAATAACTTATTTTTGTCCCCAATTTCTAAAAAAAGGTTATAGGGTGGTACTATTTAAAACTTTTGGAGTAATCATCATCTGGCTTCTCGTTCAACGCTAGCCAGCCTCCACACATATTGTTAATTAAAGTGCATAATACAATCACAAGTAAGTTAAATGCTCTTTGATATGAATACTGGATACACTACCTAACGGAGACCACAAGAGCATAACCTAAGACGCTAACTACCCCTAAAGAAAGAAAAAGACCCTAAGTCAACTCTTAGGACACCTACGGTATGAGATGGGGTAATTGAGTCTCTTGTATTGCACCACACGGCTGGATAAGTGTGAGGTTGGGTAATATAAATCAAGATAAGTTCCGATAAGACTCCTAGACTCCAAGATCCTAAAAGTTCCTCCTAGAACCTCGTGACAAGATAAAATTAAAGGAAGATAGCTTTAAGTAAAAGGGTTGGCAAAAAAAATGTAAGCCTAACATTATAGCCTTACTTCGCCCGAGATATTGTTAGTGCCAAGAACACTGATTGCGTCTCTTTGCTGCATGACTGCTCTTAACTTTATCCAACTGTGTTTCCTAATGTAATGTTCTCCCTATTAATAAACATATTATGCTAATTCTGTAAATTAGCTCTCGAAAACTGTAAAATTTACAGCAACTACTTAGTCCCTAAACTTTTGCTACACTGTGTTTATTCCATTAATATTAAGTATCGATGAAAATTTTTAATAAATTACCAATAACATTTTGTTAAGAATGACATTGATTGATTACTGTAGCTACCTTCAAATTGTTTACTAAATTTAATGGTGTATAACCTGATTATTTATTCAGTTTTAATTTTCAATATCATGTGTAATTCTTAAATTAATGTTTTCTGGGTAAATTTTTGGATTACAGTCATCACAAAACAATTTAAAATATTATAAGAGAAATAAATCACTAATCTATATCAAAATTACCATACCTTTTTTAAGAATCTACCCCAGTTATAAATTGTTAATATTGTAGCCATCTTTTTTAAATTGGGAACACTGTCTACGTGTGAAACGAACAGCCCTCGAGTCACCAGCGCAGCGGCAGCGAGTAGTAAATATAATTTCTTCGAAAACATTCTTCGTAAGTCCCCCAAGGAGCGATCGAGACTAGCAAAATGCACAAATACATATTAACCCCTTAGAGACTACTATTCGAGCAACTTAGTATTAAATAATTAAATTAACTTAGTTTGCAGAAACCTCTACGTTAATTATTGCGACGGATAATCGAGATTCTTTGGCGCGATACCAACATCTGTGTCCAAGAGAACGTCTTCAAATGTTTTGTAGAGTTGTTCAAAATCACTGTGCCTGTTTGCTGTCTTTGTGCCTAGCAATAAACGTATTTATGTTTCTATAATTACTCTTAAGTTTACAATAGTGAAGGTGCAAAGGTTAATGAAAAAATATACATAAGCTACTGTAAAACGCTAATGTGGTATAACCTAACATCATACAGCTAAGCGTGTTATGGCGATGCTACCCCTACAGTAGTAAGTATATCCATATCGTCCCATGGGTGTCGCAAAAGGTGACACATGGAAACAAACATAGAAAATAGACAGTAAATTAGTTTAAGCAACGACTAAAAAATAAAAACTGCGGTTGCCATCCCCCTGCCATACGTGGCTACTGGCTACTATGGTAATTGGAGGCAACCTATCTCAAAAGAGCTTACTCCTTTCTAAAGGGCCGGCAACGCACCGGCAATTCCCCTGGTGTTGCGGTTGATCATGGGCGGCGGTCGTCAACTTAACATCAGGTGAGCCGCATGCTCTTTTGCCCCCTCTTCTATAAAAAAGGAGGTCTACGTTTAACAGTAGGCTTTTATAGGTTGTAATGAAATTGATGGAATGGAATATAATGCCTGTTAGTTAAGGTAGGTAGGTAGGTGTAACAAATATAACGACTTTTCTAAAACCATATCTGGCATCGACATAATATATCACGATTCTTAAAATTGCTTTTTAAAATAAATTTAGGTACTAACATTGAGCTATTATGTACTACGTACTAGAGGCGACACTGCATTTAGGTACTTCGTAACATTTAATTGCGGCGTTAACGCCGCATTTTACAATTGGTTCAGGTGCGACATTTCTGTGGGTACTTAAGTATAGGACGAATATGTTATTTATTGTGCACAATTTTTTTTGTAGAAATACTTATAAGTTATCATTACTAGGCATTTTTTATATTTAAATCTGCTCATTATTCTTTTATTTTATTTTTAGGTTTCTACATCAAAGTCGAAGTAGAATAAATTCGTCCATTTTTAACTCTTGTGTGCCCAGCATTTATGAACGACTCTTATTTTAATTTAAATATATATATATATATTTGTAATTCTGTTATATTAATAAGTTTTGTTAACCATACATTAAGTTTTTTTTCATATTTGATAGTTACCTTTTAAAATATTCAGATAAAAATATCATTAAAATGTAATTGTGATATAATATAATTTTAAATAAGCAAATATAATATACAAAATAAATGACAAGACTCAAAAATTGTACTCATTATAATTTACCTATTAAACAATACAATCTATTATTACCTACTGATCATTCTACCTATGTTTATTCTATGATAAAAAAAAACAACCGCGCGAACACAGAGTAGCGCGCAGTTTGAAATAGCTGTTCTAGTACGTGAGTACACATTACTTCAATGGCTATTAATCATTTATCGTCGAGTTCCTGATATGAAATACATTTTGAATAGAATTTATTTTATACTTTTATTAAAAATGAGCATACTCCTGAAGAGAAAATAATCTACCATGTTCTCTCCCAATAATTAAACCTGTTTTTTTTCTTCAGGTAGGTATATAGTTTACTTGAATAACTTCTAATTGTATTGTATTAATTAGATGCAATTCCTATTCCAAATTAATCCAAAATTTAGTTGCATGACTCAATCTGTGAATGTTATGTACTCTACACTTGTTATGGAATATGCATATCGGAGTACTAACTAACTGTGATTCAAACCCAGGATTTGCGTTGGAGTACTGTAATCTATGACACGCCCGCTGTCGTCACATATACAGCATGTTTCTTGTTGAATACAACTGAGTGTCCCCACGTATGCGTGGTTCACTCGACGCGTTGACGTACCGTGACACGTTTTCGTTCCGCGGCCCTAATTAGCCTTTTGTGTGCGTAATTAAATAGCGGGTTTACGAGCTACTGTATTGAGAAGACAAGAAAACAAGCGTCCAGAATCTGGGCGTTGTTATTACTCTCTTTTTCTTTTTAGAATTCCGTACCAAAATAAGCAAAACAAAACACATACGAAAATATTAAATCATTGAATGAAACTGGGTAGTTTCTACGGAATACATCGCGTTTATTAACTTATTTTATATGCCCTACGTTTCGAGTAACGACGACGCGAGGACTGAAGTGTTTGGTGTCCTAATATCACAGTTAACCACGGCTACCATCAGTTGAAAGTTATTTGTTCCGATCTACGAAGAAAGAACTTATAGAGTCTTGAAGTCCTGCTATGGTATGCTTGGGTTGGGATTTAATTTTATCAATCATAGGATCCCAAGCCGATTTTCCACTTAAATTTAGATGTTTTTTTATTTCAATAAACTACGAATACTACGCGTCGTCCTTGGTGGGAATTGGTGTTCTTTTGCAAGGATCTTTTATCTATCAAATCTGATGCAACGGCGGGGCGATCCTTCAATATTCTATCCATCCATGTATACACAGGTCACTATCTCCAAAACTAGTTGACATACAATTAAAAATGTATTTCGCGAGGTAATTTGTGACTTCTAACGAGGCATTCCGTCTTAACCTCAGAATAAACAATGCATTTGCATTTTGATTCTTAATTCAGGTTACATTACGGTTGGCCAGTGAACGACAACATTTACGTAGCATCAAGTGGAGTTTACCACTTTAATGAACATGTTATGTGAAACTTTATCTATCTCCCAATTATTTTAACATATTAAAACGCGGTCTAAATCACCGACAAAAACCAAATGGCCAGTCTTCATAGCATTTTTAAAAATGGCGCCAAACGAGCGAGCGCTTTTCAATTTAAATAAACTCGAAAACCGAAATGCATTAGCATTAAATGTATGCAATACGCTGTTAGAGCATTTGCATACTTATTTCGGTCTGGAGCGTGGCCGTCCAAAAAAAACCTTGCTAGCCGCAAACGCCGCTACGGCGCTAAAAAAAGAACAAATAAACGACTTCCATTTCCGTATAGCGAAGCGCGTTTAGCGTTTCCCGAGTGAAGCTAAAGAGCAATGAAACATCCTCTGGCAGTTTATTCAGAAGGCGCGTTATATAAACGTCTCTGGCGTTTTTCTCCCGACGTCGACGGAAACACGGAGTACGGAGTCGTGTAAATATTTTGCTGCAGCATTACCTCCAAGCTCTTACTAAAAGTTCTTGATTGTTACGAAAATAACAACATGATATGTAGTAGTATGTATGTAAACAATCTATTGTAAAAAGTAGAAAAAATAACCGTTCAATGTGCAGCGGCCTGATACGTCACATTAACTCCATCTAGTGGCCACCCTTCACCTTTCGCTAAATCTGTCCTAAAAGTATAAATTCACCAGCATGTCGTTAGCGTGAGCGACACGCTGCATATAGTTATAGCCTAGAAATTGAAAAATCAGTGTCTAATTTTTCGATGCATATAAATATATTTTCTTAAGCATTGACGGACATAATTTATTACCCATTACAACATATCAAAGCCAACCGATGAACATGGACCTCCCCCCATAGGTTGCCTCATAAGGGAGATATTTGGCGGAGTTGCCACGCTTTCCAGGCAGGATGGCAAATGCAGTTTTTTATATTTTTTAGTAAATCTTATTTAGAAGACGCCACATCTCCTGGTTTGTTTACATCTGTGGCCTGTTATGACTAAAAACGACATCTGTTAGTGGATATTCTTAAACCATCACTTCTCGGGTTGTCGTACAAAATATTTCTAGATAAATTTTTAAAGACATCTTGATGATCTTACTAAAAATAACTGATCATAATATTTTGAAAATATAAAAATAACTTAAATTTAACTGCCACAAAAATGTGCATGCTTTAATGTTAAGTCCCTGACCGATTCATCTATCTAGAGTCTAGATAAACTTAGAACATAAAACATTATCTCAATACGTCTAATAAATTTAGTGTTGAGGAACTATATATATATATATATATATATATATATATATATATATATATATATATTATTATATATCATAATGCAAGAACCACTCGCTTACATTATGAAGACGGAACATAACAACCAAAAAGTTATTTAAACAAATAATTCACCGAGATAGAATCGGGGAGCTCTCAAAATTAAAACTAGGTGCATAAAGTCCGAGGCACGTCGGGGTTCTTAATATAAAGTTGGGCACATGACACTCGCTGGTAGCTTATAACAAACTTAAACGTTGGAACTTGAAGCGCCCTGCTCTCTGGAGCGCGCACAATTGAATTAAAAGTAAAAAAGAGCAGCAATTTCAATAAACGTTACTTTAATATAGATACATGCTTATGAGTTTTGATAACTTGGGTCACAGTCTAACTACTACTAACAGTCGGTCATCAAAGGCGTTTAGACTGAGCAATCGTGCAGTGCGGTGCGGGGTGAGACGCGGGTAGAGCGCTCCCGAGCGGCTGTTAGTAGCTCGGGAGCTGTCCGTTGGGGTTGTCTTGTCACACAAATAAATTAAAATGGTTGACACTATATGTGCGGTAAAAAACTGTAGGTCGTCCTCATACAAAGATAAGGAATTAAAGTTTCATCAGTTTTCACATGCACAGGAATTTGTTTAAACATGAAATAAAATAAAATCAGACGCATATTTTTTTATGTCGGTTTTTCCGACAATATCAAACGGGAGAACTGACGTTTGTTCTTCTTAGGCTACGCTCGGGAGCTCAATGTTTGGCTGCGGCACCGCGAGCCGCGTCTTCGATACCACCATCATTGAAGTTACTACGAAACAGAAAATACCTTAAAAAGGTGGTAACATCTTTTTAATAAGTGCTGAAGAAAAAGAAAGATAAAGCTTTTAACTAGATACTAACTAATTTATGGCAAAAAATTTACATAATAGATCTAAAGGTAAATAAATGTGTAAGCAGTGATTAATATTGCTCAGAGAGCTTACACCGATTTTCAGGTATTACCCTCGAGATGACTGGTATGAATGATGTGTTGAAACCGTTACTACAATATTTTATGCCCACCACACATAACATATATTTTGATACCCAAAACTGCGTTCAGACTACTCATCACATAGCTATCTACTCGCTCAACAACAGTCAGACCTACGTAAATGAGGCAAGGACGTTATAGCCCTGATTTGGATTGAATGACCCACCATGCCTTGAAAGTGAATTGACTGCCGATCGCAGTTAGACATCTAGTACGTAGGCCGATACTGCCCGTCGCCGGTTACAAGATATTTAACATTACAAACATGCATCAAATGATATGGTGTAAGACACAACCCCATTTCTTCAACGTGGTAGAGCCACGCTGCAGCTATATTACGTTTATAAGCACGAATAGGTCGTCTTGATCGGGGTAGAACCACGCTCTCACTGAACATCGGCGTAAAATAGCAGCTTGATGTTCCTGTGTTTCGAATAGTGTAGAGAACCGCCGAAGACCCTTTTTACTGGAATCCTCGGGGGTGACAACCCATCCACATCAATAATAAATGTAGATGTCTATAGGTCACAGTATCCACTTACCATCAGCTGGTTTGTGTGCTCGCTTGTCACCCTGATTCTATAAAAAATATTGTCTGGTAGGTTCCGTAAGGAACCGTTTCGCTCAAGTGGGAGGGAAGCGCCAGGAGACGGGCAGTAGAGACTTCCTAATAACAATGCTTGCCACGCGTGGTAGCCATAATAAATCCCCTTATGAGGCAATCAAATATAATGAATCATTATTGGATAAAAACCATAGACGATTTACTTTTTATTCATCCAGGGTGGCGGCGGCTATGTACCTGTGTTCAGGTAATTACGCGCCGCGAGAGTCCTTGTAACCAGACTGGGGTGCGGTAAGCACTATATAATTTCACGCCTATTTTTCTCCTAAATGATGCAACTGGCAACTCTAAAACGCTATCAGCAGGTGAAATTGTATCTTCTTATGAAGTTATCTCTGCTCAAAATGATATTAAATTATTATACAAAGTAGTTGTGACCGGCGTTATAAAGTAAATTTTTCCGACACAATATCTATTGCATTAAACTGATTCAGTAGCCTTTTCGTTCCCGCCGTTCACTGTGAACTTTATTTTCAAGCTTAGTTGCATGATGTATTGAAATTTATTTTTATATACCTACGTAATATTATAGTAATCTTTGGTGCGTCTATTAGTGATCATGTAACGTGTGAACAACTTGACCAATTGAGATCATATTCATACAAAATATTTGACTCGTCGAGGCAATGGTTCAAAATGGAATAAATAGAATATCTTTATTTCTCGACGTAAACATAACATAACATAAACACTCACGCCTGTCACCCAGGGGGGTAAGACAGAGACTACAGACGTAGTCGACGTAAACACTAAAAGTTAATTTAGTTTTAAACATTATACATAAAAATAAGGCAGAGCTATATGTGTGTTGTAAGTTAATAAAGTTCAGTACTTTCATAAATAATCATGTAGCTTTAAGCAAAGAAAATTGTACATAAATGCAGTATTTATGAAGTCTAGTTAACATTAATAGCGTTTTAATTTCAATTAGTCCCTTCATTGATCCGAACTCGAACCCGTTCGTATTGCCGTTCACTCGTTACACTCGTTTAAAGCTCATTAATGTAATTTGATAATTATTAAAGGATTGGCGTTACAAGCACTCAAGTAAACAATACCTACATATATAGAAATTCAAAACATTTATTTTTGCTAGATAAATACGAACAAAGACAGAGTTTATTTTAGAATGTCTACTTATTAGAGTACTTATTTTCTAGTGCCTCTTTTTTATGTATAAGTGTTAGAAATGATCACACAGTCCGACTGATAGGAAGTGGAAACCGTGGCCCATAGAGGCTTCTACATGTACATAGGTAAGTATACATTCTATTCTCAGTTAAGAATCAAAAAACAAATGCGTCACCCAACCAAACTCACCCTTGAGGGCTATGATGAAATGTCTCGTCCCCAAAAAAGGCGTCTCCGACTATTTTTAACCGATTAAAAAAAGGAGGACGTTCTCAATTCGACTGTATTTTTTATGTTACTTCAGAACTTTTTTCTAGGTGAAACGACATTAATGATTTTTTAGTTGAAAGCGTATGCTTATCATGTGGTTCCACACAAATTTGATCAAGATCTGGGCAGTAGCTTTTGATTTATCCTTAATAATACGTATTTAACTTACTTCGACTACGTTGATGATGTTCACATTTTCTTTAAATTTAAGACGGTTGTACAAAATTTTTAATTTTACCACATTACGCCATTAATTTGTGTCTACGTATATTTACCTTAATTTCACGCGTAACTTGTCCGATATAACTACTAAGCATTGTAGAACTCTCCCGTTGAACCCGACTAGTTAGAAATAGACTATCTATTTCCGATGAGTTATTTCGGAGTTGTGCTGCAGACCTTGACATTGTGGAATGCGCGGGCGGCCGCATTACGTACGACCGTGTCCCTCCCACCCGCCCCTTCCAGCATTCTCCTCTTTTGTAGCATTGTATATGATACTATCATATCATATGCAATGCTTGCTACCCTGCTCCAGCGCAATGTATGTAGAGATTTATTATCATATTATGTAACGGAACAATTTTTCCAAAGTACGACCTATAGTATTCATGCATATAATACAAACTTCTAGTATTTTGGGTATATAACTGCCTTGTTGGTACGTAAGTACGGCGACTGATTTGTCTCGGGTTGGCATCCGCATCAGGTTAAAATTACTTATTGAGTTTTTCTGTTAAGAAATTCTTCTTCGGACTTTGGAATGCACGCAACGATCTCTCTCCGGTCGTGACCGCCATGACCAAAATTCGGTCTGGAGGACATTACTCTGGATTATTTCCCTGAGTTATTATCCTTTCGTTTTCATAAGTGTAAGTTCTTTATCAATGCCAATCATTATAAATATACTATCCAATATAAGAGTGGTCCTCAAGAGCAGCCTAATATGTACCTAAAGTGTGACTTTGGATTCAGAGTTTCGGATGGATTTCTGCCATCAGTTTGAGTGAGAGATACGGCAGATGGATAGCTCAACCGGAACCGTGGTTGTACATCGTTGGCTACACAGTCGGTCCCTGGGGAAATTTAAAACGCTCTTGACTACTGTGACGAATTTAAATGAGGGTAGTTGAAATTACGTACAGTGAGAGTTAGATTAGCTTGGAAAAGGATCTCTAAGAGTAGTTTTCCGTTTGAATTGATATTTCAAGACGAGCTCGATTCGAAAAGTTCATTCTAACACAATTAGATTTTATATTAAATGAAACTAATTTTAGGGATTTTATCTTATCGCTGGCACTAAGGTGTTTCACGCCCCGATGTCATAGCCAGCCTTCAGCTTTTGAATATTAATTTTTGCTCCGATCTACGCAGAACGTTCTTACACTTGCAGTGGCATGTTTGGGTTTGGATTTAATTTTGTAAACACCTAAAACATCGGGAATTAAAAAGATAAAATTAGATACGATAATATCCGTAAAATTAGTTTGATTTTTTTATATGGGATATGGTGATAAACGAGTACGCAGTCCACCTGATGGTAGGTGGATACTGTGGTCCATCAACATCTACATTTATCCTCGATTAAGAATCAAAATGCAGATGCGTTGTCACAACTGAGAACTAAGATTAAATGCCTCGTTTCCAGTAAAAAAGAGTCTCCGGGTCTTCACACTCACCATACGAAACACAGCAGCATTAAGCTGTTACTCGTATCTTACGGTGGTATTCTGTGAGAGCGTGGACCTTCCCCGGTCGAGCCGACCCTTTCGTGTTACAACCATAATATATCTGAAGCTGCTGAAGAACCACGTTTAATGAGTAGTATTCGCGTGAATTTAATAAATCATTACAAGATGATATAGTTATCTTTTAAAAGTTTTTTTTTAAAGGTAACTGTTACCGCCATTATCAATTAAAAAATCGTCTAAACCATTATATTTTCTTATAACAATGTAGGTTTTAAAAGGGATATGGAACGAAACTTCTTTGTGGACATAAACCACATACCTACAGGGAAAAGTATAATTGTCGCTTAGGTAAAGGGAAACTCTTTGACGGCACCCTTTCATCGTGATGAGCCCTAAGATTAGAAAACGGGTGTTTTATCGCAAAGCAAGGTATGAATGAAGAAAATTTTCGCATTAAAGTGGACCATTAATTCGTCGATTTATACTACTACTTGCCTTGTTCTTGATATGTCTTCAAAATATTTGTTTCTTATTTCTTAGACATACAGGTTTCCTCACGTTGTTTTCCTTCACCGCTGAGCATTATCTGTATTTTTTGATCTTACTTTTTGATTTAGAAATTTGAATATTTCACACATATAAGCGACCGTAGACCTTAGTATTTAATATTTATTTCAACTTGACACCTTACGTGTTCCTGAGACGGACAATAAAGTGATCCTCTAAGTGGTCCGTTTTCACCACTTGAGAAACGAAGCTCTAAAAACTATTTATCATGATGGAATGCGTGCAATATATCGGAAGGTAGGTGCTACTTTTGCTGCAACGTTTGATCGATTGCAAAAATAACAGTAAAAGTACATTGACATACTATCAATATATACTTTGAAAAATCTGCGCTTAAAACCATTTCATTTTTAGTAGCGAATAAACGGAAATGAAGATACGAAGAGGAAAACGGTTCAATTCAAAAGATCTATTCCAGAGATCGGGCGGCGGAAATTCAGAAACGCTCCGTGGAAACATCTTCGCTTCAAGTCGAAGAAGCCACACTTTAATACAGTGTGCTGTATTTATGTGCAGTAAGTAGTCTTGTTTTCACTTGTATCATTAAAGAGTTGTGCTTGCGACGGGTCTATTTAATTGTCGATTAAATTCATTCGTTCATAACATAGGCGTCTCCATAGTTTGTAATATTAGGGGGATATTTGCCATAGTTGCCAGCCTTGACAGTTGGATTGGCAACCGTAATTTTATTTGCCAGTTGTCATTAAGAAGACTCTGCTGCCCATCTCCTGGTTTGTTCCCCTCTGTCTCCTCTTGCGACACTGACGGGACGATATGAGTTAGTGGGAATTCCTACAACGCCGTGGTAGCTCAGTGGTTAACGCTCGCTGTAAATATAACAGAACGCGAGTAACCCGGGTTCGATCCCCACCGGCACCAATGAAATTGTAAATTGCAATTTTAAGTGCTGATTTACCACGTGCTCGGCGGTGAAGGAAAACATCGTAAGGAAACCTGCATGTCTGAGGAATAAGAAAAAAAATATTTCGAAGATATGTGAAGTTCGTCAACATGCATTTGGGGAGCGCGGCGGACACTTCCTTGCCCTAAACCCTCTCAGAAATGAGGGGAGGCCTGAGCCCAGCAGTGGGACGTATATAGGCTGTAACTTTACTTTTACTTTACTTTACTTACAACGCCAGTACACGGTTGAAAGTTTTGTTAATACAAACGTTTTACTCTGTTTTCTCCCTGAATAATGATATTACGCCCGCGTGTAATTTATTACGAGCGAATTTTATAGGTGTGACTGATAATTATTTCTTTAATAAAATTTGCTTACGTTACTCCTTATAAAATCAGCTAGCTGCCAGTGAAGGTCCCGTCGAAATCGGTCCAGCCGTTTCGGAGATTAGCCGGAACAAACAGACAGGCAGGCCGAAAGACTGACTGGTATAAAAATTTAAAAAAAAATGTATTTTTGTTATAAGTCCCGACTATACTTTCTTGTGCATTTAGTAAAAAGCTGTTAATTTAACAAAAAAAAAAACACTTCAATTTTATTTTTTTATATGTATAGATGATACAAAAATCTCTCGCCATCTTCCAGCGTTTTGTATTCCCTTAAATTAATAATTTAAAGAAACTAAAATTACTAAACCTTCCTTAGTTATAGCACCGTTATCAGACATCATGCATACAAATTCGATGAGCATAAAAATAACAAGACAGAACACAACAAACTTTCTCACATAATTCTTGAAAAAATTAAAAATCAATCCAGTTTCCAGGAGAAGAAAACAGAGGAATACGAGATGATAATTTCGTTATGTTTTCAAAGGTGTAGTCAGTCCGCGAAGCGCAAAGCGCGACAGCAATAGATCTGTTAAAAACCTATGCTTCATGTGTCTTGCCACCCAAATATACTCGTTGGGTATACATCGCACATCTACTGATGTGACACACCAAGTAAAGCGGAAGGCATAATATTCAAATTCAAATTTATTTATATTTCTTATATATATATTTTCAGTAAAAATTACCTGCTTAAAGATCTATTCAGCTTTATGATACAACATGTAAACTTTTCCAAATTACCAAATACATTTTTTGTATAGAGGATGGATGAAGAAGAGATGGTGAGAATCGAGCACAATGTCCACGTGTTGGTAAGTGGAAGCTGGGGCCATCTATTCTGGATTATGAATCAAAATGCACATGCATATTCACCCCTGAAGACTAAGATGGGATATCTCGTTTCAAGTACAAAGAGTCACCGGTTCTCCAAACGCAGTCGAGCCTACCCATTCGTGCTACAACCATAGCATCATGGCTCTACCACGGACGGATTTATTACAGTATACTATGTTAATAACAGCTTCAGAATCAAATATCAAATTCATTGGTTCACTCATTATTATTAAGGCGTTTATCATACAGTAATTAATTGTTTTGTGATCAACTATAAATTTCATCTAATAAGTCAATATCATCATCATCGTCATTATAGCCTGCTAAACATAGGCCATTCCCAAGGCATGCAACAAGGCAAGGTCCTGAGACACCTGTATCCATCGACTTCCTGCATGTCTTACCAAGTCATCGGTAGATCTAGTGGGTGTCTCGCCTCACAATTACCTACCGGTACTAGGCTGTCATTCGAGAACAGTCAATAATCAATCAACACTAATTTATAATAAAAATATTCTAGAGAAAAACTAGTATATCTGTCGTTTAAATATCCATAAATAGTGAGAATATACGTGTTTGCCATAAGTAGGCATTTATATAAGTCATAAAATGTAAGGGGAAATATTACGAGGAAAGGGAATGTATAACGTTCGCGAGGTAAATGTCAGTATTCGTTTGTAACGGATGAAAAATTTTAGAAAATATTTTTCTCACGTCGCGATATGACGTTTGTACTTGATTGCTCTTATAAATCTTTTTTATAAAATTAAACTAGCGTACTTACAGCAGTCCACGTAATGGTAAGGCTGCTGTAGACCGTCAACATCTACAACCAACTTCAAACTATGAAGGTTACACATACGTTGTAATTGTAACCTCTGAACATTATTTTATTATTTTACAGCCTATAATTATACTGTAGCTAGTAAGTATGCTATACACTTCCGACCGGATTACACAAGTCAATACTTGACGTTAGAAAATTAAAATAAGTTAGTGAGTGATACTTTACCAGACGGACTCATGTCATCAATGGTGATAAAGAATTACTCGCTCGCATATTGTTGACCGTTCGAACTTGTTCGGAGCCGACTGAAAATCAGTGCTGCAAGCTCGCGGTTTTTTCCACACGATTTTTGTTTTAATGTGTAGGTATACGTATGTGTGTTCATACACATAATACGTGTAATTCTTTTTTTCTCTGTTTCCCTGTTTTGTTAATAAGTCATTTTTTTAATTGTAATGTGCCATGTACGTAAATGTTGAGAGAGAGTTGGAATAAATGTCTTTGTGTCTTTATAACTCCAAGGCAAAAAACAGAATCCTAACACCTAGCAAAAATGTAAAATTAAAGACGCTGAAGTTCCAATTGGTTTTGAAACAATGAAACTTACAACAGCCAGCAAGTAATCGATTCTTCAAGTTTCTATCCCAACGCCGTTCAAATATCAAGTTGTAATTTTACTGCTTACGCGTAATGTCAATTTCATTGGCTCATAAATGTTTTATATCTCACTGGATCGCTCTGTGTTCTTGATTTGTCGTTTCGCGTGTCTGACGAGCGCAGATCGAATGCTCAGTAAAAACGCCATAACGCCTAAAGATAGCGCGTTTAGAGCTTTTAACGCTTCGGCCGTAAATTTGCCACCGAATGCTATGAGGGTTAACGCTTAATGGCGATGTTAAATTATCACCTTTTTCGTCAATTGAGGGCGAAGGTACGATTGTTTCTTTTATCTGTTTTTTACTGATTTTGTATGGATGCAGAACTTTTAAAATCCTTGAAGAGTTTAAGCGAGAATTTGACCGCCAGCAGACTGATGCTATTATATTATAATTTCAATACAATATTTAAATTAATTTTTTTATACAAATAAGAAATGGCAAAGAAAAATCTTTCCATTTAGACCTACCGTTGCAAATTAATTTAATTCAAAATCCGAAGTTTTCCAAAAGCAAAAATCATGCAATTAAATAATTAGTGTCCGTTTTTTTTAATAGGATAGGGTGACAAACGAGTACACAGTCCACCTGATGGTAAGTGGTTGCTGTGGCCCATAGACATCTACAAAACGGTTGCGCGGAAAACCATTCGCGTTTTTTTATTTTGACGGTAGGAACTTGTAGAATCATTATTTCCTTTCCAAACAATATCATTCGTACCCTCCTATCGACACATCGGGGTGGTGGGGTGGGAGGGGAAAGAAGACGATTCTAGAACATCGCGTAATCACCCGAGCCGAGGATATATAAGACACGCGCGACCGATGCGCGAGCCTCTTCTCCCGCCGCAGTCGTCGTTGAACCAACTCTTCTCTCCTGACGCACCACTGGGGCCCCAGAAGTGTCTGTCCAGAGGAGGTTCCGGAAGTCGCCGCTATAGTGATCGACAGGAAGAAGAAACCCCGGTGAGTCAATACTCCTTAATTATACCTGCTTGCTAATAATTTAACCCGCTCCAATCTGTGTTTTTTTCCTAGTCAAGCAGGATTCCTTTCATCGATTCGACAAGTAATAGTTTAGTTTAGGGAAGAGCGAGTGCATTGTACCGCATGCTATAGTAGTCGCCTTATGTAAGCGTAGAAGCAATCGCATATACAGTCCACTTTAGTTAATATCTCGCGTAATAGGTTTGAGGTTTGACCGGGGAACTAGATTTTCGGCAGCCTTAAACACGTGGCTCCACCATTTTATGGTCCTTCGAGCCGGATCTGGATTGGTGTTTAGTGGTTATCCAACCATTTTCTGGTCGAATTATTAAATTAATTGTTTAGATAACGCACTCTAATTTATAGAATAGACTTAAATAGTGTTCGTTTAAATTAAAATTTTGATTTGTTACTCGCAAACAGAATTATTCATTTAATAGCGCTCGTATTTGGTTAAATTTAAAGCTTATTAAATAATTGAAACGGCGTGATAGCAACCGTTTGATACGCTTACCCCACAATTTTTATAAAATTATTAGGTTTAGCAAACGACGCGTAGCCTTGACTGCATCGGGCGCTCGATCTGATTACGTAATACGGCACGCCGAGTATTCATCCTACGTCGTTTATGCGTGTGAGATTAATTGTGATTAATATAACTTTATTATAATAATTTAAAATGGCAGTTAGTGGAAGTGAAATCAAAATTAAAACGCTTTATGCCAAGAGGGACATACTCTTTTCGCGTATGCAGAATATAAGTGATTATATAAAGAACATTCATATAGAGGCAGTACGGGAGGCCTTTTTAAATGAAATCGAAACGATAGATAATTTGCGGACAGATTACGAAAGAATATTAGATCAAATTAATCATTCGGAACTACAAACCGACCCGAAATACATAGTGAACTACCAACCGCTGCTGGCATTCGAAGATATGTTGTGTCGCGTGAAGAGAACCGCAAAATTGCTACAATCTCAAGGTGAAGCGAAGCCTGAAATGCAGGTACGCCCTCGTGACTCAATTAGGTTACCGCCAATTGATATTCCGGTATTCAATGGTGATATTAAGACGTGGCCCTTCTTCTTCAGTAGTTTTCAAAACAATATACACAACAACCCATCGTTATCGGACGCTGAAAAATTATATTACTTAATTAGCAAACTTAGTGGCAGAGCACAGTCGATCTGCTCGGGTTTTACACCTACAGCAAACAATTACGTATTAATATTTGAAACGCTTAAAACTAAATATGAAGATAGGAGAATGTTAGCTTCCGAATATTTGAACCAGATATTCGATCTTAAACCTATATCATCCGCGAACATCAACGGCTTAGAGCAGTTTCTCGATAAATTTGTGGCATCGGTGGCTGCACTTAAGAATTTGAAGTTTAATGACCTCATGGACGTGGTGTTTCTCCATATAGCATTAAAGAAATTAGACTCCGACACCGTGCGTGCGTTTGAAATGGAGCATCGTAGCTCGGAGATGCCTTCCTTTCATTCATTAGCATCGTTCGTGCGAGATCAAATAAAGGTGATGCAGCGCTCACCGAACGTTAAACAGGAGATTAAAAGGTGCGTCGACCGTAGACAGACTCAACCATCTAAAATAGCAGGGTCGTTAACTTACGTAACCGCTACGCCGACATCACTCCAGCATACTTGTATAGTATGTAAAGATAAACACGGTAATTTATATAACTGTGCGACTTTTCGTAAATATTCACCAAGCGAACGTTATAAGTTAGTAAAAACAAACAACCTATGTTTGAACTGCTTAAGCGATAAGCATTTAGTTGCAAAATGCAATTCGAGTTCCGTATGTAGCAAGTGCGCCAGGAAACATCACACGCTATTACATTTTGAAAATAGCAACATAGCGGCGTCAAGTAAGGCGAATAAGGAATTCACCCCTACTAAGGTCAACGATTCTAGCGGTCGACCTGATGATGTCGCTCTGTGCTCATTGGCAAATATGGGAGCACAACCTCCTTCAACCGTGTTACTGGGTACGGCGCGTATTTTGGTTAGGGATTCGCGTGGAAACAAACAAAGCGTCCGTGCACTGCTGGACAGCGGAGCCCAAAATAGCTTTATAACACGACAATGTTGTCAGCGCTTAGGCTTAGTAATAAATAGGTCACTTTCATGTCCTGTAGCTAAAGGCATCGGAGGTACTAGTAAAGCGACACAGGGATATATAAATTTAAAATTTTATTCTCGGATAGATCGTAACGTTAACTTTGATATAAATGCACTAGTAGTAGATAGGGTCACTGAACGGTTGCCAACCGTTTCGGTTGACACCTCGGCAATGATTGAATTTAAAAATTTGACTCTAGCAGACGACACTTACGCCGTTCCTGGAAACATAGACATGCTCATTGGGGCATCGCTTTTCCCTCATCTTTTGTTAAACAATAAGGTCAGGGGCAACTCCTCGCATACCGCGCCTTACGCACTGGAAACCGTATTGGGCTATGTGATCCTTGGCTCCGCCCCCATCCTAGATAGTATTTCGGCAGCCTCTTATTGTGGTATGGCTGTCGAACCGCTCGAGTCGTTAGTCCGCAAATTTTGGGAGATGGAGGAGGTGAACGTCCCACCCATAGCTAGTCCAGATGACAGGATATGCGAGGAAATTTACGTCCGCACGACCGTTCGTGATCGCGACGGTAGATATAGTGTAGCGCTACCCTTTAAGGGAGATGTTTTATCTCTCGGCGATTCGCGTCAAATGGCGGAAAAACGTTTCTACAGCTTGGAGCGTAGGATGCTCGCTTCGCCCCAGTTAAAGGAAGCTTACGACGGCGTCATTAACGAATATATAAGAGAAGGTTACATATCACTTGTGGCTTCGAAATTAGATAACTACGAAGACACACCGTCGTATTTTATACCACACCACGGAGTCATTAGAGAGGACAAACTTACATCTAAATTACGTGTAGTGCTCGACGCTAGTGCTAAAACTAGCACTCACCTGTCGCTTAACGATATCCTCTATAGTGGGCAAAATTTACAGGGCAGTTTATTTGATATAATAGTCAATTTTCGTTTGTTTAGTATAGCACTATCCGCCGATATTCGCCAAATGTTTCTTTGCATAGGGGTCCGTGAATGCGACCGTAGATTCCAGCGCATTTTATATCGTTTCCACCCAAAGGAACCTCTAATGGTGTTAGAATTTAACCGCGTTTGTTTTGGTTTAAAGTCGAGCCCATTTCATGCGTTACGCACGGTGAGACAGCTCGCTCACGATGAAGGTCCCTCTTATCCTAAAGCTAAGAGGGCAATTGAGAGCGGATTATATATGGATGATTTTGTGTATTCGGTCGATAGCGTGGAGGAGGCCACCCTAACCACCGCCGAGGTTATAAGGCTCATGAAATCGGGTCAATTCGATCTTGTGAAGTGGACTAGTAATTCGCGTCCGGTTTTAGATACAATCCCACTATCACACCGTCTTTCGGCGATAAAGGAATTCGACGATTCCGATACACACAAGGTGCTCGGTCTGTGTTGGTCACCAGAGTCCGACGTGTTTAGCCTTAAGGTAAATCCGCCCGTAGAGAAATGCACAAAGCGCACAATACTGTCATGCGTTGCTAGATTATGGGACGTCATGGGTTTCGTAGCTCCGGTGGTATTATACGCTAAGCTTTTGATTAAACAACTTTGGTTATTTGAATGCGATTGGGATGACTCGCCGCCTGACAGCATTGTTCGATTGTGGCAGCGCTTTAGAGAGGAACTTCCTTTACTAAAAGAAATTAAAATACCGCGTCATATAAATGTCGATAGAAATAGCAGCATAACGGTTGTTGGATTTGCAGACGCCAGCGAGAAGGCTTACGGGGGGCGTTGTATATTTCCATGTCCAGAATAATGGTAGAAATTCGATTAGCCTCATTAGTTCTAAGTCGAGAGTCTCCCCCCGTAAGGTTGTCTCTCTGGCGCGCTTAGAGCTTTGCGCAATATTAGTACTCACCAAGCTTATTACCACAGTTATCGGCGCATGTAGGGATAGAGTTCACATAGAAAGAATATTTGCCTTTTCCGACTCCACCGTCGCCTTATGTTGGGTTCATTCTTCACCCCACCGTTGGGATACGTTTGTCGCGAACCGAGTGGCCAAGATCCAAGACGAGTTAGAAACGCGGAACTTTTATCACGTGTCCGGTAAGGAAAACCCTGCCGATTGTCTATCCCGGGGACTCACCCCGATGCAAATAATGGACCACCCGCTTTGGTTCCATGGACCTTCTTGGGTTCACTTGGATCCCTCACAATGGCCAATAACCGATTTCGAACCTTCGTCAGTGTCACAACCGCCGGAAGAGAAGAGACACGCTCTAGTGGCGAACGTTTCGAGCGAGGTTTCTCCAATCATTGCTCTGGCGAACCGCTTGTCCTCTTGGTCGAAATTATTGCGTAGCGTAATTTACGTTTGTCGATTCGCGAAGCTTTTACCGCGACGTCCGTATGTCTTAGCATCCGATTACAACTATGCCGAGTCGCTAGTATTACGTGAACTTCAACGTGCGCATTTCTCTGAAGAAATTACAAGATTACAATCGAATAGAGCTTGTAGTCGCGCCTTTCAACGCCTTAAGCCATTTTTACAGGATGGGATTGTAAGGGTAGGTGGACGCTTGTCCAACTCGCAATTGAGTTTCGACCAACGGCACCCTATAGTTTTACCGCGTAAAGACCATATCATGAACTTATTAGTCGATTATCATCATAAATTGAACTCGCACGCTGGCCCCGATTTATTGATGTCGATCTTGCGTCAGAATTATTGGATTCTTTCTGCACGTAGTTTAATACGCAATCGGGTGCACAGATGTATAGCTTGCTTTCGGGCACGCCCCAAGCCGTCATTTCCGGAAATGGCGGAACTTAGATCTTGTAGAGTGATACAATCGGTAAAGCCCTTCACGCACACCGGGTCTGATTTTGCTGGTCCGTTTAAGGTCACGCTCACTCGCGGGCGTGGTATAAGATCCACAAAGGCTTACGTCTGCATTTTCGTATGTCTAACTACTCGAGCAGTGCATATAGAACTCGTTGGTGATCTAAGCACAGCAGGCTTTATGGGTGCATTTAAAAGATTTCTATCGCGCAGAGGCCCTGTAAGTAAATTATATTCGGATAACGGTACGAACTACGTCGGTGCAAAACGTATTCTATCGGAACTACACGAGCTCTTAGCTAGCAAGTATTATAATTCTGAGTTCGCTCACATTCTAGCCGAGAACCGCATTGAGTGGTCTCTGAACGTCCCAGCCGCGAGTCATTTTGGGGGCAATTGGGAGACTAATATTAAAAGTCTAAAGAGCCACTTATACCGAGTAATAGGAGATCAAATTTTGTCCTTCGAAGAGCTAAGTACGGTGCTCGCTCAAATTGAATGCGTAATGAATAGCCGCCCACTTTGTCGGACGTTATCTAGTGACCCCTCGGAACCGCTGGCTCTAACTCCAGCACATTTTTTGACTTTAACGCCTCTAAGGTATCTGCCCGCCGCGGATATGGATGAGAACAGACTTAGCATTTCCACACGCCACAAATTATTAGATCGGTTAGTGCAATCGTTTTGGAAACGATGGAGGATGGAATACTTGCATACTTTGCAGTCTCGGCAAAAATGGAACACAGCGACAGAGCCTTTAGCTGTAGGAACCGTAGTTGTGCTCACTAAGGAGAATACGCCGCCTCTCCACTGGCCGTTAGGAATCGTCGAGGAGGTCTTTCCCGGTTCCGACGGAGTAATTAGGATAGCTCGCGTTAAGACCACGGTTGGGTCTTACCTACGTCCTGTTATCCGTTTGTGCCCCTTGCCTCTTCCATAATTTAAATTAGCTTTCTAGACTGAAATTGTAGTTTAATTTAGGTAATCTTAGCGTTAGTTAGTTATTTGTTAGTCGATCTTAGCTCTAGTTGTTTAGTTATTTTTTTTGAAGGAAATCCTTCAAGGGCGGGGGGAGATGGTTGCGCGGAAAACCATTCGCGTTTTTTTATTTTGACGGTAGGAACTTGTAGAATCATTATTTCCTTTCCAAACAATATCATTCGTACCCTCCTATCGACACATCGGGGTGGTGGGGTGGGAGGGGAAAGAAGACGATTCTAGAACATCGCGTAATCACCCGAGCCGAGGATATATAAGACACGCGCGACCGATGCGCGAGCCTCTTCTCCCGCCGCAGTCGTCGTTGAACCAACTCTTCTCTCCTGACGCACCACTGGGGCCCCAGAAGTGTCTGTCCAGAGGAGGTTCCGGAAGTCGCCGCTATAGTGATCGACAGGAAGAAAAAACCCCGGTGAGTCAATACTCCTTAATTATACCTGCTTGCTAATAATTTAACCCGCTCCAATCTGTGTTTTTTTCCTAGTCAAGCAGGATTCCTTTCATCGATTCGACAAGTAATAGTTTAGTTTAGGGAAGAGCGAGTGCATTGTACCGCATGCTATAGTAGTCGCCTTATGTAAGCGTAGAAGCAATCGCATATACAGTCCACTTTAGTTAATATCTCGCGTAATAGGTTTGAGGTTTGACCGGGGAACTAGATTTTCGGCAGCCTTAAACACGTGGCTCCACCATCTATCCTCGATTACGAATCAAAATGCAGATGCGTTGTCACACGTGAGGACTAAGATGGAATCCCTTGTTTCCAGTAAAAAGGGTCTCCGGTTCTCTACACTCACCATACATACTACTAATATACCTGCAACATGGCTCTACTACGTATAACTAAGAAGTCGGTTTTTGTATTTACACAATAAAGTTGTAAACTAGACTTGCAACGAATATTCGGCTATTATTCAGTATTCGGCCTATCCGGATAATTTCCTATTTGGCCAAATACCGAATACTTGAGTGAGATGTTTTATTGTAGTCAGATAAAATAAACATATTGATTTATTTTATAATTATCTATTTTTATCATAATCATTAAAGTATTCAGGCACATAATCAACCTACGCCTTATAAAAAATAACAAAAAAAAAACAATCAGATATATGTCTTACGCACTTAAATTATCGTAATTAAAGTGGAAGATCATGGTGCAGGAAAACCAATTTTTCTGCATTTTCAGTTAGTAGTTTACAAATTTTCTTCTCCTAGACAATCCCAGCTTCCGGAAATAGACGCCATGAATGAAAAACAGTACTTACTTCCCGGCCGAACACTTTTGCGTAATATACGGCTATTCAGTCGGGAAGCGCACAAAATATTCGGTATTCTGCATGTGACCGAATATACTATGCGTTACAAGTCCACACCAATCGGATCGAACCTCGACCCTTAAAAAAGAGTAAGTACTCTTCCCAGCTACCAAAAATATGTCACATATAATAAATTTACAGATTTTATATGTCCCAAAGCTGGGCACAGGCCTCCTCTCATTTCTAAAACTTACGAAGAGATTAAATTAGAGATTAAGTTTATGATGATTATTATATGCCTCAGATATGCAGGTTTCCTCACGATGTTTTCCTTCACCGCAGAGCACATGATAAACCAGTATTTGAAATAGAATACCTGTAAGCTCTGACAGCGCGCGACATGTTATACTCCCGTTCGCTCGGGACCGTAATGGCGGCAAAATTTGAAAATTAGCAAATTTTTTGCTATATTGCAAATTTTGCTATATTTTCACTTTGAGACAATATTTATGGATAAAACTTACAGGAATTCTTGTTGAATGTATAAACTATCGAATAAAATTATTTTTGGTTGCTAGAAATTGTAATAAAATACGTAAATTACCCTGTATAGCACAGTAGTAGTATGTACTTCAATTTTAGTGACAAAATTACTACTAATTTGAATTCTACACTTTTGTTTTTGGAGAAATTTATATCAAATTGTTTGGAAATATGTATATTTTTATGTTTTATGTGTTTCCATTCGTTACTCATACCAAAATATAAAATATAAAGAAATTAAAAAAAATTAAATATTAATATTTTATCTGTGTGACATTTAGAACAATATTTCTAAAATAGTTTTGTGTGAGTTTGAAATAAATACAACGTCAAGTTATTTGAAATATGTAAAAAAACTATTTTTACTTACATTTTACACTAAAAATAAATGAGAATGTGAAAAATACCACATTTATGACCCAGCCGCCATAATTGGCCTTCCAGATTTTGAAGCACTTTTGGCAATTTACTTTTCACTTTTTATACCACAAATTATATATATATGTGTTCACTATATTACAAGGAATATAAAGAAGTATAATACTTTCGTTTTTAGTCCAGACACAAATATAAAATTCTATAAAAAAGACGGAGCACCTTTATCAAAACGGCACGTGGAACGCCGAAAGTTCAGAGTGATTTCTTTTTTTTTTTTTCTAAGAAACATTGCCAGGTTATGGTTTAAAATAAAAGAGCATATCTTTGTCTTTGATACTAATATCTATTGCATAGTGTCTTTGGTTTTGTTTAAAACGAAAAAATAGTTTTTTCATAGGTAGACATGTTTACATAATTCTGATCTAATTCGATCACTACTTGGCGGGCGTAAGGTTGGTATTGCGCGATCTAATGTGAGCTAGGCTTGGTTAACAGGTTAAGAATTTCACTGGTGCCGGTGGCAATCCAATTCATCCTCGTGTTCTATGACATTTACGCTGTGGCGGCGCTATCGTCGCGCCACAAGTTTAACACATCGTAGCCTAAAATCGCGCTATTAAAGTTCCGAATCAAAACCAGTATATATATAGAATAGCTCCGAACTACCTCACACGGAGTTGGCTGCTACCCGGGCAGAACACCACGCCCGGCGGGAGATCACCCCTTTTACTTTCACCACCAAAACGGCAAGCGCTTAGCCCCAGAGCTACCACGGCCCAAAACTAATACCGATTTGCGCTAAAAAAAAGATAAAAGCACAACATATAATATGTATTTAGTTTGTTCTTTTTGTATGATACATATTTTTATTTACACAGCTAAAGGTTATACAGATTATAATTAACAACAGCCAGGATGTAATAATCTGTGGTCTTACCATACAATTAAGATGGAGTGTAAGCTAAAGTAAGTAATTCGGTGGTCCTCACTCTAGGCATGCCTGTGTCGTAAAGCCTAATTTTTTTATAGGATAAGGATGGATACACAACCACACAGTCCACCTGATGGTAAGTGGATGCTGTGGCCCATAGAAATCTACATTTAACCTCAATTAAGAATCAAAATGCAGATGCGTTGTCACCCTTGAGGACTAAGAAGGAATGCCTCGATTCCAGTAAAATGAGTCTCCGGTTCTTTACACTCACCATACGAAACACAGCAGCATTAAGCTGCTATTTTACGCTGGTGTTCTGTGAGAGCGTGGTCCTTCCCCGGTCGAGCCGACCCATTCATGCTACAACCATAATAGCTGCAGCGTGGCTCTACCACGTATAAATGTATGAAAGTTAACTTTTGTAGAGGAATTTCTCCTAAATCGTAAAGACGTTTTACATACGTAAATTACTTACTTACTTTACTCGAAGGCTACAAAAATATTTGACCCGTGCAGGAATCGAACTGGAGAGCCGCAACGTCGCCATTAAATTGGTCACAATACAAGTCAAGAAATTCAAAAGACGTTTTTGTATTCGTACTAAATCATGAATGGAATCAGGCCTTACTCTTTACGGAAATCCATTGTACTAAATGTTAAAATTATTTAGCTAAGATCGGAGATTTTTTTTTTCAAATAACCTTTAACGTGGAACATCGTTTTATAACAGCAACAAACTCTAACATGAAGCAGACATCGTGACATTATCCTAGTGTAAGTTTCGGTGTTAAATTATTCGTTGATTCCTAAATGTAGCTATATATAAAACTAAGCCCGAGGCGTTGTATTTAGCAGCCTTAGTAATTACACGACGAAGTGCAAAGGTACCGTGTCTCGACTTTGCGGCTAATCCACGTCTTAGCTTAATCCTACAACTTTGTGGTACAAGTGACAAAGTCAAGCGATTATTATGATAATTTTATAAGAAATTAGAAAACCGGATGCTTAAGGCTTATATCAACTGTAAGCTAAAATAAAAATAATTTTGAGTTTAAAAATAAGTTTAAAGTACACGTTAAAAACCGCGATTTAAGTGCTTATTTACCATATGCTCAACGTTGAAAGAAAGCATCTGTGACCTTTCAAATATCTCGAGAAAATTTAAAGCATGCCAACATGCATTCTCATGCGTTGGCAGACTTTACTAGCAAACTCGC
Organism: Parnassius apollo; assembly: GCA_907164705.1. Taxonomy (NCBI): domain Eukaryota; kingdom Metazoa; phylum Arthropoda; class Insecta; order Lepidoptera; family Papilionidae; genus Parnassius; species Parnassius apollo. The sequence goes on along the minus strand of CAJQZP010000644.1, from coordinate 1,622,909 downwards.
TGATCTCGCAGTAGATTCTTCTCCCTTCATGACTGTCTACTAACTTAAATGATAAATTATTGTACAATTAGTATTGTTGTTAATTAAGTTTAATTAACATTAAACGTATTAAAATATGTTGTATAAATATTCTTGATAATGTATGTGTCTATTACCATTACAATATTGGTTAAACTAGGGTTTACGGAGCTCTACTTATTACTATAATTTAAACATATTTTGTCTCATAATATATAAGTACTATAACTGTTCCTTATATATAGGCAATCCATTGTTAACTCTATTAAAATAATATTTATCATATTAAGTATATTACTTATTTAAAAACAAATAAATAAAAAAATTACGTGGTAGAGCCATGCCGCAGCTATATTGTGGTTGCAGCATGAATGGGTCGGCTGCACCGGGGTAGGACTACGCTCTCACAGAAGACCAGCGTAGAATAGCAGCTTGTATGTGTGTTGTGGGTGTAGAGAACTAGAGAACCTTTTAACTGGGAACGAGGCATTCCATCTTAGTCCTCACCGGTGACAACACATCTGCATTTTGATTCGTAATCGAGGATAGATGTAGATGTCTATGAGTCACAGCGACCATTTACCCATCAGGTGGACTGTGTGCTCGTTTGTCACCCGATCCTACAAAAAAAATATAAAAATAAAAAACTAATTCCAAATAATATAAAATTATATTTAACATGCGCTACTTAGATGAAGCACGTGGCCCGCCTAGCGAGAGGCGTATGTCCGGCAGTGGACTGCCGCAGGCTGAAGATGATAATGATAATACGCTACTCTGTATATACGTTCACTGTAATATTAAAAACCGCTCAAGTCTATCATTCGGGCCACACGCACATAACGGCGTTAATCGAACCACTCACCCACCACCGCGGTACGCACCACGCAGCAAACACGTGGACCCACCAGACTGACACTACGTCAGCGCCAGCTCGGATCCCGCTCTCATCACGTTTGAGTCGTTTCTTATATTTATTTTAACACGCTTCTATTAGCTTCGCCGCTATCTATTTATAAAATGGAATCTTTTAATGTAATTTTAACTAACTTGTAGACGGCTCATTGACTTTTTTATATAGAAGAGGGGGCAAACGAGCATGCGGCTCACCTGATGTTAAGTGACTACCGCCGCCCATGATCAACCGCAACACCAGGGGAATTGCAGGTGCGTTGTCGGCCCTTTAGAAAGGAGTAAGCTCTTTTCTTGAAGGTCCCCGGGTCGTATCGGTCCGGTAAATCGCCGGTGGTAAACTATTCCACAGAGAGGTTGTACGCGGAAGAAAACTCCTTGTGAAACGTACAGTGGTGGACCGCCAAGCATCCAGATGATGGACTTACTTGCACTTGTATCAAGTACCAATGACAATACAATAATATGATTACTTTATCCCAATATTCTGACCGGGATCACCGGGATAAAATAAAAAAAATAATTATGAAGATTATCACAGCTCATGCGTGTTGTTTAATTTTCTTTATACTCTAATATTATTTCCGATATGACGTATTGAGTCTAATGAAATTTGATGAAGGTCAATTAACTATTAATGAGAAACACGTTATTTGTTGATGTACGATTATTTTGTATATATAAAGCTTGCTTCCACAGAGCTACAGTTTGATAGCGTATTAGCAAAATATTAGGTTTTGGCGCTGCAGGTCGCAAATTAAAATCCGACACGGAACAAGTGTTTAAATGGCCTACAGATAATTACACTCACCGGCACGGAAACTTGGCCAAGCGGTTATCTCGCGATAGCAAAAGCTTTAAGTGTTTCTGATGAATGTTTGTTATGCAAGTATGTCAAAAAATGTTTACCCTCAAGTTCAAGAGGGTAATTCATTATGTTTAAGTGCACCATGACGAATTCTTTAATTTTTAGTTGAATCGGGTCATTTGAGCGACTAAGTTCACATTTTAAATTTGTGTGTTGTGAAAAGTTTACTGTAAGGTTATTCAATTATTGTGATCTTGTGTCTTAATTAAATAACTAAAGGTGCTTTAAAGCCAATAAAAATGCCATTAACACCAGCACAAGTTGCACAAGCAGTAGCATTAATTGACCAAGGGCTGACACAGCGTGAAGTTGCTATTGTGCTTAACGTACCACGGTCCTCAATGCAGTATTCACTGAAACGATACCAGGAGACAGGCCGCTACACCCGCAGGCCAGGCAGTGGGGGCGTAAGGTGCACATCGGCCCGGGACGATCGTTTTATTGTTATGGAGATTTTGAGAAACCGCTACCTGACCGCTGTTGAGATACGCCAGCGGCTCCAAATCGCAAGAGGCGTTAATGTTAGTGAGCGTACGGTGAGAAGACGAATGGAGGAAGTGAATTTAAAAGCTCGTAGACCAGCACGAGGTCCAGAACTTCTCAGACAGCACCGAGTAGCCCGACTTCAGTTCGCAAAAGAACATGTCAATTGGACCCACGAGCAATGGGCTAGAGTGTTGTTCACAGATGAGTGTCGAATAGCTTTACGTGCTCCAGACGGTCGAGAACGAGTGTGGAGAAAAAGAGGAGAGAGGTTTCTACCCATTACCACCACCCAAACTGTGAGTTTCCATGGAGGCTCAATAATGGTATGGGGAGGTGTAAGTTCCGACGCACGTACAGAGTTGGTCATCGTCGATAATCGGCTTACAGCTACTCGATACATCGAGGAAGTTCTTCAGGAGCATGTAATGCCTTATTCGGGATTCATTGGACACGACCAATTCCTCCTCATGCACGATAATGCACGCCCGCACGTCGCACATTGTGTAGAGGAATATCTGGACGAGGTTGGAATACAAAAATTACAGTGGCCAGCTCGTAGCCCGGACTTAAATCCAATTGAGCATGTATGGGGTATGCTCAAACGAAAGATAAAGTCCAGCTCCAAACCGTCACAAACTCTAAATGAGCTCCGAAATGCAGCGCTGGCCGCTTGGGACAGCATACCGCAAGTTGATGTCAGAAACATCATTCAAAGCATGCCAGATCGAATGCAAGCGGTTATCAGGGCTAGAGGAGGAAACACCCGATATTAAAACTGATAGACAATAAAGAAACAGACTTAATTTTTAACTTTGTAGTGTTTTTAAAGTGACAATGGAAAGATGTTAATTTTAGTGAAAACATGTTATCTTGAAAATAAAAATTTCGGTGAAGTAAACATTAAATTTCTATGTTCTAAAACCATTAGAGACACTTATTGAATGCATCTACCCTTAATTTACTGTTAAAAAAAACGTTTCAGTGCAAATAATCAGCAAATTCACGAGTGGCCAAGTTTCCGTGCCGGTGAGTGTATTTCGGGTTTGAACGTTTTTCTATATAATGCCATTTAATATGCCTTTAAGATAAAGGAGAAATTCTATTATATAAAAAGAATAGAGAACATGTGGAAACACGAAATTAGCTTACTATTACGTTCGAATTATTTTTTACAATAATTTAGGATTCTTTAAACCATTATTTGATATGAGCAGAAATCTTAGTGTCACAGTTCATCGAATTTCCGTTGTACATCTACTTACATAGAAGAAACATAAAAAAATTCATCGGTGTCGGCGAGGATCGAGGTTCGATCCCGGGTTGCTCGTATACTGTGAAATTTACAGCGAGCGCTTTGAGCTACCATGGTTCGATGTATTATTCAATAATTAGTACTCTTATAAATATAAACAATTGATATGGCTATAAAAATTATTACTAAAGGCTATATTAAATGCATCAAGTGAGTTTGAGCTCAATTTTCCCCCATAACTTCTATTTCACACAAGTAACCCAAATGAATGCAATGCGAAGGCCCATTCCTCGGAACATAACTCTCCCCGGCTCGCCGGTCAGCCACTGCAACAATGAATTTAAGGCTCGGACCACATATCTGCAGTCCGGCGCAATCTACGGCGCGTCGTTTATCCCGCTGCCCTCCGCCCTCCGGCACTCCGGCGTTACTTTCAACGTTTTACACCCAAGAGGACCGCCGGCAATATATTTCCCCGTTTCGGACGGCTCCGAGCGGGCTATGGTACGTTACATTTGTTAAGAGCTTAGTTTTCTGACGTCATTTGAATTTAGAAGGCGAATTTTCTACTATATTATATTACACAATAATATTAGAATCAAAAACATAACACGCCTTGACCAAAGTCATGAAATTATTGTTTGTTTTTTATTGAATAAGGATGATAAACGAGAACACAGTTCACCTGCTGATAAGTGGAAGCTGTAGCAAATAAACGTTTACATCTATCCTCGATTAAGAATCAAAATGCAGATGCGTTTTGACCCCTAAATACTCAGATGGAATGAATGCCTATTTCCAGTAAAAAAGATCTCTGGTTCTCTACACTCACCATACGAAACAGCAGCATTGAGCTGACATTTTACGCTGGTATTCTGTGTGTATTGTTGTGTTGTCATAGGTTCATAAATATTTGTGCAAAATTTCAAATTGTTCAGGCACCCGTAAAAAATGAACCTGGTAAAACTGAAGTTTAAAATTCCATTACACTCGTAAATCTTCATTTATTTAATGTTTTTCAAGGTTAACTGGTAGAGAATGCTATAGGGCATTAAGTTTGCCCTTTGTAACGCCTAATTGAAGGTGTGTTATAAAGGACTCATAGATACACACACACACACACAAACACACATCAATCTCATATAAAACGTGTAATAATAATATACATTAATCCTGTATTATTTTAACATAAGAAGGAAATATCTTTGCACAAACAAATAAAGTCAAATATGAAAATTCTTCTATAAAGAAAATGGATAAATGTCATAAAAACGCCAGCGACTAAACATGGCTTCCTCCGTGGAAACATGTAACAGACCAACGATGGCTTCATTCTTAGAAATACGTTGTGTAAGAACTTGGAAAACTATTTTACTTACTTCACAAATAAAATATAACAAGGGACGCAAAGAATATGTAATATGATAAACACAGGGTTCTAACGTATTCTCTCAGGGCGCAGTTGTTGCGTTATACAAAAAAATAATTTCCAAAATTTTTGTTTTCGTGAGATAGTTGATAGTAGAGACGTTAAATATAATATAACTTTTTAATACCCTTTTATTAGCTTACTAGCACACTTTTTATTAGCACACTAGGAAACTAAGAAACAGGTGGGGCCTAGGGCCGGAATATTAGGCCACTAATGTCAATTTTAGAGCCGTGGTAGCTCAGATGGTTAGCGCTCGCTGTAAATTTTACAGTACGCGAGCAAACCGGGTTCGATCCCCGCTGGCACCAATGAAATTGTTAATTGCAATTTTAAGTGCTGATTTACCACCTGCTCGACGGTGAAGGAAAACATCGTGAGGAAACCTGCATGTCTGAGAAAAAACGGACACTTCCTTACCCTAAAACCTTCTCATAAATGAGGGTAGGCCTGTGCCCAGCAGTGGGACGTATACTCGTATAGGCTGTAACTTTAACTTTTTAACTTTAATGTCAATTAAAATATCTACCTTTTATGACCAAAATCTTTTTATTTCTAACGATATTATATGATAACATAAAAATACGTGGCAGAGCCATGCTGCAGTTATATTAGTAGTATAGTTGCAGCACAAATGGGTCGGCTCGACCGGGGAAGGACCACGCTCTCACAGAATATCAACGTAAAATAGTAGCTTAATGCTGCTGTGTTTCGTATGGTGAGTGTAGAGAACCGGAGACAGTTTTTTCTGGAAACGAAGCATTCCATCTTTGTCCTCACGGGTGATAACACATCTGCATTTTGATTCGTAATCGAGTGAAACCATTAGCTTTCCTATTTTTGAAAATTTTCAATTTTCTTAGCGAGAAGATAAAAAATCAATTCTTATCCGCATAATACTAACTAACTTTAGAGACAAAACGAAAAGCAGCAGATTTACCATTTATAGGTCATGCAAATAGTTATTCCGAGTGGGAATCGAACCCGCGTCCCGCCTTGCAGATGCTCTTAAACACTGCAATACTGAGGCATGAATTTTTTAGTATAACATTTTTACAGTATTCCTTAAACATCGTTTTTATTTTAGGTAATAGTAAATTAGCGCTGACGCTAGAGATCTGCTGCCATGATGAGTTAAGGCGGAGGATAGGATCAGCGACCGATTTATTGAGCGAGTGAAATAGCCGAGAGGGGTTCGGAGCCGGTATTTCGATAACACCGTTACTAGTGATGTACCTTGTCGCCTTAGTTAACGTTTAGGTACGGATGTCTGGCAATCACAAGCTTAAAAAACACGCATAGTTCAATAATACTATTTTATAGAAATAAAATTAAAATTTAAGAAAACTTAAAAACACACGCATTGACAATGAGCTGTAATGATTCTACAGAGAATTATCACGGTGATCCTGATCAGTATACTGGGATTAAGTTATTAAATTATTGTATTGTCATCGGTCGTTGATATTGAAAATGCAAATTTTCAAATCAATCAGCCGTATACAGTAGTGAAAATTATATTAAAAGATTCCGTTGCATAGCCAGCTGTATACTCGTTAAGCTATAAAAGAAGCACACAGTCCATCCAGTCCAGACGTGGTGGTAAGTGGAAACTGTGGCCCATAGACACCTCTATCTATCCACAGTTAAGAATTAAAGTACAGATACGCTGTCCTCCCTGAGGACTAAGATGAGGTTTCTCTTCACCAGGAAAAATACATCCGGTTCTCCTCATTTCCTATACGAAACACAACAACATTATGTCACTGTCACGCCGGCCTTCTCATTTCTGAGAGAGTTTTGGAGCAAGATATTCCGGCGCTCTGCTCCAAGCATTCTTCAATTTAATTTATTTGCTATTCTTGTGGTATACATGAAACAGTTCAAAACAAGAACCGTGCATTTTTGGGTAACATTAGATATTATTACTTACATTAAAATTATAATCATTATTATTATTTAAAGAATATTTACAATTAACTTGAAAAAAATCATATTATTTATTCCTACTTACTACTTAATTACTAAACGAATTAGGCAATTTTCATAAGTTATAAATATTTAATTATTTTCTTAAGTCAAGTAGCGTCCTTCACCGTTAAACGAGTGGTAAAATACTTAAATATAAATCAAAACAGATTGTTCATGATGACATTATAAACATTTAGTTGAAATTCTAGTCTCGAAAATTGATCGCGTTTGCGCATCACTAGCTAACTCATCTGTTACGAGATGAACCCCGTATTTCATAAGCGCAAGTAAAATATTTGGTGCCAACGAACTGAATTACTGCGGCTCGCAAAGCGCTCCAAATTAAACGTTGTAACATTAAATTGAAAAGTTTAAAAACGCCCGACGCAGTCGAGATGTTTTAACGGAAATTTAATATCATACACGAAATACCGCGAAAATACCACGGACGGCAGTACGGAGAACTTTTTGAAAATGAAAATAATTTAAAAAACCACACACAGACCGGATCTATACTATCTGGTATTACATAATATGTGAAAGTTTGCGGAGTTTAGGCAGTTTGGATGAAATTTTGTACAAATATAGATGTAATAATGGTGTAACACAAAATATTTTACTAACATGGTAAGAGCCGCAGGGGCTAAGCGATCGCCATAAATTTCACAGTGCTCGGGTTCCCAGGTTCGATTCTAACTTGCAAATTTCAATTTTATGTGCTGTTCTATTGGCTTTGAAGAAAAACATCATGCGGACACCTGAATGTTTATGGCGCATAACATTTCATGCTTACAAAATATTTTTTAATGTTTAATATAATTGTTTAAACATACACGTACGTATTATAACGTTTATTACATCCTGTGTAGTGTTTATTCACGTTGTATCAATATCGTTACGTAATTTAACAAAAAATAACTTTTAGAAATTGCCTTTTATTCGATAATATCGATAGTAAATCTATTTTTTCTGTATGATTTTTTTACTTGAAGATATTTTTATATATTATTAAAAAAGAAGTGTCTTATTTGAAATTACTGTATGATTACCCACTTGCTGTGTCTTTTATGTGTACATGTATTAAAAGCAAAACCCTGAATTTTATATTTTTAGATATATGGAAAGAACCAAGAAAGGGGGTGTGTCAGGATCGTTCCAAAAGTAAATCTGTAGTCTCTGTCTATACCTCTGGGTAACAGGCGTGAAAATTTATGCTATATAATATTTATAAGCGTACGCTATGTGATAATCTAAATTGAAACTTATCATTATAAATTATTGTTTTTTAATTGAACATACCAATCAGTAATAAGACGAAACTAATCAAAAGAAATGAACTTTTGATTAGTCTCCCTTCTTGACCTTTTCCTTTGGACCCCGAAGCATTAAATATAAATACAAATTATTCGTAATAGAAAAATAATACCGAAGGAGATTTCAATATCATTGCGAAAATAACTGTACAAATTTTCTCCCCGCCCCGACAAAGGGAAAGTAATTCAACAGAAGCAATCGTTGGTCCTGACGTCACAACGACCCCGGGACTTAAAAGGTTCTTGTACTTAAAGAAATGGCCCAGAAATAGTAACTTATATTTCTTAGCATCTCCCTAAGGACTGAAATATGGTGGATTTATAAAAGAAACCGCGAATTTATCTTCAAATTAAAGTAGACATTCGTGAAAATAGATTGGATTACTTACTGTGCAGACCGCCATTAAGGTGAAAGCATTACCTGGAAAAGATACAAAAAAGGTTTAAACACACCGATACGATGCAGATAGAAAAATTAAAGGCATTGTTCATATTTATCACTAAAAATGATTAAATAAAGAAACACTAATTCTGATACAATTAACGTTATCTTCAAAAATTATAAATGCATGTAATGATTTGTAAAGGCCAACGAACTGTAATAACTATGTCAAGTTTACTGCCGTCGAGATAAAATGTGCCTGGATTTGGTTGAAGATTAAAAGGCAATAAAGAATATTGTGTAGGTTCTTCAATCTTACTAAAATTTTATTGTATAGACTATACTCGTAAGTAGGTTTGTTTTGGTACTTTTGGACTTATAATATTACAGTGTATAAAATTTTGTAAAATTGAACCTACACAGTAAATTTTATTGCCTTTTAATTTGAATCTTCATCCACAAACAAACAAGTGTGAACGTTTTCGTTCACACTTGTTTGTTTGTTTTTAAATTACATTTGAGCGACTGGAAAATATTCAATAATATTTGGCAAAGAATTCGATTATATCGTGGATTCAGATATATTATATGTTTATCAAAGTTCAAAAAACTATAAAATTCCATTCTTAAGGATGGAAAAGGAGAGGTTAAGATTTTAATGTTACTATTTTGACGAAATTTTAGTAGAATTATTGTTTAACGTAGTTACAGTTATATAAATTGATAATACGTTAAGAAAATTAATTGATTAAACATTATTCTCTTAAGAAATCTTACAAATCTTAAGCAAGAATAACCGCCTTAATAATATACAATTATTTAAATTCCTTTTGCATGATATTTAAATAATATAAATTACAAAAACCATTTAGTTTTTCACTCAAAAAATTGAGTTCACTACATACTTATTATTTGATTTAAACTTAAAAATACTTTGCTGAAAATCAATTGAAAGCAAATTTGAAAGGAAAGATATTTTTAATAATATACATGCTAGGGTATACTTATCAAGTTTGCCTGTTCAGTTACATCCGTCAGGTATCCGTGAGTGGAGAATATAAACCTAAGGGTTATGCTACATACACGCTTAATATAATTCAAACTGTACAAGTAAACCTGTTAGGTACAGAGTAGCGTGTATGGCTACCATAAATGTTACCAGCGAGCTTACGGTCCACCTGATGGTTAGTAGTTACTGCAGCCCATGGACACCCGCAACAGCAACCAACTTCAAGTAAAGGAGGCCAGAAATGCGCTGATACGATAGAATCTTACGTGGTAGAGCCATGCTGCAGTTATATTAGTAGTATAGTTGTAGCACGAATGGGTCGGCTCGACCGGGGAAGGACCACGCTCTCACAGAATACCAGCGTGAAATAGTAGCTTAATGCTGCTGTATTTCGTATGGTGAGTGTAGAGAACCGGAGACCCTTGTTACTGGAAATGAGGCATTCCATCTCAGTCCTCGCGGGTGACAACGCATCTGCATTTTGATTTGTAATGGAAGATAGATGTAGATGTCTATGGGCCGCAGCAACCACTTACCATCAGGTGGACTGTGTGCTCGTTTGTCACCCTATTCTATAAAAAAAAATCTCTAATAACTTGTAATCCTTCTTCTGCTTCTTCTAGATTGATCAACAGAAGTACACTGTTGGACATGTGGATCTAGCGTCATAGCGGTGATTTGACTAAGCCGTCACGGCACTGCTACTTAGCGATAGGCAGAGAATAGAGGGTGAACAGATTCCCGGAATTACAAGGGACCCAGACGGATTTCTAGTTAGAAGTGAAAACTTACATTTCTCGTGTGTTTCAAATGACAAGAAAGTCTAAATGCGACTCCTAAAATCGGCACAGTCAACACGACGCTAAATTCAAAATATGTTTACGATGAACAACAGTTCCTTTCACTTTTTTCTTTCCTTCACTTTCACAGATGCTTACGATAAGCACCTATAAATAAAAAAATAAATACAAACGGAAACTTTAAATAAAAAAGATGATCACGATAAACAAACGAAAAATTTCACTGTTTTCCCGTTTTGCTCATTGTTTCTATTTTATTGATGAGGCTCTCAGGAGGAAAAGCAATATCTTTTACTTCCCTACTAATCCTTACCGTTACACTCACACTATTAAAGTTCACTGCTGAGCATAGGCCTCCCCCATACATTATCTCATAGGGGGGATATTTTCCATAGTTACCATGCTTGGCAAGCGGGTTGGCAACCATCGTTTTTTTTTAGTCGTTATTAGAAAAATGCTGCTGTCGATCTCCCGATTTGTTCCCGCCTCTAACGACACCCACGGGATGATAGTAGTTGATATTCTTACACCGCCACTGCACGGACTTATATTAAAATATTTCCTACTTTACTTCACTAAATGGTAGGACTCTAAGTTACACTTCCCTATTTCTGTAGCCAAATAGCAAAGCATGCACTGCCGTGTTTATATCTGAAGAGAACAGAGAGTCAGGGTAATTACACGCTGTGAGATATTCCATCTTATTCCTCAGAGGTAATAACGAATGTGTAGTCCTTTTGCTTTGAAGTTGGTTGTAGTTGTAGGTTATATTGGTACTCAGAGGTTAAAACACATCTGCATTTCGCTTATCAATTGAGACTTGATGTAGGTTGTAGGTGTCTGCGAGTCACAGCATTTACTTACCATTAGGTTGACTGTGTGCTCGTGTGCCATGTTTAGTTATACGAGTACAAGAAATCTTTACAGTTATTTTTTACAAATTACTTGATGATAAAATGCTAATGTTGACAATAATTATTTTCGTGGTTGATATCTATTCAAGGAGGATCATGTCATGCCCTTTTTTATTAAAAAAAAGTGGGAAACGGTTGATGATCTATAACGACGACAATGACGTGTGACCCATTTTACTTGTAACGAGGCATTCCACCGTAATCCTCAGGGGTGACAACGCATCTGCATTTTTATTGCGATTCGAGGATAAAAAATATACTAACGACTTAGACTTAAAATGTAATAATCAAAGCTCATAACGACTTTAACACTTTTAACGCTGTGGCTTTCATGAGTTATAAAAACAGTGGAGATTCCCAATAGTGGGGATACATACGAAAATGTATCCCCACTATTGGTCCATCACAGCCTATAAAAGTCCACCGCTGAACATAGGTCTCCCTGAGATTGCCTCACAAGAGGAATATTTACAATAATCGCCACGCTTGTCAGGCAAGTTGGCAACCAATTTATCCATTTGGGCAGCCCATCTCTTTGTTTCTCTCAGTCACCTCTTACGACACCAACGGGACGATATGGGGTAGTTTAGTGGGAACACATTCCATTTATTATTAGTGGGGAAGAATAGGATTAGGAATCTACAGTGCCTCAGAAACATAACGCTATAAAAGTAGATTAAACCCATAAATAAATACGAGTATACTTTCAACAGTAAAATTATGAAAGAAATGGCATTACTTAGTTCGTAACATTTCAAGGATATTTTAAGTACCACTTTAACGAATGTTCGGTGATTTAGCCGAATATTCGGCCGAATACGAATTTTCGGTAAAGCTGCCGAATATGGCGAATACCGAATATGACTCGACTATTCGGCCCATCTGTAATAAATAGAACTGTCATTTAGAGTAAGTAACTAGCGAAACACATTTCGTCATCATCATTTTCAACTCCGCAAGTCCACTGCTGAACATAGGCCTTCCCCAAGGAATGCCACAAAGAACTCTCGCCATGGAGGATATATTGCCATAGCTACCACGATTGGCAAACATGTTGGCAATCGTCACCTCTGTCATTTCTTACGACACCCGTGGAAAGATATGGGTTAGTGGATACTCTTACACTTCTACTACACGGTCCACAGAAAATACGCTCGAACGTAATCCCGTTCGCTAATTATTGAGAGACGTAAGGAACGTGCGCCTTTTGTTTAGCACGTCTTGGGTCGATTTAAAGCAAAGTGCGGAAGTGTGAGCGCCTCGGTCGGCGGTGTTCCATAACTCTCGCGCCTTCCTCTCTGATCTCCATTAGTAAATTACTAGTCTCTTTCACGGGCGCTTTACATAATTCCTTAAATGTGTCTACCGTAACGAGGAGATATTTCATTTAAAATCACTTTACTGATTTACGAAAACGGCGCGTTTACTCGATCGGCGCGAATGTGTTTTTCAAAGAATAAAAGGGTGTACGCAGACGCGTGGGCAAATTTATAAGCCAAAATAAGATATTTTAAAATTGGTAGCAGGTGTCAACGGGCTGCAGAAGCTTAAAAGCATGATAATTGATAAGTGATGTTGCAGAGTGCAGTTAGATTTATTACTACCCTAATATTATTTAAAAGTTATATACGTTATAACCAACTAGCATAAGCTAGATGCTTATGCTATTCGGTCATAACGTGTCGTGTATATGCTTTTTCTGTTAAAAAAATTAAGTATATTTGCAGACTTGTTGCACCCCTAGTAATTAAAATATTATTAATAAAATACACAACCTACACCAAAAATACATATACATTGTTTAGGTCAAATAATAAAAAATATATATGAATGATTTTAAATATGTGTTATGTGTTGAAATGAGGTGATACTACTAGGTTTAGCCGCAGCAGTGTAGTTTAGCACCGAAAACTAATCCACATCAATTCGTTAATGCGATTCTCTTCAAATTGTATTACTGATGATATAAATGCATGTTGCCATGAAGCAACTCGGTGTAATTTCGTTTAAACCGATTTTTTTCAATTGCAAAGAATTGTTATTTTCAAACGGATTTTTTAAAATATTGTTTGATGAAATATAAATTAAAAAAATCCTATGATTTTTTAAGAAAAACTTAATATTTTAAGAATTATGAATTTTAAAAGTTTAAAAATTCCCAAAATAGGATAAATTTGACCTATTAAAAATTCATACAAGAAAATATATATTCTAACATATAAAGTACCAACTTACAAAAACGATTATATTCCTTTTTTGATAAAATTAATATTTTCGTAGTTATAAATTTTTAAAAGTTTGAAAATCCCAAATTCTGATACTTTTGACTCATTAGAAATATACAAAGAAAAGGAATAAAATACAAAAGATATTTTTTATAGTCTTTAGACTATAGTTAATGATATCCTTAAGTGAGAATTTAAAAAAAACATCCTTTATACACTTTTACTTTATACTTTATACGTATTTAGAAATGAAGTGATATCCGCATTAGAATCAAAGTAGTAAGGAAAGACGGTATAACAATATTTTTTACATTACCATTTTATATCCAATAAAGTAATGCGTTTGTGTGAACAGCGCCTTAGATAAGGAAATAAGATCCTTCCACTTCTATCTCAAGTTTAGCTGTAACTTTACGAGGCACGCTTTATTACCTTGTAACAAGATTGACAAGTATCGCTAACCTCTTGTTTTTCTTAAGGGAACGCCGGACAGAGAGCGTCGCCAAAATCTATTTTCTTAAGATGATTGTGCTCAGTGTATTCCATTACAGCCTATAAAAGTCTGAACTGAACATAGGCTTTATTCATAAATTGTCTGATAGGGGAGATTTTGCCATATTTGCAACACCGGGTGTTGGCAACCGCAGTTTTTATAATTTTAAGGCGCTACTCCTAACGAACGACCTAGAACGTTCGGTCCTATAAATTCCACGCGCTCTCGCTGCAATATATCGCGTAAGAAATACGCCCAAATTTTAAAATATTTTCTATATAAAATCAAATTTTGGTCCTTTGAAAAGATTAAGTAGATCAAAATGTCCATTAATAAATTGCCTATCCATTAGTGTGAATCGCAAAATAAAATAATGCATACTTTATGAGGAAATGCATATTATTAGTTGTAGGAAGATTTATCAAGTATTTACTCCTTTAAAAAAATTGGAATTGGCTATTATGGAATCAACATTATGTAGAAATTTTATAGATTTTTTATTAGTTGATATATCTCTTTAATAACATGTAGATAGCTCCTAAAAACCTCACAAATATGGACTGGCGCGGCATTATGCTCGAACATGCACCTTATGATGTTAGGAATCCATCATCTGTTTCAGTTTCTTCCCTGCCGCCTATTACGACACCCACGAGCCGGTATGAGATAGAGAATATTCTTACACCGCCACAACACGATCAGCTAGGTGTAAAAGTAACGCAAACCTTATTCCTTTTTAAAAAGTCTGCACCTGCAATTCCCTTGGTTTTGCAGTTGCATATGGGCGACGGTCGACACTTACCATCAGGTGAGCCGCATGCTTGTTTTACCCCTCTTCTATAAAAAAAAACTAGTGCTGTCTTAGGAGCTATACGCTCGCTTTTAATTTTATAGTTCGCAAGCAAACCGCGTTTGATCCCGCCGGCAACAATAAAATTGTTAATTTTCAATTTTAAATTAATCATGCACGGCGGTAAATCGTGAAAAAACCTGCATTACTTGAGAATAAAATATTTCGAGGACGTGTGAAATCCATCCAAACGCACTAGAATAATAGTGGACTAGTCGATGGTAGAAATGAAACGAAACTTATGCCCAGCGTATACTATGTTTTAAAACCGGTAAAACAAGTCTTAATTAATCTTCCTATGTGTTAACACACTAAGTTTAAATTTTATACTTCTGTTCTAAGTTTAAATCCAAAATTAGGATATTAATTACAGCAGGTATTTAGAATGTAAGAGGGTGGTGTATTCGACAACATACTGCCCTGCTAGTTTGTTCGGAAGGAAAGTTTTTTTTTGATAGGGTGGCAAGCGAGCACACAATCCACCTGATGGTAAGTGGTTGGTGTGGCCCATAAACATCTACATCTATCCTCGATTATGAATCAAAATGCAGATGCGTTGTCACCCATGAGGACTAAGATGAAATGCCTCGTTTCCAGTAAAAAAGGGTTTCCGGTTCTCTACACTCACCATACGAAACACAGCAGCATTGAGCTACTGTTTCACACTGGTATTCTGTGAGAGCGTGGTCCTTCCCCGGTCGAGCCGACCCATTCGTGCTACAACTATACTACTAATATAACTGCAGCATGGCTCTACCACGTAAAATTTATGTAATGAAATATTTAAAAAAATATGTAAATTCAGTCCTACTGTTGATCTCGAGCCCCCTCTAATTTCAGGGAAAGTTATGAACCAGGATAGCCCGACCATACTGTTCTCCGGAGTACGCATATATATGCCTAAAAATTCTATACGGGATTTCTTTCACTGCCAAGCATGTGTGCTTGAGAAGACAACGTTTATATAAAAATTATTTATAATAAAAATACTGTTTTGACTGTTTGACTGAGAAGAAGAAGTAAGGGAAACTAAAACCATCTTGTGATGGTTGTCTAATAGAATGCGTTATCCCTGTCTCGCCCACTGGGTGACGTATGATGTACGGCAGAGGCCAGAAACATACATCTGATAAATGACGGTTTAGGATCTCAGTCGTGCTACATATTTAATACCAAAACCGGCGTCAACATTACAGGCTGATAAAGATGATGATAGAAGTGAAGTAACAACCTAAGCCCCACTGCTGGGTAGGCACAGACCTTCCATTTCTTATATGGTATATGAAGCAGGAGAGGATCAGCCGTGTTGTCTTAACCAATACATTTTGGCGGACTTTACCCTTAGCAGGTTCGTATTCGATATATTCTCCACCATCGAGCATCGAGGACGTTCTTAAATAGTCATTTTGTAATTAATATCAGTGATGCGGCCTGGATTAACCTGAGGTTAGACGTGCACTACATTATTCAAATGGGAGAGCTTATCCCCTGAGTTTCTAAGGCTCGCTACAGTCGCTTCTAAATTTCTTAAGTCGCAAAATATAAATACTTAAATCAAAAGCTAGCATTCAAAATAAACATCGATCTAATAAAGATCCCAGGGTAGTACGTACCCTTTAAAGATTCATTCTGCCACCTTATCCGGCGACAATCCCAAATATTTAATAAGCGAGACATCTCTGTTATTACAGTTCGGAACGTAATCTAAATAAATTACCCGGCGTTACTCCGAGGCAATCGGCGCCAAATTAATGTTTCCGAAATTGCTCTGTGAGCCCAGCTAAATATTAAAGTCAGAGGTCGCGAAGTCTGAGCGTTGCCGCGAATTATCGAAAGGAATGGTCGGACGTAAGATATGAAGATGGATTACTCACTGTCGATACGTTACTTTTTAATTATTATTTGACGGATGGTATATCCAGAAACGAGTTTCATTTGCAGCTTTTTTAACGAGTCGAATTTCTCCTAGACACCTTTCCCTGCGGGAGGCAACGGGTAGGTAGTGAATGACTACTACTGTCTAAAATCCCTCGGCGATCACCATCAGGTAGATAAAAGGATCAGAATCTCCTTTCGGAACGCAAGCGGGTTCCCTCCATCGCTTTGCTCGATTAGAAACTAGCTGGCTAGACCGTTTTGTTGCTATAACGATGTCTTAAAACCACTTTCGAATCATCATCCTCCTCGGGGGTTCATTGCTGCTTCCAAAAAAAGGGGAAAAAATAAAAAGTTTTCTTGTTCTTTGCACTCGTTATACAAAACACAGCGCATTAAGTTGTTATTTCACGCTGTTATTCAGGGAGCCCACCCATTCGTGCTATATAACAAAAATATAGTAGCAGCATGGCTCTCTCTATAAATAATATCGCTATAGAAAATCTATAAAAAAATAGATACAAACTAAAAGTTACAGCCACTATCTCATAATATTAATATTTTAGTTTAAGTAGATTTTATATTCTTAACTGTCCTTTTTACCTTTTGTATACCTCCGCACCTATTGCATACGCTTTTAAGTAACTACGACGGTGCAGTGTGTTATTTTTAATAAAACTGAAGTGCTAAACAAATTTACAGATTCTTATGCGTGGTAGAGCCACGCTGCAGCTATATTGTGGTTGTAGCAAGAATGGGTCGGCTGACCGGGGAGGACCACGCTCTCTCAGAACACCAGCGTAAAATAGCAGCTTAATTCTGCTGTGTTTCGTAAAGTGATTGTAGAAATCCGGAGACCCATTTTACTGGAAACAAGGCATTCCATCTTACGAGTAGTCTCGTAGTTCTCAGGGGGTGACAACTCATCTGCGTTTTGATTCATAATCGAGGAAAAGTGTGGATGTATATGGGCCACGGCATCCACTTACCATCAGGGGGATTGTGTGCTCGTTTGTCAATCTTATTCTATAAGAAAAGCTCCTAAAAGGTTAGTGCAATCCATGAGCACCCACAGCAAACCTAAATCAACAAAAAGGTTTCAAATGCGTTGTCACCTCTGAGGAACATGATGGAATGCCTTCGCACTGGAAGACAACAGTGAAAAAAAAATCAGAAAAACATCCTACAGTCTAGTAAAAATGTACAATGTGCCACTAATAAGTTTTTAAAGAATACGCTAAAATAAAAATGGCGATATCGAAAAACGTACACACCGCGTAAGTAGTGAGTTTCGATCCTCTTCAATAACTCATTATTTTAGAAAATGAACATAAATACAATTTATTTATATACCATATATTTTTATCGCTTTTTCACTTTATATTATCACAATAACTAACAATTATGTGAAAAAGATAATTAATAGTTATAGACTTTTGGCATTCTCTCTCATTCAAATCACAACACTGAAATTTTCTTGTGGTAGGTACTTCTTAATATGTGTACAACCCACTACAACACAATAGTTTACGTTGTAGTGATTGTACATACATACACAAAATAGTTTGATTCACTACTCTCTACGCCTACAAAAAAATTAAATCTATTTAAAAATGAAAAATAATTAACGTAAACATTTTTCATGTTCATTTTCGCAACAAACAAACAGGTTCCTACGTATCTGGCAGCCGGATCGCGGACGTCTCCGAGGCGACGGCGATGTTGCAGAATCGTTGGAAATTCAATGGCGTTCGCTGACGATATCATTTTACGACTGGAAAAAATGGCGAGGGCTTTATCGAGCACTATTTCGTGTGACTTGCGACGGGCGAAATGGCGATAAGGTTTTTAGAAAGAGGGGGAAATGCATCGATAGCGTTCTATCAAGCAATCACAGCGAATGAAATTAAAAACAAACTAAACTTTTAATATTTGATTAAAATTAAAGGTTGTTTTTTAAACTGTCCTTTTTACATAAATATTAAAACTAATAAATAATTAACTTTCATTTAAAATGTTACCTTGTAAAGCTACTCCGAATCACATTCACTCGACATGTTATTTGTACCAACCAATTGTACTCACACACAATCACTCGCCCAAGTCTATCCGTTTCTATCCATGCGACAAGTTCGGCGATAAGCTTAGATGAAGAAAATAAACGGACAAGCAGAACCTATCCAATCTAGAAAACCATCACAATTAGTATTTACAAAGTGTGAGAAAACTTTTTATACATAGAAATCCGACTGGTGTTTTTTCTGGAATTTTGTTTAAAGGGTTGCAACCCTTTAAGTTATTCCTGCTGCCATGCAGCAATGTGTGCACTACTGTGTTCCGGTCAAAACGATGCGGGAGCTGAGAGCCGGTATAATTATTAATCTAACATACTTGCCTTGTATGAGAAGTTCGATTGAAATTGTGTGATATGTATCGTTCGAGGATTACATTAGTTTGTTACCTGTAGTAGTGCGACGCCACGCTTAACCATTGCCACGAATTTCAGAGCTAAGGAAAAAAAAACTAGAAACGCATCCAACGCTCCTCCCGTGCTCTAATCTATGGTTGTCATTTAGTTTAAAGATAATCAGGTATTTATTTCACATTTTTAGGGGAAACCTATCCATGAATGGATTCATATTGGGTTAGGGTGGGTTCATGTAATTCCTCGAACGATGCATTTCAGCATAGAATACTATAATATATACATAATAGAACGGGGGAGTGGGCGGAGCCCGTGTAGCCACTAAAATGTCACCAATATGTCAATTCACACGTATAAATGTCAACACGAGATGTGTTTTGACGTTATAACCGTTTCCAAATTTCGCAAGCAAATTATTTAGAAAATGCCAAATTGAACACTATTTACAAATAAATATGTATTTAAATTTAAACGATTTTTTTTAACGATGATCCTACTACTCGTAAACATTAATCAAAGGTCTAAAATGTGTAAATTTACTCAGTCTGTCAACACAGCGAATCGGTTTTGTAGTAGTGATAATACAACATAATTGGTTGTATGTGTGCTCCCGGCGACGCCGATCCTCGTACAAAATAAGGTTGACAGCCATTCTATTGTGTATAGTATTCTATGCATATCACACAATTACATACGAACTTCACATACAAGGTAAGCTCGTTGGATTAATAATTGTCTAATGCATCGTTCTTCGGATTACATTGGTATTATGACCTCTAGATGTTTAGAGTTAATAATTAAATTTGAAATAAATTTCCAAATTTTTTAATTAGTCTGAGTCTTACTTTAACAATAACAATTAACCCTATTCATTAAACTATAAATATCAATAACAATTAACAATGTAATAAACTATAAAATTACCTGTACAATTATGATAAATTTTAACTTTGTAATATGGAATTAGCAAAATTATCTCTGGACTCTGGCAAAACTTCTCTTTTACGTTGAGCAAAATCGGCCAAGTCGTTTTTTGTGCCGAATGAAAAATTGTATAAAATATTAAAACATACGAGGGCGGCAATGAAAATTTCGGGAATCAAGGAAGTGACACAACATTACTATTTAAAAATGTATTTATTGCTTTTCGAAGTATTCTCCGCGTAATTTGACACATTTTTCCATACGATGGAACCAATCATTGAAGCAACCATTCCATTCGGAAGTTGGAGTCTCCAAAATGGCCGTTTTGTAGGCGTCCACAGCTTCTTCAGGTGATGAAACTCTCTGTCCACGCAATTGTCAACACACTGTTTTTGTGTTAAACCACTTCGAAAGTCGTAATAAATCATCGCTCTTGAATTTTCTCGAGTCAATTCCATTTTCTCAACGACTAAACAAGTTTGACAAACCTTGTGACAAGACCGAGAATTTTTTTTAGAATAAATAAATGGTATTCGATTTTTAAAACCAAGGAGTTTTCAATTAAAAATATTTTAATATGTCAGGAACAGTGGAAATATTCCATTCCCGATACTTTTAGTGCAGCCTAGTATTTTCGGGCTGTATAAATGCTGTACAAGCGCTTAGACATTTCTTATAAATACAAAATTGACACAAATAGTACAGCTTTATGTGCTAGTGCTCTGTACAGGAGCTGAATAAGCATTAAAGGGGCTGTATAACAGCTGTATTACGGCTGTTACTTGGTGTACAAGGAAACTATTACACTACATTACACTTAAATTAGATATTACACTGGAGGCGTGCATTTTTGGATTTTACGAATATTTAAAAATATTTTTTTAATTACATAATAAATTTTACTATAACAAGTAACTCCACCCCACTTTTTTCTACAACACGGACGTACATATATCTGAGCAAAAGATAGCAGCTTCAAACACGAACGTGAAAATGAAATTGTACAAAATCTCTAGAGGGCCTCAACGCTAAAATTGAACGGTGAGCGGAACCGTGAAACAGCAGAAATTTTACATTTTTGTTTATCGCAATCATCTTTTCTAACATGCTTGTATCAGCTTGACCTGTATGTATGTAAGTACGTACGTATGTATGTAAGAGAGAAATTAATTTTTTTATTTATTTTTCGCCCACTTCCGAACGGCTAAATAATCTGATAGTTTACAGATGTAAAGAACCGTTGATAATATTTTATGACCATGACCATGTGTTTTCACAGGGATCATCACAGGTCACAGCTCACAGCTTATGAACAATGCATGTTGAGAAATCTTATTGAGAAATATCTCTCTCAATAAGAATGTATGTTGTTTTATTTTTGTATATGTATTTTTATATTTTGTAGATGGTTTATTCGATATCTCCGTCAATTGTAGACCGATTTTAATACTTATTTTATTTCAATAAATAGATTATTTCAGGTGCGGTCCTGTATAAATTTGAAGAAAAATACCACACCTTAAAGATAGGGGATGAAGTTATTAATGTAACTTTTAAGGTCAGTTCACACAGAGACGCGACGCAAGGCGACGGTGCCCGAAGAGGCCACTGGGTTTCCTACCGCGGCGCGCTGCGCGAGGCGAGGCGCATCGTGAAGTCGCTGGCAGCACGACGATAGTAATGATTGATTGTCGTCTGCTATGGGACTACTCTTATTTATCCCATGCAGGTTCGGGCCTCGGGGAGTCCCCCATTACCCGGGTAATCCTCACAGCTCATAACAATGAGCCGGTCTTGGGAGCCGTACAAGACGACATTGTTGGTTATCTTGGTTGGCGTATTGCGCGCCACCAGGTCGATGCTACCGGAGGGTCGGCCGTCTCGAAGCCCCGCGGAGTCCTGAGGATGGGAGTCGACGCAGGGCCAATCTTGCCGACAGGAGGGCACTCCAACAGCAGATGCGCCGGGCCTCCATTGCTCCTTCCTGGTTCTAGCTGAAGGGCTGGTATTCCTAGGCAGGAATTGGCGTGTCTCGCGCCTCTGGAAAGGGAATCTGCCGAAGGGTCAGAAACCTCAAGGTTCCGCGGAGAAGCATCTCGACGCGGAGTCGAAGTCACCAACAGGCGCGCGCACTTGGGCGCGCCGGGCCTTCGGAGTTCGCTTCCCAGCGTGTAGGTTAAACGCAGCATTGGGTGATCTTCATCCCGGGTGGGGTCAGGGGCGTCCTCAAGGCTCGACGCAAGCCGAGTTGGCCCCACAGCACGCGCGCCCACTGCGAAGCGACGCGCTGTACTTCTCCCACCCGGGCGGGAGTCGACGACCGGCGGACGTGACCGCTTAGTGCGCGGTCCGGACGAGACTCGACGATAGTAATAGTAGAGACAAGTCACCACGACGGCTTTAGGCTGAACCTTATTGAGATAATTTGAAAATGCCTCGCGGCGTGTCGCTGCGTCACGTGGCTTCGCGCTTCGCCACGAGGTATCTCGAGACGAATCGCGGCGCAGCGCACGAGGCATTTTCAAATTATCTCAATAAAATGTATATCTTTTTGTGTAGTAAATATATATTTTGTATCACTATAATGTTATATTTTGTATCACTATCCTAAAAAGTGTGCACCGCGTCGCGTCGCATCTCGTCTCTGTGTGGACTGATCCTTAGACTAAATTCGAGATTTTGATATTCCTTAGTCACTCAAAAGCGTAAAAAAGAAAGAGTTTTAATAAAAATCAAAAGAAGAATTAATAAAACTAAAGAAATAAAACAATTTCCGCATAATGGCTTCAGAAGTCTGTGCTTAGACTTGAATACTTAAATAAGTTTATTCCTTTCAGTGATTTGAAGACGGCTTTTATTTTTTATTAAATGTTTATTTATTTATTTTACAGAATTAGGCCAACAAACGAGCACACAATCCACCTGATAGTAATTGGATGCTGTGGTCTATAGAAATCTACATCTATCCTCGATTAAGAATGAAAAGGCTGAAAATGCAGACGCATCTGCTTGCTTGTGCCTACAGTAAACAACTGTAAATGTACACTGAAAAGGTTTAAACTATATTAGACTCCTTTACGTAGTAGAACCATTCTGCACCTATAGCACGAATGGGTCAGCTGGACCGGGGTAGGATTACGCTCTTTCAGTACATCAGCGTGAAACAGCAGCTGCTGTGTTTCTTAAGGTGAGTGCAGAATACCAGAAACCCTTTTATACGTACTGTTAACGAGGTATTCCATCTTAGTCCTCAGGGAGGACAACATATTTGCATTTAGAATTTTAATTTATGGTATATTATGTAAATGTCTATAGGCCATAGACTATGTGGTCGTTTGTCACCTAATCCTATAAAAAAGCAGCAGCTGTTAACGCGCGGTAGCAGTCTTGACAGGGCGTCGGGTTGTTTGCACAGGCCGCGATGTGCCGCCGTCGATATCGGTAAACAATTCACACGCTCAATAGCTCGCGCTCAAGACTAAACAGATATGGCCAAGTTTGAGGTTATTATTTTGGGACAGATTTGTTAGAATTTGTAAATTGTTGTCTAAAAATTAGGGTCGACTGTGTACGTGTGTACTAAGTGATGTACTGGTTGCACAAAAGAGCGATGGTTATGTCAATTTACAACACATTTAATAGCTCAAATTTTGAGTTACCTTTATTGTTGTGTAGTTTTATAAAAGAACAAACAGGCTTTGATTAGGGATGTATAACTTTTTGTTTTTGATTAAAAATATTGTGCTATTGGTCTTTATAAAATGATATCAAAAGTAACTTACATTAAAAAGCGAAGAAAATAAAAAATAATTATAGTTCTGAAGTCAGTGCAAAGATATATTGTATATAAGAATTACAAAAGCCCATACTTTTATTTATTATAAATGCTAAAACAGGAATTTTAATTATCGGTGTCCACATATATATATATTATAAAGATTTCAACAAAAACCAATAGGGTAGTCACCCTTAGCCTACTCTGTACAAATCGCGCTCACGAAACCCACTCGCCGTACGTATACGGTGAGTGGGTGTCGTGTGAGCAAACGTTGGAGGGATTGTGTACCAAACGTACATCAATATCGACCAAAGTTGCTGCGTGACTAACGAGGCGATGAAAACATTCTTACGTTAATATTTAGGTAAGGCTTGTTCAATTGCACTTGATTGAAATTCAATATAATTTGATTTTACGTATATAATAAAAATCTTATGTATATCTTTTATATATATATATATATATATATATATATCATCATCATCATCATTACAGCCCTTCACAAGTCCACTGCTGAACGTAGGCCTCCCCCAAGCACGGTCCTGAGCCACCTGCATCCATCGCCTTCCTGCATGTCTTACCAGGTCGTCACTCCATCTAGTGGGGGGTCGCCCTACACTACGCCTTCCGGTACGAGGCTGCCACTCGAGAACCTTTCTTCCCCATCGGTAATCGGTTCTTCGAGCTATATGGCCGGCCCATTGCCACTTCAGCTTACTAATCCGTTGGGCTATGTCGGTCACTCTGGTATTACTGCGGATATCCTAATTTCTGAGTCTATCACGCAGAGAAACTCCGAGCATTGCCCTCTTCATAGCTCGCTGCGTGACATTGAGCGTCCTCATACGGCCAGCAGTGAAGGACCACGTCTCAGATCCGTAAGTTTAGTTTTCAGAGATTGAGGTATAGCTGACGAGAAGATGTGTCGTAATTTCCCGAACGCTGCCCAGCCGAGTTCGACCCATAAATTTCGACGGAATCAAAGGGTTTCTCATAGTCCACATACGCCAGGCAAAGTGGCAGATTGTACTCTTCGGTCTTCTGTACAATCTGCCGCAGGGTATGTATGTGGTCTATGGTACTGAAGCCTTTTCGGAAACCGGCTTGTTAGGGAGGTTGGAAGTCGTCGAGTCTGCGTGCGAGACGATTCGTAATGACTCTCGAAAACAGCACGAAGACGCGGCTCAGAAGAGAAATCGGTCTGTAGTTCTTTAAGAGAGCGTTGTCGCCTTTCTTAAAGAACAAGACCACCGCACTTCTCCTCCACGCTTCCCGAGTAGTGCCACCATGGAGGACGGAATTGAAGAGCTTCTGAAGGACTTCAAGTACCGGTGTTCCAACCGCTTTCAGAAGCTCCGCTGTAATTCCATCGTCGCCTGGGGCCCTGCCGTTTTTAGGGTGCTAGAGAGCCATTCTAATCTCGCTCAGACTGACGTCCGGGATATCATCGGAATAGTGTCGGATAAGACTTGCTCTTGGATCGTTACTCACACTTGCGTGTGGCTCCAACGATGATGTGTACAGCTGCCCATAGAACCTCTCAATCTCTGGCAAAGACTTTGTAGCCCTGGTTCCGCTCGATCGCTTCTTTAATACGAGCGGTATTAAAGTTGCGTAAGTCTCGCCGCATGAATTTTGGAGATCTGTCTGTTCAGTTGCCTGTATGCTGTCAAATCTGTTGACGATTGCAGCCTCATCTCCCGTCTAACAGCCATGAGATTAAGAGTGTGATCGGAGAGTTTTTGTGTTCTTCTGCGGCGGGTCTTGCAGAACTTAGCTCCGACCGCATGGACAGTTTCCACGAACTTGGTCATTCATATCGTCCACTGCATCGCAATCTTCTAGGCACTGAAAGCGGTTACGTAACTCGAGTTGAAAGGTTTCGGGGATTCTGGATTAGAGCACGAGGGGGACGGAGCGTTGACTTCATTAGACGAGACCTCTCCAACTTAACGTTTAGGTTCTGTGTAGCTCTAACCATTCGGTGATCGCTGCCGGTTTTCACCCTTGCGATCACTGAGACATCACTGAACAGTTGGCGTCTGGTCGTCATAATGAAGTCAATCTCATTTTTTGTCGAACCGTCGGGGCTCGACCAGGTCCACTTCCTGTGGGGCCGCTTCTGGAAGAAAGAGTTCATCATAAAGAGTCCCTCTTTCTTCATAAAGTCAGCCAGCTGCTGGCCCCTACGGTTCCGTTGCCCTACTCCAAATTTCCCTAACTTCAGCTCACCGCCTTCTCTTATGCCTAGTTTTGTATTGAAGTCTCCCATCAACACCGTGTAGTGGGTTTTGGAGGAATGCATGGCTCTAGAAATCCTCGTACATTTCCTCCACCTCCTCATCCGGATGTGCCGCGGTTGGTGCGTAGACCTGTATGACCTTCAGCGAATACCGTTTGGTGATTCTGAGTATCAGGTACGCGACCCCCGTCGACACACTCCCAATCTTTACAACGTTATTGACGAGAGACCTGTGGACCATAAATCCGACACCTCCTTGCGACAGATGGTCGCCCTCCCGTCGTGATAGAACAAGTTGCCGGACTCGAGGATTACCGTGTCCTCCCCCTCTCTTCGGACCTCAGATAATCCAATAATATGCCAGCGCAACTTGTCTACCTCTTCTTCCAGCTGCAGTATCTTCTCGTCAGTCCTCAGGGTTCGTGCGTTATACGTTGCCAGGTCGAGTCGTCGTAGGTGGCAACCGAACCTCCACCGGAGATTCTTAGCACCCCCTGCCCCGCCGTTACCATGGTCGCCACCGTAGCCAGGAATAGCGGGGCCGCCGGGGACTGGGGGCCGTTTGTTTGCGACGTTACTCATGGGGGGATATTTGCCATAGTTCCCACGCTTGGCAAGCGGGTTGGCAACCACAGTTTTTATTTTTAGTCGTTATTAGGTACACGCTGCTGCCCATCTCCTTTCTGTTTCCCTCTGTCGCCTCTTACGACACCCACGGGAAGATATGGGGTAGTGGATATTCTCAACTGCCACTACACGGTAAATAAAATGAGCTATATATATATATATATATATATATATATATATTATTTAGTTATCTGTTTGAATCTGCCACAGTTGCTCAAATTGTCCGAAGTGGACTGATAGAGAATGCCATAAGACCTTCGATAAGAGCGCATTTCAGTCCACATAAAGAGTATAATAAAGATTAAATAGATAAAATAAAAGTTAGAAACAAATTTTACTACGTATTACGTATTAACAATATATTATGATACCCGCGTTTAGTGACCGTATCATCCCCTTCAATCCATACGAGTATGACGTTGATGATGCACGTTTTATCCGGTGCAGCTAAATTTTTTAAATTAGATAGTAGATAAATGAATGACAACCAGAAGGTCATTTAAAAGTTTACATCTACAGACAATATGAGCTTAGTAACAATAACTATGATTCGCGGGACGCGTCGGCGCGTCGGGTGGAAGTTAGAATGTGGTTGTTATAAAAATTATTTGCTTTTGAACAATCTATACGATGGCTATAAGAAAATTATCTGCCGTGTAGTGGTGGTGCAAAAATATCATTTCGTAAGCGACAGAAGGAAACAAACCTAAAAATCTGCAACTGTCTTATAGAACTGGCGCAAAACCAACGACTTAAAGTGCTTTGCTAGGCACGGGGTCGAAACACCACCAACTTCCTGCCTTCGGGCGGCTACTGAGAGTTTCTTAACCAAAAAAGCAAAAACCCAATAACTGATTTTAACCCCACCCGGAATTCGAACCTGGAATCACATGATCAGTAGTCGTACTCACTCACTAGTACAACGAGGAAGACAAAGCATTTATTTATTATTACGTTAAAATAAGGCGCTTACAAAGTATTATGGGTAAGACGCTTATGCCATCGTAATAGACAATAAATGTCAAATTTTGGGAAGTGGCACGGGTGCTAAAGGACTTCTTCCATGAAAAATATATTTTATTACAGCTTATTAACAAATTATAATTTTATTATTCATTTAAATACTGATCTCATTTATTTTTAATAATGTTGGTAATGAACATGTGAAATCTTATATACTTATATCTTAGATACTAGACAGACTTTTACTTTAATCATTTAGGTAAGATATCTTCATACATCCCATGTTATAAAAGATGTAGGTACAATGTTTTAATAAATTCATAGCAAAAGTAAACTTAAGCCCGTATAATTATTTTAATTTAGTATCTCGATAAAAAATAAAATTTATACAATTTCCAGCCTTAATTTCATCTTTGGATTGAAGTTCAAAAAATTAGACTAACTTTTATAAAAATAATTGTGTTCAGTGATAAAAATTATCACCGAAGCACTGTTACAAACGTATTTTAAATTTACTTTGTTAAATAAATAATAAATCGCAATAAAGTAAAAAGGAGACATTTAGCGTTGAATTCTTCTCAGAAAATTACACGAAGAAAAGTCCCAGGTGTTTTAATTTTATCATTGTATTGAAGTCTGAAAGAGAGACTAAGTTTATTTCAGCGAATGAATAATAATTCTCTACTTTTATTCTCAAACGTCTTCAGGAATTAAAAATGTCATGGACATACAATGGCGATCGTTGTTTTAGTCTTCAAAATATATTTCTTTTAAATGTCGACTTTGAGATATCTATATATAAACAGTTATAGCTACGTATTTAATGCCGCAGCCACACACATCGCGATAATGCGAATATTCTCGTTATCGCGATGTATGTGGCCACATTTTCGTGAATACTTCGTCACTTCGTGCGAAGTTGCAATCGCATCGCTTCGCTGTCGACAAAGCCCCTCACATCAAAGCATTTTATGACGATGAACTTCGCTTGCACGGTATTCACACATCAGGCGGCCCACAGATATCGTGTGTAGCGGGCGTGTAGTATTAAATTAGGATTTAAGACATATCTTCGACAATGACAATTTTTTGAAGTAATAAGAAGATAAATAATTTGATGAGACATTTTGAATAAATAATGCAGGCATCTAAAGCTGGCCAAAAACGTTGTAAAAGTAGTTATTCGATGCCATATTATATAATATAGATCGACCGCGGCGTCCATTTTGTGTTTGGCGTGTGTTTATCGCGACAAACTATCGATAAACTTTTTTTTTTTTTATAGAATAGGCTGACAAACGAGCACACAGTCCACCTGACGGTAAGTGGTTGCTGCGGCCCATAGACATCTACATCTATCTTCCATTACAAATCAAAATGCAGATGCGTTGTCACCCGTGAGGACTGAGATGGAATGCCTCATTTCCAGTAAAAAGGGTCTCCGGTTCTCTACACTCACCATACGAAATATAGCAGCATTAAGCTACTATTTCACGCTGGTATTCTGTGAGAGCGTGGTCCTTCCCCGGTCGAGGCGACCCATTCGTGCTACAACTATACTACTAATATAACTGCAGCATGGCTCTACCACGTAAAAAACTTTACAAAGCGCAGTATAGCAAGGCACCAGGTGACAGAAATCTATCGCGATGTGTGTGGCCTAGGCATAAAAGGCATAACGTGCATTTCTTATTTTTTAATTCGCGGGAATATTTGCAATTATAGAACTAATATATTTAGCCGAAGAGACTTTTTGATTTTGTGCGAATATTTTTTGATTTAATTTATTGATCTGGTATGTAATCTCTCCACCAACAGGAAAACTAACGCTCAGTATTATCAAAGGTTAAGTTCATACATATTTAATCACATAACGTGAGATTCATTTTATTAGAAAAATACTTGTAACTTTTGGGTAGTGAAAACTAAAATAAACCAAGTTATTCTTTACTAAAATATATTTTAGTATTTATTATTTTCATATGTATGTTTTTTGTATTACCTTGTCGCGATTTTGTAAACAGCGCATATGGATAACTAGGACATCTTCTAGGTCTTAAAATACGATAGGTAAGGTTGATTTTGCACACCTCATCTGAAGTGGGTTGTGCTCTACTCTATTAATGTATTTTCTGATAAAATGTCTTTATTTCTTTATTATTGCTCTGATTATAAGATTTTATTATTCTAGTTTTGATGGTATAAACTGATTAAAAATAAATTTTCGAGGGTGTCCAGATGTCGGTACGGTCGTTAGAATTAATGTATCAAAAATTATTTTTTTTACTAGGTTTAGATTCTCAACGCACAGGTTCCTTTTAAAAATCACTGAGTAATTTAGTCTCGTTTAATTATAATTAATGAAAATCTAAATAAACAACTAGTACTTTTCTGCAAAAAAACATTCTCATGGATTTCTTCCTTCGTCTCAAATATGGAAAAAGAGATATTTTTCTTTTTATATAATCGTGCACGTAAGGCGTGCACTTTTGGATTTTCCAAACTTTTTTTTAAGAATAAGGGTGACCAATAGCACACAGTCCACCTGATGATATTAGATGCTCTGGCCCATAGATTATCCTCGAATAAGAATCAAAACGCAGATGCGTTGTCACCCCTGAGGACTAAGATGGAATGCCTCGTTTCCAGTAAAAAAATGGTCTCAGGATCTCTACACTCACCATAAGAAACACAGGCAGTATTAGCTGTTATTTTAAACCTGCCCCTGTCAAGCCGACCCATTTGTGCTTCAACCATAATATAGCTGCAGCGTGGCTCTACGACATATAAAATATATATCTGTATAAAGTATTACGAGGGCGACACTGACAGTTTATAGAACTTGCCACTTGTAAACGATATATAAAACATATGCTCAAATTTTTAAAATGGAACTCTTTGCCAATATTATTGTGTATATATATTTTATTAATTTGTCATTTGTTTACGATATGGCGGCAAATTGAAAATTGTCTGTGTCACGTCAGCATAAATTTAACGCGAAAAATTTTTCGTAAAATTATTTCTTATGACTTTTGATGTCATTTACATCAACAAGAAAGTTATGATAGACTTCGACTGGCCTTTCACGATGAAGCCCCATCTCGTACCACTGTTAACAACTGGTTTAATGAGTTTAAACGTGGTCGCACTAATCTCACCGACGATCTGTGTGAGGGAAGGCCTTCTACGGCGATGACTGATTAACATCAGTATTGTGCGGCGGATGATAGAGACTGACGAAAGAGTGACTTATCGGCAGATTTGGACAAACTTAGGCATCGGTATGAGTCAAGTGCAAAAAATCCTCCATGAACATTTAGCGGTCCGGAAGCTTTGTGCTCGGTTGACACCTTATAATTTGACAGAGGCCCAATAACTCCGTCGTGTTGATTGATGTCGTGAAATGGTTCAAAGACGCAAGTGACTCAAATGCGGTGTTCGACATACTTACGGGTGACGAAAGCTGGATTTATTGTTATTGTCCTGAAACTAAGAGACAGTCTGCTGTCTGGGTGTTTCCTTCCGAGGAGTTGCCAACTAAAGAGAAAAGAGGTCAAAGTGTGGGAAAATAGATGGTGGCCTCGTTCTTCGAAAGGACAGGTCACTACGCAACAATTGTTTTAGAGAATCGAAAAACAGTTACTGCAGAGTGGTACACTAACATTTGTTTGCCACGTGTCTTGGAAAAAGTTCGGGAAAAGCAACCTTTCAGTAGGATCCTCCTTCACCACGACAACGCTTCATCGCACACCGCCAAGCTAACAATCGACTACTTGGCGACGTCAGACGTGGAATTACTGGGTTACCCGCACTATAGCCCCGACCTAATCATCATCATCATCATTACAGCCCTTCACAAGTCCACTGT
This sequence comes from Parnassius apollo, assembly GCA_907164705.1. NCBI lineage: Eukaryota > Metazoa > Arthropoda > Insecta > Lepidoptera > Papilionidae > Parnassius > Parnassius apollo. The sequence continues at coordinate 1,591,282 of CAJQZP010000644.1, read as the reverse complement.
TGCCGTGTAGTGGCGGTTAAGAATATCCACTACCCCATATCTTCCCGTGGGTGTCGTAAGAGGCGACAGAGGGAGACAGGCAGGAGATGGGCAGCAGCGTCTTCCTGATGACAACTGTGACGTAATAAAAAACTGCGGTTGCCAACCCGCTCGCCAAGCGTGGCAACTATGGCAAATACCCCCCAATGAATAAATACACAAACAGACGGCCCCCAGTCCCCGGCGGCCCCGCTATTCCTGGCTACGGTGGCGACCATGGTAACGGCGGGGCAGGGGGTGCTAAGAATCTCCGGTGGAGGTTCGGTTGCCACCTACGACGACTCGACCTGGCAACATATAACGCACGCACCCTGAGGACTGACGAGAAGATACTGGAGCTGGAAGAAGAGGTAGACAAGTTGCGCTGGCATATTATTGGATTATCCGAGGTCCGAAGAGAGGGGGAGGACACGGCAATCCTCGAGTCCGGCAACTTGTTCTATCACCGGGAGGGCGACCATCTGTCCCAAGGAGGTGTCGGATTTATCGTCCACAAATCTCTCGTCAACAACGTTGTAAAGATTGGGAGTGTGTCGACGAGGGTCGCGTACCTGATACTCAGAATCACCAAACGGTATTCGCTGAAGGTCATTCAGGTTTACGCACCAACCTCGGCACATCCCGATGAGGAGGTGGAGGAAATGTATGAGGATATTTCCAGAGCCATACATTCCTCCAAAACCTACTACACGGTGTTGATGGGAGACTTCAACGCAAAACTGGGCACAAGAGAAAGCGGTGAGCTGAAGGTAGGGAAATTTGGAGTAGGGCAACGGAACCGAAGGGGCCAGCAGCTGGCCGACTTTATGGAGAAAGAGGGACTCTTTATGATGAACTCTTTCTTCCAGAAGCGGCCCCACAGGAAGTGGACCTGGTCGAGCCCCGACGGTTCGACAAAAAATGAGATTGACTTCATTATGACGACCAGACGCCAACTGTTCAGTGATGTCTCAGTGATCGCAAGGGTGAAAACTGGCAGCGATCACCGAATGGTTAGAGGCACACTGAACCTAAACGTTAAGTTGGAGAGGTCTCGTCTAATGAAGTCAACGCTCCGTCCCCCTCGTGCTCTAATCCAGAATCCCGAAACCTTTCAGCTCGAGTTACGTAACCGCTTCCAGTGCCTAGAAGATTGCAATGCAGTGGACGATATGAACGACAAGCTCGTGGAAACTGTCCATGCGGTCGGAGCTAAGTTCTGCAAGACCCGCCGCAGAAGAACACAAAAACTCTCCGATCACACTCTTAATCTCATGGCTGTTAGACGGGAGATGAGGCTGCAATCGTCAACAGATTTGACAGCATACAGGCAACTGAACAGACAGATCTCCAAATGCATACGGCGAGACTTACGCAACTTTAATACTTCTCGTATTAAAGAAGCGATCGAGCGGAACCAGGGCTCCAAAGTCTTTGCCAGAGATCTGTCTGCCAGAAAGAGCCAACTGTCAAGGCTGAAGACTGAGTGTGGCAACATCGTTTCCGGGACACCTGAGATTTTGAGTGAGATTGAGAGGTTCTATGGGCAGCTGTACACATCATCGTTGGAGCCACACGCAAGTGTGAGTAACGATCCAAGAGCAAGTCTTATCCGACACTATTCCGATGATATCCCGGACGTCAGTCTAAGCGAGATTAGAATGGCTCTCCAGCACCTTAAAAACGGCAGGGCCCCAGGCGAGGATGGAATTACAGCGGAGCTTCTGAAAGCGGGTGGAACACCGGTACTTGAAGTCCTTCAGAAGCTCTTCAATTCCGTCCTCCATGGTGGCACTACTCCAGAGGCGTGGAGCAGAAGTGCGGTGGTCTTGTTCTTTAAGAAAGGCGACAACGCTCTCTTAAAGAACTACAGACCGATTTCCCTTCTGAGCCGCGTCTACGTGCTGTTTTCGAGAGTCATTACGAATCGTCTCGCACGCAGACTTGACGACTTCCAGCCTCCCGAACAAGCCGGTTTCCGAAAAGGCTTCAGTACCATAGACCACATACATACCCTGCGGCAGATTGTACAGAAGACTGAAGAGTACAATCTGCCACTTTGCCTGGCGTATGTGGACTATGAGAAAGCCTTTGATTCCGTCGAAATTTGGGCGGTGCTACAGTCCCTTCAGCGGTGCCAAGTTGACTGTCGGTATATCGAAGTGCTGAAGTGTTTGTACAGTAGGGCTACGATGGCTATCCGAGTACAGAACCAGAGCTCGAAACCTATCCAACTGCAGAGAGGTGTAAGACAGGGTGACGTTATATCCCCGAAACTCTTCACCGCTGCATTGGAAGACGTTTTCAAGCTACTGGACTGGAAAGGATACGGTATTGACATCAATGGCGAGTACATCACTCACCTTCGATTTGCCGACGATATAGTCCTTATGGCAGAATCGCTGGAGGACTTAAGCACTATGCTCAATGACCTCAATAGTGCCTCCCAACGGATAGGTCTTAAGATGAACATGGACAAAACAAAGATCATGTTCAATGTCCATGTCACACCTATGCCTGTAGTTGTTGGGAGCACTATGCTCGAAGTTGTTGACGAATACGTTTACCTGGGACAAATAGTCCGACTAGGTAAGTCCAACTTCGACCGAGAGGTCAATCGACGGATTCAACTCGGCTGGGCAGCGTTCGGGAAATTACGGCATATCTTTTCGTCAGGTATACCTCAATCTCTAAAAACTAGATTGTACAACCAGTGCGTGTTGCCAGTGATGACTTACGGATCTGAGACGTGGTCCTTCACTGCTGGCCGTATGAGGACGCTTAAGGTCGCTCAGCGAGCTATGGAGAGGGTATGCTCGGAGTTTCTCTGCGTGATAGACTCAGAAATGAGGATATCCGCAGTAAAACCAGAGTGACCGACATAGCCCAACGGATTAGTAAGCTGAAGTGGCAATGGGCCGGCCATATAGCTCGAAGAACCGATAACCGATGGGGAAGAAAGGTTCTCGAGTGGCAGCCTCGTACCGGTAGGCGTAGTGTAGGGCGACCCCCCACTAGATGGAGTGACGACCTGGTAAGACATGCAGGAAGTCGATGGATGCAGGTGGCTCAGGACCGTGCTTTGTGGCATTACTTGGAGGAGGCCTATGTTCAGCAGTGGACTTGTGAAGGACTGTAATGATGATGATGATGATGACAAGTCCACTGCTGAACATAGACCTCCCCCAAGTAATGTCACAAAGCACAGTCCTGAGCCACCTGCATCCATCGACTTCCTGCATGTCTTACCAGGTCGTCACTCCATCTAGTGGGGGGTAGCCCTACACTACGTCCACCGGTACGAGGCTGCCAATCGAGAACATTATTCCCCATCGGGTATCGGTTCCTCGAGCCACATGGCCGGCCCATTGCCACTTCAGCTTATTAATCCGCTGGGCTATGTCAGTCACTCTGGTTTTAAAGCGGATATCCTCATTTCTGAGTCTATCACGCAGAGAAACTCCGAGCATAGCCCTCTCCATAGCTCGCTTAGAGACCTTGAGCGTCCTCATACGACCAGCAGTGAAGGACCACGTCTCAGATCCGTAAGTCATCACTGGCAACACTCACTGGTTGTACACTTTAGTTTTCAGAGATTGAAGTATACCTTACGAGAAGATGTGTCGTAATTTCTCGAACGCTGCCCAGCCGAGTTGAATCCGTCGATTGACCTCTCGGTCGAAGTTGGACTTACCTAGTCGGACTATTTGTCCCAGGTAAACGTACTCGTCAACAACTTCGAGCATAGTGCTCCCAACAACTACCGGCATAGGTGTGACATGGACATTAAACATGATCTTTGTTTTGTCCATACACATAATTCCTTGCGATTTTTATTTATTTCCGAAAATAAAAGAAAAACTTCGAGGAAAACGTTTTATGGATGCCGAGGAGGCAGTAGCTGCGTTACGAAATGCCGTCGAAAAGACCCCTAAGGACGAGTGGATAAAGTGCTTTTCTCAGTGGTTCCATCGGATGCAGCGATGTATTGATGTAAATGGACACTATTTTGAAAAGATATAATAAAACTAATAACTTGCTAGTTAGTTCAGTTTTTGATTTTCTAAGAACTTTCAGTGTCGCCCTCGTATCAGTCACTTTTTGGTAGATTTTTTCAGTAATTAAAACCACAGAGAAAATAAATAAAATAATTAGTTTATAAAATCACATAAACCGTGCTATACCCGTTACCCTGAAGTAAACATTAAATCATGAATCTTAAACTCTCCAATGTAGTAAATGCTGCTGAAACCTATTTAGTATCAAAAATTACCCCAAAGTTGTGAAATTATAACAATAAAATAATCTTTTATATTCAATCACAAGGCTCAAAGGACGGCGTATTAATTAAACTAAACACTTAACCAATGATAGGCCATTGTGAGAGAGTGGAACATGTATAGGATAACTTTTGTTACTGTACTATAACATACAAAGAGGTTAAACATTTCATAAGATACAAAATGGTACGATAAATAGATAGTAAATATAAGTAAGTTATACATACATAACAGTGTGAGTGTGTGCACGAGCGCGTGTATGTGTTTAGGTATTAATTCAGCAAAGAAACAATGTCAACAATGTCTGCAAAAGTGTTTTAAACATCGTTTCAGTTCCGTCATAATTCGGTTACTAAACATTTATATTCTTTTCTTATTCTAGAAATAAACGGTAAATTAACTTTAATGTATAAAAATGTCCTAAAACACAGAAACATTTGGCGAATGGTGATGTAAAAATATCCGTTGTTTTAAATATTATTTCATTTCGTTTTAATTTGTTGAGCCAAATGGGATCGTATGTACTCATGGTTTTAGCATGGACGAGTAACAAAAATAGAAATAGAAATAGAAATAAAACCAAAAAAAACTCATTAATCTCTTTTCGGAAATCGAGAAAAGATAAATTTCTTTCTACCTACTTAATGGATTTACGAGTTCTTGCATTAACATGCCTGAGGAAGGTAATAAAACAGTCTTCCCAAGGACTCACTGGACCCGAAACTTTATCCATAGGCGCAGGAAGGCAAACTCTACAAACTACAAAGGTCATCGATAAGTTTTTACGATAAATGTTTTAAATTTACATGTGTTTATTCTGTGAAAGAATTTAAAAAAGAATTTGGTTTCTTTTAAATAACGCTGGACTTCTATAATTTGGTATTATCAAGAAAAAAATAAACGATATAAACACAGATTAAATTTCAAAAAGCTTCTTTGTCTGAACATTTGGGATAGAACTTTTGGGAAAAAAAGAACAAATGATAGTCAACTTTTGAGTGATTAGTAGGGCTAGTATAGCTACGCTGAGGCCACTGGTTCAATTCCCGCACAGAACTTATTGCCTAAAAATTGTTGTGTCTAGATTTAACTGTAGTGAATTTATTTATACAAATCACCTTCACCATAGAAGAAAAAATCTGATATAATCTGGTAAAACATCTATATCTTACTAGCCCTGTAAGTTTTCTCTGCAAAAAAACCTCCAGGGTTATTTCTGGAAAAAAAAACCTACATGGTGCCGTACTTTTTTTAGGTTCTAAGCATGCCCAAAAATGTTTTCAAACACTTCACCGGATAATTTATACTGAAAACGTACACAGCAATTCCGAATATCATTACGTAAACCCTAGTTAGAGTTGACAATTTGTTTTTAACAGATATAGTATTGTCGAGACGGTAAAAACATAGGCGATAGCGAAAAAATTAAAATAATTTATAAAGGAATATCTAAGCTACTTGTAGTTTTATAAACGGCCTCACACTATTACATTATTTATAAAACGTAGTAATATCGCCTATTATATATATTTTATTAAATTACAGTATTGGTATCCCTAACGCTAGCTTACAGTGTAGTTTATTATATCGACCGCTCAACCACTTCGAAATTGAAGTGTCGAAAACCGTATCCGAAGTCCACAGGTGCTGAGTAATTGGAAGGCTCACGGATATGACAGAAGCGATGGCGGCGCAAAATTGTACATGACAGGCCGGCTTCGAGCCTTATCTAATAAAACATTTCGAAACGAATGGCGTAATACTGGCAGTCTATAAACGCGATTAAAAATTTTTCTGCACTAATCAATTTGAGATTAAAAAAGTAAATTTCATAATCAAGTGTTTTGATATGAATTAAGAGGCAGACGGTTGATTTAAGAGGGCTCTGAATGATTATACAAATTATTCAATAAAAGCTATCAAAGAATTTTATCAGATATTCTCTAATATTTATTCTAAAGTTAGGTACTAGACTTGTCGTGATTATTATGATGTGCAATGGGCTGGCGGTCGCAATACCAGACGTCCCAATTTTACAGATGTATTTGTAACAATTATCGGAGACTTCGCCCTCAAATTTCATAATGGGCGAGCACTATTTGTGTATCTAATGAAGTGACAATGGGTCGGCCATATAGCTCGAACTGACAACCGATGGGGAAAAAAAGGTTCTCGAGTGGCAGCCTCGTACCGGGCGGCGTAGTGTAGGGCAACCCCCCACTAGACGGAGTGATAACCTGGTAAGATATGTAGGAAGTCGATGGAGGTGGCTCAGGACCGTGCTTTGTGGCATTCCTCGGGAAAGGCCTATGTTCAGCAGTGGACTTGTGAAGAGATATAATGATGAAAATGATGTTGATGAGCACTATCCATGACTTTATGGGGACATTAAAAATATTTATCGACGACACATGAAGTGTCGGACACCAGTTGAAGAATTAATAAAAGAAGGCCTGTGTGGGTTATTTTGTTATTACACTTATTTCTACTCTTTTTACTTGCGACGAAGCATTCCATCTTAGTCTTCAGGGTTGAGAACGCATCAGCATTTTTATTCTCAATCGATGATAGATGTCCTTGATGTCACAATGGATGGGTCACAATATTTCCTTACCATCAAGGTGGACTGTATGTTCGATTGTCACCTTTGTTCTAGGAATAAAAAAGGAACTTTCAAAAATTGGATTATATTATTGTGTAATTTATATTTTATTTTAATTTATCCGCGTACATAACAGAAGGATTTTAAAATTATGAAATATAAAAATGAAACATTCAAGTAATGTGTCGCGCTACGACGTCATGACAGTCACACGAGCGAACGTGACGCAGGCAGCGTCTCCACGCATGACCGATCCCACAATCGGCCGATTGTACACCGTCTGCAGCAGATGGAAACAAGCGAGCTGTGAACTACTGTAAATGACATAGTTACGACCTTAAAATAAAACCATGGTTGGACTCGAAAAAAAAATTTAGAATGAAATTTTTGTAATGAATTTTGTTATTTTAAACGATAACTTCTTTAGTGTAATTGTAAAGAAACCATTATAACGTTGCCGTATTACTTTCATTAGTTAATTATAATAGTACGAACGTAATGTATTTACGGTTTCCTGGCCTGGTGATCAGAGTAGGTACTCGGTTAGAAGGAATAACACGAATTGTTCGTTTATAAGTACGGTTGTGTTGTATTTTGCCTCACATAACATGTGGAGGTAGACATATTATAACTGGCATGCGTCTACGTAACAACCGGCGCGCGTATGGTTTGTTGATAGGGTTATGACGTCACTTATGTTTATGATGAATATTTTGTCTTAATATTAATATACAAGGATACTTTGCAATAACCGGCCAAATTTGCAGAGAAAGTTCAGATTAAGTAATCTAGACAAATGGTGTAGGAAAATTACATATACATACATAAGTGTCACCCAGAGGGGCTGAGACTACAGACTTCCATTTGGCACGATCCTGACACACCTCTCTTGCCTCTTCCACATCCATATACCTACACATGCTCGTCGGTTAAGGGTACTCTTAATGTACCGTTGTAATGTGTAGAAAAATTAATTTAAAATATCTCAAATATTCTGTCCTGTTTATCTTTTAAATTCAAAATGCGTGGTTGCTGCGCACGGACACATTCCAGGATCGATCGGTAGGCAAAGACGTGGGTGGGCATGGGCAACACCCATAAATCACATTCAATTTGGGATAATTTCAAATAAAATTAGAAGCCTTATTTACCCGCATTTTTAAAAACTGCAATAACGATATATCATTATTTATATATTGGAACTTAAGTTTAAAATTTGGCTACTCTTAAAAAAATAATACTGTATTATATGATCATATATTATATGTAATAATTCTGAGTCAAAGTTCGCATATTTCAATAATTATAAATAAAAAGAATCACAAGAGAATTTGTTTAGTGACAGAGTTTCCGTTTGAAGCAACAATGTACAAATATTGCGAGTTGTTCCGCATTTGGCTGGAGGCCGTCCCGCTCGATCATAGTCCATCACGGCTGTCTACACGCCCTGCTGCATAACCCGTTGCTTATTTTCCCTGAGGATGCATTTGCGAACATTACGACGGTATTAGCTCCAAATTGCTTTGAGTGATGAATGCGAAGTGCCTTGGCTCCCGTACATTTTAAATACAGAAACGATAGCTCGGAGTCTTATGAACTTTATTTCGTTATATTAAGGTTGTATGTCAATCCGCTATTTGTGATTATTGATGTATATATTCTTAGTTTGTATCCGGCTTTGCTGTTAACGTTTACAGGGTGGTAGAATTATTACTCTGCCCAGGAGTCCGTTTGTATCCCTTTCATCTATTTCTACAACCAAATAGTGGTTGTATTGCCCTGGTCTTACACCATAAGAAGTTTCTTCGTTCTGTGCGATATCAATTGATGGTGTGCGTTATATTTGGCACTATCAAAATACCTGACCCAGGCGTCAGATAATAAAATTGCAGCTTTTTAACTTCCCAGTGGGAAGTTATTGGAATGGGTCCGATTTTGCAAATTGGAAATTTTAACATATCTCCACGTTTCAAGGTCTTTAGAGTTGAATAGTATGGTATTTAAGAGAATGTCCGTGTGTGCACAGCACATGTACGTATGTGTGTATGTATATATGTTCGGATTCAATTTTCGGCTCGTGTATCTCGAGAACAAATAGTGATATTGACATGGGACCAGTTTCATTTAACGCATAATTATGTAACTTAGACCTCATTAAATTTTGAGCAAAATCGGTCAAGTTGTTTTTTGTGCCGAATGAAAAATTGTATAAAATATTAAAACATATTTTTTTTATTGCTTCCACTGGAAAGTTAGTCGTGCGACCTTTCGGGTCGCACCTAGACCGCTTTTTTAAAATGAGTTAATGCCACTAAGAGTACATAAAAATTCTCTATCGTGGCGGAATTTTACATCATAAATTGTATATCGAGTATGAACAAAATTGAACTAGCAATCTGTGTCGCACGTAAACGCATAAATACTGTGCCGCCGAGTCGGAGTAATGGATTGAGTTACAAGAACAAGTAGTATAAAATGAAGAACATTGTTTTACACAATCTCACCTGTGAAAAGTTGCAGGTAGCATTTACAGCTCGTAAAACAGGCGCATCTGAACGAGGCGATATTAATGGCTACTGAACCACCTTCGGCAAATACGTTTTATTGCCCGAGACGGTGCCTACTGAGACCGTCTAGAAAGCACAGTATAGCCGCAACTAGTGCGAAAAGTGTAAGTCAATATTTTGAAGTACAAATTTATATTTTTCATATTTTCAAAAGCTTTGAAATCGTTTCAACTTGATAAAATAACGATATCAACGATTATAATATATAAAAACGATTATACGTTTGACTTGTTCACAAACGTTAAAATATTTTTTTTTCATGTAACGATGACATAAATTTTTTCATGTAACAAAAATTTTATCATCAAAATGAAGATTATATTCTAAGGGATTCAGTGTACTTATCTTACGTATTACAATTTCACTCAATGAAATGGTAGTATTCATTGTATATATACTTACATGATAAAATGATTATTATGAATAATTCTTTGTTTTTTTTTTCTTAGTAAAATTTACATCTTATAAATATCCCTCAATAAATAGAATGTAATGGAGCTAGAAAAAAATTACCCAGTTACTTTAGTGTAAATAAAAGGGCCTCATCGGCCCACAGTTTTAAAAAACAAGTTAGAGATCATCAAAGAACACTTTTTTGCCTTGCAACCATATGGCAGCCGGCAGTTATTGCAAGAATTTTAACCCAATTATGGGCTTTTGTGCATGAATTATTATAGCACTTAATGACACATTCAAATTACAATGTGATCCCAATCATCAGCGTAATTTTTTTTATACATTTTCCTACGGTTTATTTCTTTTCACGTTTGATTGCAAATTAAAACAAAAATATTCAATTAGTTAAACAAAAGATAAATACACAAATAACAAATTTCAATCGGAATGCTGCATTGAATATTATATATACCCTGTGGCACCAGACGCAACTACGCTTTAATCGCGGAGTTTAATCGATTTCAGCTCAACTCTTTAATAACGAAACGTTTTCGTGATTAACACAAGGCACCGTTCGATGTTACGCGCACATTTCGGTTCATTTGATCCGCGGGTTGTTTTTAATATGAAAATATTTTAACTTTGAAAAAGTTAAAAAAGACTTGAAAAACTAAAATTTATATAATCACTAGCTTGCCAAGCAGACGTTGTTCTGCCCTTTTTGACGACCCTTTGTCCTCTTTCCTATTAAAAATCCTTAAATTCGCAAAAAAAATCGTGGGTCACTCATGGACAAAAACTATCCTATCTCTCAAGTTGGACCAAACTACACACGGTGTGCAAATTTGATTAAAATCGTTTAAGTAGTTTAGGAGTCCATCGCGGACAAACAACGTAAAAAGTAATTTATATATATTAAGATTAAGATTTGCGCATAACTTAATAGTTCGGCCGGCTCAGGGCTCGCATTCTCCGATATACTGTGTCTTGGCACGGACCTCAGATAAAGATAAATAATTTATTTGGTTATTTGTTTTTTGAAGTCAGATTTACTTATTAAAATTTAATCAAGGTAGTAACTAGAATTTCGTACAGTTCCATTAAAATTTCATCTCCTATTTTTATACCTTTGATGTGGCATTTTACTTTAAATTAAAATAGGTGGTAAAAAACCCTTGAAGATATTAATTATAACGGAATAATTAAAATTGGTTCACAACGGTAGCCCGGGGGCAAATAGCTCGTCGTATAATTCACAGAACGTGAGCAATCAAGGTTCGATCCACGCCGGCACAAATGAAATTGTTTATAGCATTTTTGAGTGCTACCTTAGCACGTGCTCGACGGCGAACCATAATATCGTGAGGACACCTGCATGTCTGAAGAATAAGAATCATCTCACATCATGCACTGGAGCAGCGCGGCGGACTAATATTATAAAAATAAGATCCAACAAATTTCGGTCAAAAATAACTTATGTATGCCAAAACAAACCTACCCGTTACAGGTCTTTCGTCTTATGTAACGCGTACAGCACAGGAGTGCATTTTACCTACGACTGTCTTTCCGTCTAAATAGGCTTTTGTAACTTTAAGACTACGTGATTTACCATCTAGGGCTTCATAACCAATTTACACCAGGTTATTTTATGGAATTAGGGTAATAAGCGAACACACAGTACACCTGACTGTAAGTGGATCCCGTGGCACGTAGACATCCACATTTAACCTCGATTTAGAATCAAAATGCAGATGCATTGTCACCCCTGAGGACTAAGATGTAATGCCTCAATTCCAGTAAAACGGGTCTCCGGTTCTCTACACTCACCATACGAAACACAGCAGCATCAAGCTACTATTTTACACTGGTATTATGTGAGAGCGTGGTCCTTCCCCGGTCGAGCCCACAGATTCGTGCTACAACCATATTATAGCTGCATCGTAGCTCTACCACGTATAAGGAATGGAAAGGTGAGATTGTGGTCGAACATAAGTTACTATAAAATATCGCATTTAACGTAACTAGTAAAATCGAAAACATCGAATTTACTAAATTACTGACTGGACTTGTTTTCTGCCAAGGAATCCGCCTGGGTGAGCAGCACTCTTTTACCTATTACTGACACCACACTGCAGTGCTTGCACTGCTGTGTTCCTGTCCAAAGAGTAGACAGCCAGTATACTCAGGCTGTGAGACATTCCGTTAGTGCTCAGATGTGACAACGCATCTTTAACCTCCTTTCGTTGATGCTGTTTGCAGGTGTCCGTGGGCAATAACCATTTACCATCAGGTGGATTGTCCATTCGCTGTTCACTTTAATTTCATAAATAAAAACTTACCATCAAGTAGGCTGTAACTTCATTTACCTTTTCAGTTTTGTATTAAAAAAAAACAAGTAAATTCCGAATACGAAGCTAAGCTCAAATTAGCCAGCGATTTTTACATGCGCCTCGAATTAGTGACATTTACGCGGCCACATGAGTTATGGTAATGCGAATTTGATAACGCGGCCATAATTCCGCAGCGGGCAACGTAGCACCGATAATCCGTAAGGGTTATTATGCCCTAATAACCCTTAATAGGCACACACGGCTGTGTAATTATTTTCGCCTCCACGAAAATTATATTCACACGGTGGTTACATTTTTCTTTTATAGACAAATTTGTTTGCTTTGTAATGGTTATTATCTATAGCTAATGGAGGCGGTCGTGTGCTTAGTATGTAGGACATTACAATTTCTATCCTTTTCCTCCCTCTCCTTCATGTGGTTCTTCCACAATAGGAATATTTTTCTATAACGACGCCATCGGTGTTATATCTCGCCTCCATCTTTCGGAAGGCGTAAGATTAACTATTTCCCTGTGTCTAGGCTCTAGGTATATTTAAATTATACTATATCAATATTCTAATGTATTTCTTTTAATAAGTATGCTCTAGGTAAATTTGGTACTTCGCCAAGATAGTACACTTATCATGTTTATAATGGCATTAATACCATCTCACCCTTCAATCCTACACTTAAAACTTAATTGCACTGTTAATTGAATCGAACTGTGTGTTTTAGATTTGTGCGCTTCAATCTTACAGTACGTACAACTTTACGCTAATATCGCACTGTAAGATCGCACCACGATCGAGGATCGTAGTAACAGGCATCTCGCACTTTTGCTGCCCCTTGCCAGTTTGGCTATTTTACTTCTAACGTAAATGAAATGGTTATACCGCCATCTGTTTTAAATCATTTGGCATTACCCACACTTACTATTTCCTCGGACGAAACGATATGATGGATTCACTTACATCACCACCTCACGGCAAACAGTTCTGGCTATCATCGATACTTATTTAAGCATTATGATATTGGGTGCGTTTGCCAGAAAAAAGCGCTAGCAAGCGCTTGTAAGCGCTGAAATAGTTTTCGGCCAGGACACGATTGCTACTTCAGTAGCGCTGACACAATCCGCCATTTTGTTTATTTAATTTGTTTGTTTTGAAGTAGAGTTTATAAGTTGTTTTGTGCAATATTAGTTTGAATTAATATAATGACATGAATAAACATATACATGTTATTAATAATTCATGATTGATAAGTTTTTAATATGAATACTTTACAAACATATATTTAAATTAGGTTAGGTTCCCCGGTTAAAATTAACATCGTGTCCTGGAGGAAAATAGCTATTTACGATTTGACAGCGCTTACCGCTTACGATCGCCATTTTGCTGACTAGCGCTTGCTAGCGCTTTTTTTTGCCAAACGCACCAATTGTTAAAATTTCTATTGTGTAGTATCTTATATACAAATTCATATGTCCTTACTATTATTATTATATATTTATTAACGTGGTAGCGCCACGCTGCAGCTATATTATGGTTGTAGGACTAATGGGTCGGCTCGACCGGGGAAGGACCACGCTCGCACAGAATATAAGTGCAAATTAGCAGCTCAATGTTGTTATGGTTCGTATGATGAGTGTAGAGAACCGGATACCCTTTTTACTGGAAACGAGGTGTTCCATCTTAGTCCTCAGGGGCGACAACGCATCTGCATTTTGATTCTTAATCGAGAATAGATGTAGATGCCCATAGGTCACGACATCCACTTACCACCAGTGGGACTGTGTGCTCATGTGTCACCCTTATTCTATAAATGAAAAGCTTTTTGCTTTAGTTCGCTTAATGTTTACGTCCATGGGAAACACCATATTACCACCACAAATATAATATATTTATTTAAATGTTTTGCGAAAGTAGCACGGTAGTGATTAACTCACTTGAGGGGATGGATAACCTCAAATAATTATTGAACAAATATTTAAGTTTTAATACCATTATCCTAATTTAATACAGAAAAGTTTTAAATTATGAAAGCGACAAAAGCAAACATGCGCCCCTAAAATAATTCCACGAAATGATAAAACCTCGGATGTATAACATTGAAATTTTTCAAGTGCTCTGTTATTAGTTATAACACAAAATTCCTTTAAAGACGCAATTAAAAAGTTATTATACACTGGCCTACAAAAAAATCGACCCACCTAAGTTTTTTCGTAAAAAAAGTGTCCTATGGGTTTTTACCACAATCGATAGATACGTTTGCTTGTAGGTTAAAAAATTAAAAAACGTCGCGTGAAACGGAATATTTTACATACAAAATGTGACGAGACATTGAAACCATAACATTTTATAAAATTTACGATTTTACTGTGAGGATCGATATTTAAACCTTACTCTAATTTGGGGTGTTTCCTCCTATTGCTTTTATCACTATACATACCTACGCCTGTCAAGGGAACTGATCAGCTTTTTATGTCTTCTTGGGGTGTCCGTTCCCATTCTTCTGTTAAGGCGGCTTCCAGTTGATCCAATGTCTTGGGGAACTGGATTTCGGGCTCTAACCTTTCTTTTTATCTGGTTTCAGAGATGCTCGATGGGATTTAAGTCTGGACAATTAGCTGGCCACTGCATTATGGAATTTCAAAGATATCCATTCGATGATTCTCCTGAAGATATCCAGTTAAAATTCTAGCGACGTGCGGTCTTGCGTTAAAATGCATGAGTTGAAAATTGTCCACAGGTATACTGCGTAAGGCATCATATGAGGTTGCAAAATGTCCGTAATGTATCTTTGAGCATTAACCGCACTATTGCGAAAGAAAATCAACTCAGTATATCCGATTAAAGATATGTCACCCCAAAACATTGTAGAGCCTCCACCAAACCGGACTGTTTCTCTTATGCAACACCGATTATAACGTTCTCCGGGTCTTTACAAGGGTTATTCGGCTTTCATTGCTAAAAGAACTGTCTCCCATTGACCAAGATTACATTGCACGTGTCGCCTAGCAAATTCTAACCCTGCTTGTCAATGAGATGCAGTGAGTTTTGGTGCCGCTGACTAGTGTGGTGTCAGATTTTGCTCCCGAGGTCTTCTCACTGTATTCTCACTTACAGACAATCCACGAGTTTCCTACCTACCCTGAACATCAACAGCAGCAAGATGCCGATTTCGCGAAGAAGTCGAGGCAATAAAACCGTCATCCGTCGGGTTTGTGAGACGTCCTCTTCGAGACATAGGTCTCCGGCGGTACTCTCCCGTCTCTAAGTATCGTTTATAAACTCTACGCACTGCTGATCGACTCAAATTTAATCTCCTTGCCACATTCCGCCGACTTAGCCTTTCATGAACGACAGCTACGACTACAGCTGCTTCTGCTTCAGTGGTGTGCTTCTGTGGAACGAGCAAAAAGTATAGTACTTATAAATACCGTTACGGCTTTTTGAAGTCCCCTGCTGAACCTTGGCCTCCCCTATAGATTGCTTTATATTTGCCATAGATTCCAAGCTTGGCAAGCGGGTTGGCAACCGCTGTTTTTTGTTTAGTTACGTTACTAGGAAGACGCTGCTGTCATCCCCCGATTTGTTTACCTCTTACGACACCCACGAAATGATATGGGGTAGTGGATATTCTATACATCGCCATTACATGTGTACCTAAGTGAAAATTTCATAGAAACCTTTTTAGTTTCTATTTTTTTTTATAGGATAGGGTGACAAACGAGCACACAGTCCACCTGATGGTAAGTGGTTGCTGCGGCCCATAGACATCTACATCTATCCTCGATTACGAATCAAAATGCAGATGCGTTGTCACCCGTGAGGGCTAAGATGGAATGCCTCGTTTCCAGTAAAAAGGGTCTCCGGTTCTCTACACTCACCATACGAAATACAGCAGCATTAAGCTACTATTTCACGCTGGTATTCTGTGAGAGCGTGGTCCTTCCCCGGTCGAGCCGACCCATTCGTGCTACAACTATACTAATAATATAACTGCAGCATGGCTCTACCACGTAAATTTAAATTAATATTACACGTAATTAATATTACATATAAAGTGCCTAAGTTAACGATCAAAGAACATAGCAGTTATAAGTAACAAGCGCTAAAACAGGCTCAATACTTTAGGCTTAGCCTGCCAAATCTTTGTTTAATACCAATTTAAAAAAGTTTGTTAAAAGAAGTTGAAACTTAGTACGTAGTAACAGTTTTTAAAGTAAACGGACACGGAAACGTTTTTTTTTTTTAATCTTTCCAGATGTTAGCAATTAGGAGCCGTAGGAAAAGGTGGAATAAGACTTTGATAAAACAGAATACTGAGCAATGAAGAGTAAACTACTATTAATGCCAAAAAACAGATGCTTCATAATAAAAAAATATAGCTGACGGCGAGTAAATAAAAACTCTAATAAATAGGTGAAATATGACATGCAAAAAGCGCAGAATTCGAGCCTGCGCCGGAAGCAACCCGCGTTGAATCCATTCAAAGGCACCGCCGCTGTCTGAAATCCCGCAATCCCGGGATTTATACTTTAAAATGAAAATTCGAATTTCGATATGCAAATAACATCGGAGAATTTAAAATAGCATAAATTTTCAGGCGATTGAATCTCGATGCAATGGCTGACCATACGCGAGGGGAAATAAAAATTTCCCGATATTAATAATTCTTCAAAGTAATCGCGAACATCGACTGCATTTGTAAGCCAATGTAAGGTAAGTGCATATTGCTCTACACGAGCATTCCATCGTACGTAATAAAGAGAAAAATATGAGGCACTTTCCTTTGCATGTCGCAGAAAGCGAATGTATTATATTCTGAAGGCTTGCTTATGCATTTAATTTATTTTAGCCGATTTCAAAAAAGGAGGTTGTCAATTTGACTGTGTGCTTTTATGTACATTACGCGACATTTTCATCAAATATAAGCCGATTTTAATGATTATCAGGCCAGGCCTCCGCAGCAAGCCGGATCCGGGCAGGGAAATGTCTGTTGCGCTGACTCAATGCATATTGGCGAACTTGATTACTTGACATGTCTTCAAAATTATTATTTTTCAATTTTTCAGACATACAGGTTTCCTCACGATGTTTTCCTTCACCGCCGCGCACGTGGTAAATCAGCACTTAAAATTGCAACTAACAATATAATTAGTGCTGGTGGTGATTGAGCCCAGAGAGGCTTTAAAGCGAGTGCTTAAAGTCCCAAATTTCGTAGCTAATCCATTTTATTTACGACTGAAATGGGACTTATTTTTATTCACATATTGTTATCCACATAAATCTATTCTAAACTTTAACAGTTTGGCAGTACATTAGCAGAGCGTTTGGTTGCGATGCTGCAGGGCCGTGATTTCAAATCCCGCACGGAATAAATGTTTAAACGGCCAACAAATAATTGTTACCGGTCTGGATGTTTTCCTTTGCGGTCCTTCCACTTGACCACATCTAGCTCAGAGCGGCTCGAATCGTCGACGACCGAGTGCTTTCCGATCGGCTCGATTCACTTGCGCTGCGAATAGATGTTGCACTCCTTTGCATTTTCTTTTACGTCTACCACGGGGAGTGCTTTCAGGAATTGTTCGGATTAATCCCAGCCGCCAAATTACACGAACGCACATCGCGGCAAAATTTCCGATACCATTCACTCCATGTGGATGCTTGGCGGTCCACCACTGTACGTTTCACTAGGAGTTTGCTTCCCCGTACGACCTCTTTGTGGAACAGTTTACCACCCGCGATTTTTTGTGACCGATACGACCTAGGGACCTTTAAAAAAAGAACCTATTCCTATCTGAAAGGCAGGCAACGCACCTGCAATTCCCCTGGTGTTGCTGATGTTCATGGGCGGCGGAAGTCACTTACCATCAGGTGAGCCGTATGCTCGTTTGCCCCCCTCTCCTATAAAAAAAAAGTTATGTGTGTTTGTAGACGTTATCTGTACGATATAATCGTGCAGTTGGGATAATTTTTTATAAAGTTTAAAAAAAAACTCTACCTGCATTTAGATTGTGCGAGAGTGTAGTGAATCTTCTCAACTTAGGAAATGCCGATACCTAGCTATTAGGGAATGACGACGACAATGACGGTGTCAATGATGATAATTACAATTAACAAAAAGTTCCAAATCATGTACCTTTTTGTAGACTTAAAGAGTGATAAATGGATGCTGTCTCAAAGACACTACCAACATCAACCTTCGATTAAAAATCAAAATATAAATTATTTGAACAATTTTTTATTTGCATTAATTTATTCGTGGTCTTCAGTTTTTCTTAATAACGTTACCGGATAAATTTTGTTCTTAATTTATCTCAAATTATCAATATTGTCTACATCTATGATAGGTATGCATGCATATACGCACTTGTTTATATACTTACACATATGTGCTATTGTTGATATACCTTATAAATAAATAAATACAGTTGACCAATGGTAATCCGACTAACTTTTGGCGATGTCGGATTATCTAATTCGTCTTACTATAGGTACTGCCACAGCCCCCTGGTAATCCAGAACTTTTTGGTTATGCACAAATGAATACCTAAACAGTACCTAAGTAATAAATGCCCGCTAGGCCGGCTACCAGTCTCATTCATCAATAAACTGAGACAATATGCGTCAAGCTAGATTCGTGGTGGCGCGAACTAATTATTGCAACCTAGTTTTCCACATATTCGCACGTAAACGTACCTCTGCCCGTGGCGGATTCATAATGCCACTCGACTCTACCTACAATTTAAAAGGACCAGATTACTGAGGGTCCACTGTAGATGCGTTATCATCAAGGACAACGACGGAATACCCCGTTACTAGTATTAAGAGTCTCCGGCACAGAATACAGGCACTGAAAAGTACAGGCACTGGTTCTGGTCGCCTGGTTCTCGACATTTACAAATACGAAACACAACCTCACGATGCATCTATATGCGAGTGTTCTGCACGAGCGTGGTTTCCCGGTCGAGCCGACCAATTCGTGCAGCAGTAATAGACTGCAGCGTGGCTGTACCACACACGAAACTTGCACCTATAAAATTATAATCTCCAAAACATTGTTTGCAAAATTATATTAGTAATATGTTATATTAATTGAGCTTTTCAATGAACCCGTTACATATTATTTATATAAAAATCAGTTGCTGTCCGATTGACTCGCCATAACTTGAACATAGCTCGACCGATTTTGGTGAAATTTTTTGTGTATTTAAGTGATTTAGATTCACATTTGGACCCGGTAGATGGCACTGTTGTCCGGCGGACCGTAACTTATTATATATCTAAATCAACATACGAGTAATACTATCGACTCGGTCATCCTGTCCGCCGCATTTCCTTGTTACAATATTTATCGATTCTCGGTTGTTACCCGTATCGATATATCGCCGGCGGCTGGCGTTTGGATTGCACTTACCTGGAACAAAAAGAAATATTTTATGAGAGACGGCAAGACTTAGGTAGGTCAAATGTTTCGTATGAATGTTAACCCAAACCTGAGTACGTATTCATTATTCGCAAAGTCTGATGAAAGCCGCACGAATAAAATGCAATATATAAAATAAAATGTAGTAAAATGTAATATATAATAATAAAAGGGAATAGTGTTAGATTTTACAAATAATATTTTAATCGACAGTTTCACATGTTTTCGATAAGTTTACGGTTCAATTGTTGGTGTAGTGGCATTCATCAATATATAATTTTTTTAAAGACATTTTTAAAGAATAAGCGTGGAAAACGAGCACACAGTCCACCTGGTAATAGATGTTGTAGCGAATAGAAACCTACATCTATATCTATCCTTGATTGAGAATAGATGCAAGTAGATAAAAAATAGATGCGTTGTCACCCCGAGCATTAGGATAAAATGCCTCGTGACCAGTAAAAAAGTGTCTCCAATTCTTCGTACTCGCCATACGCAACAGCATTAAGCTGTTTTTTTACACTGGTATTCTTTGGGAGCGTGATCCTTTTCCGGTCGTTCGAGCCAACCCATTTATGCTGCATCCAAAATATAGCTGTAGCTTGGCTCTAACTTAACTCATGCATGTATAAGGTCTATTTTATATCCTTTTATATCTAACTACCAATGACTCTTATCTTTTTTACTATCCTGTCTTTGTACCAAAAAAAAATACATCAAAACCAAAAAAAAAAAGTCCAAAAAAGTCGCAAATACAAATTATAAAGCAAGGTACACAAAGACACAGCAATAGGCGCGAAAAATACCACGTGGTCGGCCCGGCTAAATCGCCGCTCTCTACGTCGCTACGCGCAGGGCGTAGGGCGATCGATATCCTCACGTGCCCAAGCCACCTTTGTTCCAGCCCTTTATTAACTTCCCACTGACGTCCCGACAATTAAACGCTCCAGGATAACCGGCTACATGACACCGTGCACCTAATGACGGGGTGCGAATGGCCTGACAAGTGATAACTCGACTCAGGTCGTCTACAGGGAACGGTAACACGGTGCTTTGTACGAGCGTGTTTACAATAAATGTTTGCTGCAATAAAGGATAGAAGTTATCCAAGTTAATACCGCATGTGCCTCCCTTATACCTTTAATAAGTGTTAACACTTTTATCACGGCATGATGAGAGTAAAAATGCTGAAACCTTCTCAGACACAATAAAGACAGCGAGCAAAAAATCTAAGTAACAAAATCTACCAAAAAAGAAGGAAAGTGCGTGCACTTTTAAATTAGACGACCATTACTGTGTTATATAAGGTTATTTTACTGTTTTTGAAATAATGGCTGAATTGAAATAAAAGTATATAAAAATAAATAAAGTTGAAAGGTCAAAACGCTATTAAGGAAAAGTCGGCACCATTGGTGACATTCCGTCGCTTAAGTTATATTTTTGAATTAATTTCGTCAAGCATTATAAGAGCAGAAAGTTAATTTAAGTATCATTCGAAATGAAACGCTTTCAATCTAATTTAAAATGTTACTGACAACGACTGACGGGGAGACTGACTTCTTGATTAGTTGAAATAAGAAACGGTAGAGTTGTATTTGTAACAAACGCTTAATGCCATTGAGTTATATGTACTGTGCGTAGTACATATATATCGATGCTTAATGCGAGTTATATTGTTGACAATGATGATGAAGATGATCACTGCATCCTAGTAAGTTTTAATAGTAAATATATCATCATCATCAGCATTAAAGCCTTCAAAATATATTGCTGAACCTACTTCCATATAGATTACCTCACCTATTACTACTCACATATTACTATCCTGTTCTCTGTAACCCGCTTGGCATACGTGGCAACTAGGGACTTTATTTTTTTTGACATGTCAGTCCCAATGTACCTTATAACTAAATAACACAATACAATTTATTAAATTACTTACACAAAATACTAACTAAATGATACACCATTTGAACAATCTCCAAATTGCGAAACATGCAAGGCAATAGAAGATATAAAACACTTGCTAAGTACAAATATTTTATGGGTATACATGCAAAAAAAACTTTTTAACAACAAGTACATTTATGATTATTAAAAGCTAGATTAATTGATATCAACATTATAATGTCGCATTATGTAATGATTGTTCTTAATTGTTAATTTCCTTACTTTCAGGTTGTTCATAATTAATTAATTATTAGATATATATCAATATTACCGATGTCAGATTTATATTTCACAAAAAGACAAACACTAAAACCATAAGAAAGAAACTAATTAACTATAAAAATTTATATTTGACTCTGCTCCGTGGCGGAGCGGCATAACATTGTGTTGTGACGCTGAGGCCTGTGGGTTCTACTAATAATTGTTCCCTATATGGTAGTTAGTCCTACTGCAATTTATATATGTATACTGCCTCACGATACATGTGATAGTCCTACTGTGAGTCAACGTTGTTTTTACAAAATCTGTAGGAGGATAAGTGCCACCTTGTGGTGGATCAAACTAGACTGTGAAATTTGAACTGAGCATGCATGCAGTTAGATCCATGAGTAAAGACATTGACACGATTGTAAATAGTACATGTTATGTACTATTTTCAATCAAAACAGGTTGAAGATAAGTTAAAAATTTAAAACAACCACCAGTTTAAAATAGTTTACCGTGTAACTTTAAATAAAGCAATCTACGGGGACAACGAATAGTTGCGACGCTAAGTTGAAGTAAAACAAAATTATGTCTGTCTCCACTTCGTAACAGCCTCATATACATATTATATTCAAATTTTAGTTTTTTTTTAAATATAGAACAAGGGTAACAAGTGAGCACGCAGTCCACCCGATAGTAAATTAATGATGCGGCCTTTAGACACCTACATCCTCAATTAAGAATAAAAGCAGATACGTTGTCACCCTTGAGGACTAATTTGGATTGCCTCATAACCTGTAAAAGTTCTCCGATTCTCATAAATCCAAGGCAATACGGGAGCATTATGCTGATATTTCACACTGGTATTCTGTGAGAGCAAGGTTACCCTGTCAAGCCAAATCATTTGTCCTGTAACAATAATGTAACGGCAGTATAGCTCTACCACCGAAATAATATCATGTAACGTGTATTGCAGGACAATATATTCGTCATTTCGTTCTTCAGTTATCATCTGACTCGCCAAGTGGCAGAATATTCGGGGAAGTGATGGTCTGGGAACACACAGGACACTACAAGTAATCGTTGGGTCACCAGACTATGTACTGACTCAGCTCGAGGTCGTTTAACCGGTAAATTTACAAGTTCCAGAATGTCTTGATTATGCTTTATATTTGCCATTCGTGAACTTTCTCCCAAATTTCGTACCTAATCTTCGCACCCACGTTAGTCACTAACTCGCCCTTAAATAAATTACATGACAACAAACCCTTATCCCTTTAGAATCAAAACTTATGTATTAAAGATTAATTTATTTAAGGCCAAGGTTTATATACAACATGTAACATAATTAACGCACTTTGAGAAAGTAGTTTGTTCAGAATCGTTTACTGAATCGATTCCTATAATTTTTAATATAGGTAATTTTTTTATCCCAAAAATAATTAAAACTACGTAAATTACAGTCCCACTAAATCTGTACAGTCAAAACAAACCGTAACTTAAGGCAATAAGACTTTTGACTGTAGTTTTATTTGTATTATTACTAATTCTGTCATTCAATAAAAATAAAGAAAAATGAACTTTATTTCAAGCAAGTTAAAGTCTTTGCGTTCGCGGATTTGTACTGTGACCACAACATTCTTCCGGAATTAGTATAACTAATTTGATAAATATTAATACATAAAAATGTTTAACTAAAAATTCAGTATATGTATTATGATTATAACATAATATACTAATTGGGGTGTCTGAGGGTGTGCGTTAATTACGTTACATATTGTATAATAAACGTCTATAAACATAAAAAAGCATTAAGAAATCAGATCGGCATTTTTTTGTTTTTAGTTGTGATCAGGAAGATACCGTAGCCTATCTGCTACAGTTTCCACCTGCCGTCACTTTGACATCCACGGGACGATATAGGATAGCGGATATTCTTACACCGCCACCACACGTGGCGTGGCGACTATGGTAAAGGTCCCCTATTAGGCAAACTATAAAGGAGACATATGTTTAGCATTTTAGGAGTTCTTAGGATTTAGGACTTTAATAGGCTGTAAGCTGTAACTGTAACAAACCATGCATCCAACTTACTTAATGCCTCTAGCCATTCTGAACCAGTCTACCCTCTGGATAAGCAGAGAAGATAAAATGGATGCAAAATGCTTGATGTAAAGTCAATACCACGAACTACTTCTGCAGTGTGAGATAATGATTCCAGAGTATTTGGTGATTCGTTCAAGAGTTTTTGTAGTTTTACTGCCTGGGGAGTAGAGGATTTGTACAAGAAAATCGTGCGAGACTGCTCTTATGTCTAACTAAAATAACTAAAAATTATGGACGACATCAAAATTACTTCATATGCAACTAAGTCAAGAGTAGTGTTGCCAGGTCTAGCAAGTAAAATTTCGGAACAGAAGGTAAAAATAATCGGGAATTTGGTCTTCACATCGGGACAGCTACAACCTACAGTGGCTACAATATACAGGTTTTTATAGCCTTTTTGTGCTTTTTGTAATAATTATTATTCGGATCTGATCTCATGAACGAATAACTTTTCATCCAAACATCGTCGTAAAAACTTCGTCTATGTTTTTTCGTTTTAGGCAAATCAAAACATTTTTGAACTTTTTTTTATATAGAATAGGGTGACAAACGAGCACACAGTCTACCTGATGGTAAGTGGTTGCTGCGTCCCATAGACATCTACATCTATCCTCCATTAAAAATCAAAATGCAGATGCGTTGTCACCCATGCGCACTGAGATGGAATGCCTCGTTTCCAGTAAAAAGGGTCTCCGGTTCTCTACACTCACCATACGAAACACAGCAGCATTAAGCTACTATTTGACGCTGGTATTCTGTGAGAGCGTGGTCCTTCCCCGGTCGAGCCGACCCATTCGTGCTACAACTATACTACTAATATAACTGCAGCATGGCTCTACCACTATTGAACTATTTGTTTTTTTTTTTTTGCAGTCTTTGAATTTTTCAAGTCACTCATTTTAATATAATTATGTTTAAAACTTTTTTGTTTTATTTTCTCGACTGGTGTAAAAATGTCGTAATAAAAATATTTTAATGTAGTAGTAGCTAACAGATCAAAATTATGGATTTAAGTATAGACTAAGAAGGTTAGTGAAAATCGGGACATTTGGCGTCCCGATCAAGGGTGAATCGGGACATGTCACCAGACCCTTGAACATCGGAATGTCCCGCGCATATCGGGATACCTGGCAACACTAGTCAAGAGCATAATATAGGAACACCACCGAAGTTCCCAGTGGAGTGCTTGCTCATGGGCAAACTATGTACAGAGGTATTCGATCGTGACTTAACGTCTTAACAAGCCGCACCCCATCCTTTGTTCGAGATAAGGCTGACCATTTGTAATCCAACAATCCAACAACAAACGAAACTAATCTCTATTACAATTGTATACGATCCTCACTCAATCGTTATATAGTCTTGTAATACTAGAAAACACGCATAGAGTAACGCTTGTAGAGACAAAGAGGGGAGTTTGTTCTTTAAATGGAAAACGATAAGCGTCGGTTTCGCTTATACGTATACGTCGTGCGGTTCGTTGTACATTTAGGCCGATCTTTGATTATTCCCACGGCGATGGTCAAAGAGTTACTCGTGCGACCTTGAATAGATGGTGGGATGTAAGAAGAAATAATTAATAGCAAACCTTCTTCCAAATCACCTGTATTAATATAAAAAGGAGATAGATAGTGTAAAATTGCGTCCGTGAGGTAAATTTGAAGTATTTCTTTTCTGTAGTAGATCGTTTCTACAAATATTTCATGTTTTAGGACCTTTACCTTTTCATACAGACAGAGCTCACGTTTAAAGCTAAAAATTTCTCACGGCGAAGGTGATATCTCAAAACAAAATGTTTTGACGAGTGCATTTTTATCCTCAAAGAATGAAACTGTCATAGAGTTATTATCCATCATTCTATGGAAACTGTATTATTATAACTAGCTGACCAGGCAGACGTCCTTCTGGCCTTTCCGACGACCCTTTTTCCCACATTAAAACCTTAAATTCGTAATAAAACATTGAAGGTCCTTATCGGGATAAAAATTATCCTATCGCTGAAGCTGAAGCCAGCAAAACACGTTTACAAAATTTTATTAAAATTGGTTGAGCGGTTTCGGAGATTGGTGTGCACGCCGGCGGACGAACATTGTGACATGGGATTTTATATACCTAATAGGGTTTATCGCGGATGCAATAGCGGAAACAACGTTTAGAATTTGGAAGAGTCATATTGTTTAATAAGAAATTATAGTATATTCATTGAAGTTGAATGGCATATAACTTTGAAATAAATTTGTCGGTACGACACACGCGCCACCTTCTGTAATTTAATTGCAATATCCCTATTACCCTTCGCGCAAGTGCAAGCAATAAGTTGACAAAGTTTTACTGCAATCTGATGAACGGTATGGCAGCGAATAAAATTTTAAATAAAATCCTAAAATTCGTAAAACAAACAAACAACAATTTTTATATGTTAGAAGACATGCATAGCAAATTCAAAAATACCCAGAGGATGTCGTATTCAAACAATGACCATAAAATAAAATATGTATATATATACTCTGGAAATTTACCTAAGCCTTCCTTTGGCCTTGGGTGATAATATCTTTGACTGGTATGTATGTCCGTTTCTATCATAATCATTATCATTTTTCCTCGTGTCGCCTCCCATGTTACACACGGGATGACATGAGGAAATGGATTACGTACTTAACGTCGCTACTTAACGGTAGCCAGTTTCTACATATCATTAGATTCGACAAATGAAATGTCACAAGTGTATGAGAACAACATATAAGTTGTGAGTGAAATACATCAATCAATCAATCAAGCAATGTATTATTTTTATTGTACACCAATACACATTAAAATGAAACTAATATTAAATCAATTATACAGAAGGTATAAACAATATTCATTCAACAAGTCATTATTTTTATTTTGAAGAAGTTTTTTCTATAGACTGTGTTCATGCAATCTTAGTATCAGAAAGTTGGCTAAAGCCATCATTAATGTTTTTTTTTTTTTTTAGTGGGCGTGGCGTTTACATATACTATATTCAGTTCCAGCTTATATCCTCTAAATGATTTTGTTCTTGTGCGTAACGACCGAATTGAAAAAGGAGGAGGTGGTGTTGCCATATATCTTAGAGCAAACATCCCTTATAAAATAATTTTAGCTTTTCCATCTGCGTATTCTGCCTCACCGGAGTTTCTGTTTCTGGAAATTGATATCAAAGGTGTAAAGGCAATTCTTGGGGTAGTATACTGTCCACCTGCTGTTAATTTTTTCGACGCTCTTGGAAGCGCCCTCACTTCCACTTCATCTGAGTACACGCACTGCATAATAATGGGTGATTTCAATACTGATTTGTTGAGAAATTCTTCTCGTTCTCAAAAATTTCGGTCAATCATAGGTCAGTCGATCTCCAAATTCTCCCCTTAGCGGCAACTCACCACAACATTGACACTGATGACTCATGGATTGATCATATTATCAAGGCTTCTCCCGATTATGTCATTGAGCACGGACAACTATCGGCTCCTGCTTTTTCACGACATGATCTTATTTATATATCATATAAGCTGATTTCTCCTAAACTCAATCCCGTCGTACTATACATTCGTAATTTCTCTAGAATGGATTTTGATAAACTTAAAAGTGACGCATATCGTACTGACTTAACCTCTTTATTTAAATCAACTTGTATTGACGATAAAGTCTCAATCCTTAATAATATAGTTCTTGGTCTGTACAACAAACACGCTCCCAAACATCAAGTAAGAGTGAAACGTTCACCAGCCCCGTGGATGATTGAGGCCGTAAGGTTGGCAATGACTAGGCGAGATCGAGCATTTGTGAAATTTAAGAAGCATCGTACACAGGACAGCTGGGATCGCTACAGAGTGCTAAGAAACAGATGAAAGAGGTACGAAAGTATAGTAATATTGCAAACTCTTCAACCGCTGATGTGTGGAAATTTCTTAAAACACTAGGTATTAGTAAGGCCGTTACATCTGGCCGTGGTCCATCAATCACTCTGGATGAAATAAATCATCACTTTATTTCTACTTCTCCTTTGGATCCCACAGTTCGTTCTACGACAATAGCTTCCATTCAATCCATGCCATCTCCTCCTATTCCTTTTTTTCACTTCTTACCTGTGACTGAGGATGAGATACAGAAATCTGTACTAGCTATTAAATCCAAGGCTGTGGGTTGCGATGAGGTTAGTAAGGTTATGGTATCCATGATCCTTGAGTGCCTTTTGCCTGCAATCACACATATCATAAACTATTCCCTTGACTCAGGTCAATATCCTACTCAGTGGAAAAAAGCATTTGTGCAACCACTTCCTAAAATATCTAATCCCTCATTACCTACTCATTTCCGACCAATTTCAATATTGCCATACCTATCTAAAGTTCTGGAGGCCTGTGTTCACAAGCAAATCTCTATGTTCATAACCAAACACAATCTGCTGAATAAATATCAGTGAGGCTTTCGTGCAGGTCACAGTACTACCACTGCATTGATAAAAGTTACAGATGATATTAGAATGGGAATGGATGAGCAAAAGCTTACGGTGGTAGTGCTTGTTGACTTTTCAAATGCTTTTAACACAGTCGACCACGATATCCTTATAGCCTTCCTAACTAATCTTAGATTCTCAATCCCAGCTTTGGAATGGTTTTCATCCTATCTTCGCGGCCGCCAGCAATCAGTACGATAGACAAGAGTTCTCAAGATGGGTTGACATTGAAACAGGCGTGCCGCAAGGCGGAATACTTTCTCCTTTAATGTTTTCTTTATTAATAAATTCTATCACTTCAGTTCTCAACTGTTCATACCATCTGTAAGCAGATGATCTTCAGCTCTATGTGCAATCTAGTGTTAACGACCTTAATGATAATATTCATAAACTCAACCACAACCTCGATGCCATTAGAGATTGGTCGTACAGACATGGTGTTTTGGTTAACCCAACCAAATGCAAAGCAATGGTTATAGGTAGTAGCAGAATGTTAGCTAAGATTAATAACGATAACCTTGCTCCCGTATTTTACAATGGCACGTTGTTGCCATTTTGTAAGTTCTGTCAAAAATCTTGGCTTACATATAGACCATACCTTAAGCTGGGAAGTTCAAGTTGCCGAAACAAGCCGTAAAGTAACTGCCACCTTACGTTCTCTTTGTCGTCTCAAAAACTTTCTGCCTTTTAAAGTTAAACTTCTGCTAATCCAGACTTTGATATTACCCATTATTGATTATGCGGATGTGTGTTACCCAGATCTATCTCAATATCTTCTCGATAAGTTGGAGCGCCTTCTCAACAATTGCATTATATTCATTTTCGGCTTACGTAAGTATGACCATATTTCCCAGTACCGATCTAAGCTTAAATGGCTATCTATTCGTCAAAGGCGTAGCTCCCGAACTTTGCAAGTACTACATTCAAATTTAAATGACCCCAATTCTCCCTTCTTATCTTAAGGATAACTTTCAATATTTGTATTCTACAAACGATAGAGTTCCCCGTTCCCAAAACTGTCTTAAAATTCGTATTCCACCACATAGGAGTGGTTTCTATAATTCCTCTTTAACTGTGCAGTCTATACTGCTCTGGAATGCCTGCGTTTATATCAAGAAAACTAATAACAAGAATTATTTTAAAAGACTAGTTCGAGAATTCTGTCGTAAGAATAATACCACCTGACTATCCGACTATTGTTTTTGTGTTTTTTTTTTCTCTTTCACTTTATAAGTAATATTTTGTATAATGTATTTTAATATGTATTGTGTTGTGATTGATTACATCTGCCACAGTTTCTCAAATCATCCAGGGTTGACTGGCAGAGAATGCCATAAGGCATTAAGTCCGCCCTTTATATCCCTTAGTATATAAGGTGTATAATGAAGATTAAATAAATAAATAAAAATAAATATTCGATCTCATCTTATAGCTCTGGAAGCGATTTCTACCAGATAACCTTTTTGCGCAAAGAACAGTTGTTTACGACGAATAACAATTAGGTAAGTAAAAGAAAATATAAAACTGAAATAAAATCACAAGATGATAACATTTGAGGTTGGATATGATAGATACAATAAACGATAGTAATATGGTAAAAAATATAAAAGCTGTAAGTAATAAGCTTTGAGTAGATTTTTAAATGAGAAACGGGACTGAGCACGTTTAATAGTCAAGGAGTTCCACAAGCGAAAAGCTGTAACCAAAAATGATTTATTGAAGAAGGATGATAAATGTGCTGAAGTACAAAGCGAAAGATTGTCTACAAATACTAAAAGCGAAAGATTGTCGATATTAGTTAGATCATTGCAGCCAGTTTCTTTGTTTAATAATCACAAAAAAAAACACAAAACGTTTGGTATGCTCAGACGAAATAGAGTTTTTACTTCGTCTGAGTTGGTATGTTTAAAAGTTTTGTTGTCGGCTGATTCGATAAAAATAGAATCGTATAGAAAATGCTCTACCGACTGTAGCAGTTAAATAGAAAATTTTCATCACGCTGTAAATATTGTAGTTAATATTGTATTGTAGTGAGAAACAAGTAAATAAAGATGGATACGGCGTTGTGTTAACTGCGAACTACACGATCTTCTTTGTAAAGTAGTAAAGTAAAGTTACAGCCTATATACGTCCCACTGCTGGGCTCAGGCCTCCCCTCATTTCTGAGAGGGTTTAGGGCAAGGAAGTGTCCGCCGCGCTGCCCAAATGCGTGTTGACGAACTTCACATGTCTTCGAAATATTTTTTTTCTTATTCCTCAGAAATGCAGGTTTCCTCACGATGTTTTTCTTCACCGCCGAGCACGTGGTAAATCAGCACTTAAGATTGCAATTAACAATTTCATTGGTGCCGGCGGGGATCGAACCCGGGAACCCGAATATATAAGAACAAATCACAATCCATTCACGAAAATCTTCTTTTAAAAACATTTATTTATTTATTTTTTTGATGTTATAGAATAAGGGTGACAAACAAACAAACAGTCCACCCTATGATGGTAAGTGGACGCTGTGGCCCATGGACACCTACATCTATCCTAGATTGAGAATCAAATTGCAAAATGCGTTGTCACCCCTGAATACTGAGAAGGCGAGTGTAGAGAAGTTCTCTACAATCATTAAGCTGGTATTTAACGCTGGTATTCTATGTAATCATGGTCCTTCCCCGGTCGAGCTGATTCATGATGTGGCGATGGGTTCAACTGTGTATCCCATTGTCGCCGACATAATTCATGGCTTACTGAGGCTAACCCCCCCCCCCCCCCCCTTATTATAGGTGCTGTAAAGTGCTCGAAACGTCAGGAATATAGAATAAGTTAATATACGCAATAAAATCCGTAAAACCTGGTTTTATTTAAATGTGTAGTGTTCGCGTAAATATAAGAAATCGTCACATATGTATTAGTATGTGTTAGTGAGAATAAAATATTTTATAAATATAAATTCAAAAGTTTGCTATAAAGCAGCGACGTCAAGGAATTCGTCATTATATTTCATCCTGTAAGTGTCGTAGCGTTCATATGCACACAAAACTAAAATAAATTGTCTTACGTAAAATTTGCAGTATCGTCGATCGATCAGAACATGTGATCACATAAAAAAGAAGGCAAATAATTGAGCAAGGAATTACCTACACGCGCCGCTAATTATAACAAAAGGCTAGTTATGGAGAAATTAAACGCCTTCTTAGTTTAGAAAGGTAGAATTTTGAAAGGGTAACTTCAAAAACAACTGCACCAAACAAACCGCCCGGCTGCAGCCATGTCTGTCAGCTGCCTAATTTTCAACCGTGGAAAACAACAAAATTTAATTTGCAAACTAATTTCTCAAACTACAGCCTCCTTTGTAGCCTAGAGACGACTGTAATTCCGAGAAGTAATATCACGCTCAGGGCTCCTAAAATTAACTCAAGTTTTAGTACGTAATAATTAAAGCTACCCCCCGCACCAACAATAATTATACATCACTTATGGTACTGCTTGAAGAAAAATGGTTTATTTTGGGAACGGACTACACGAAGCTAGGACAATTTTGTAGTATAACATTTTTTTTTAAAGTTTCAGTCAATGTACGTCCCAGACCCGGTTACTGGGTTTTAAATGTAGTTGAAGGTATTGAAACAACGATGTCACCGAAGTCGTTTGGTTCGATCATTATTTTTATGTATTTACGTGTAATAAATGTTTTCTCTTAATAAAATTATAATGACAAACACGAACTTTTTGTCCACCTGACCTGATGTAAATTGCTACTATAGTCCTGGACATCTGCGATTCGTTTCAAACAAAGATGGCTAAGGATGCGTTTACCTCTGAGGACTATTATAAAGGAATTCTTCACAGTCTAAAATTATACTGGTTTTCAGTAATACCCATCAGACCAGAACACAGCAGTGCTCGTACTGGTGCTTGAAGACAGAAGTAGGCAAGAGGGTTGTACCAACCAAGACGGAAAGGAATTACCTACTTGTAATTGTATGTCACAGAAATAAACCTTTTTCTATAGTGTAAGTGTGACAAACGATGTCACAGTCTACCTGATGGTAAGTAGATGAAGTAACCCTACAGTGACACCTACATCTGTATTTGATGAAGCATCTAAATGCAGATGTCCCGTGAGGACTTTGACGAAATGCCCCGTTTCCAGTAAAACGCGTCTCTGGTTCTCTACACTCATACGAAACACAGCATCAATAATCTGCTATTTATCACTGGTATTCTGTGAAAGCGTGATCCTACCCCAGTCGAGCCGACCCATTCAAGCTACAACTATAGTACAGCTGCATCGAGGCTCCACCACGCGTAATAATAACGTAACCTTGTCCAATTTTGTAAATTTCCTTATCTCTATATATCCATACTCGTAACACACATGTACATGTGCCACAATATTTCAACGAGACAAAACAATAAAAACCAACGAGCCGCTCCGAACTTAACTTTTTACACTGCCAGCCGAAAGAGAATTGGCAGGGTAAAAAGTATGAGAGGGACAGCGCGATTATTGCTCTTGCCGAGTTGGAATGAGAGCGCTGATAACGTTTTATTGCTTAACTGAGGACAATGGACCGCTAGGAGGGAATCTCGAGCATTTGAATGTCAAATTTGCCGTAATGGAGTACAACATTTCACGATAACTTGAACGAAAGTGGTGTTAAAATTATGTACAATAATGGGCAACGTGAACGTTCCTAGAGATTGTTATCTCCTCAAATTTCTGTGACGAAATATTGAAAATATTAAATGCAACAAAATAAAGAAGACTATTTCTGGCTTTGTTGTATTTAAATAAATACAACTATATTATATTAACATAAAAAAATAACACCATATATACGTCCCAAACGGCACAGTAACCTCTCGTATCTGAAACGGTTTTAAGAATAACAAGTATCAGCCGCGCTGCCCTAAAGAACTCGCACTATTATGTCCGTGATGCCGACCTCCACCTAGACTTAGAGCTCCCAAAAATTCAACAGTTCCTCAAAACACTCTCTGAGAGATTTTTCAAATCCTCAGAGTCCCACTCAAATCGCCTCATTCGTGAGACAGCTGCCTATGCAGCCCCTCTTCACACTCGCTATAGTGTGCGCAGACGGAGAAATTCTCTCGGACCCCCCCAACAAGCTTTCGGCTGACCTGAACTGCCTCCTGGCGGCTCGGGCCGAGCCTATTTAACACATCCCTTAATCTGCCTTAGTTAGTTTACGGCTTAAAGATCTCTCGTCAGATCAGTAAGCCAATCCCTAAAGGTAAAGGTGGAGATTAGTGGGTAAAAGTCTCCACTTAACCACGCAGCTGGCTACGTGGTATGCTATGAGCATTCTCCACCTCCCTCTCCCGTTACCGGAGGGTTGCCCTTAATTGCTTCGGGCGCAAAAAAAAAAGCGTCGTACTCGACATGTCTCCGATTTACTTTAATTTTTCAGACATGCAGATTTCCCAACGAATTTAATTTACCGCCGAGCACGTGGCAAATAAGCAATTAAAGTAGCAATTTCATTGGTGGCAGCGGGGTTGCTCGCGTACTTTGAAATTTACGACGAGTGCTTAGCAACTGCACTATCCCGCCTCTTATTGATTTTTTAGAATATTTATTTATCTTAATCTTCAAGACAAAAAAAAATAAAATTCGCTTATCAAACTTAATTATGTTATATAATGTAACACTTTCGAAATGAGGGTCATCCGCAAGTAGACTATAACGTGACGATGACGCGGATGAAATGGCCTATAGTATATATATATATATATATATATATATATATATATATATATATATATA
Organism: Parnassius apollo; assembly: GCA_907164705.1. Lineage (NCBI taxonomy): Eukaryota > Metazoa > Arthropoda > Insecta > Lepidoptera > Papilionidae > Parnassius > Parnassius apollo. The sequence goes on along the minus strand of CAJQZP010000644.1, from coordinate 1,557,139 downwards.
TATATATATGTATATATAATATATATAATAAAAATCATAAATAAGCAAGATGTATAACTCTTACCATCCCAACATCACCCTCACACTTCAGGTAAGTAACTTAGTTACTTTACTAGACACAGCTACGGTGAGAACTTGCGGGCATCATATATTTAAGTTAGCACTACTAAAGTCATCATAACGCAAGATGATTTTTTATAGAAGTGAGGGTGTAAAGTTCTGACACACGAGCACACAGTTCACTAGATGATGGCGAGTGAAAACGAGTCACGGATATATAGAACATCTATTCTCAATTAGAAATTCTGAGTAGCAGCCCGGAGTCAGAAAACCGGGGCCGTGCCTCGTAAAGCAGTTTAAGCCATTGCTCCCGCACCTGATCTCCTCTCCAATTGTGTTGGATTGCCATCCTAGAATATGAGAGTGAGGGAATAGAGAGCGCACCTATGCTTGCGCATTACACTCGGGAACTATAATCCTGTTCTGCGCAGATAGCTAGTCTTCATTATGACTGACCGCCGTACTGATTCGGTCTGAAGCACATTATATTCTCGATTAAGAATCAAAATGTCTCCAGTTCCCTACCTCACCACACGAAACACAAAAATTAAGCTGCTGATTACAAAAGTTGCGTGCCTTCATTACATACAAAACTACCGTTATCATCTTCCAGGCTGAATTCAGTCAGTCAGTCAGTGCAGCCAGTCTCAACGTATACTAGTCATGTGCCTAGAACAGGATTATAGTGCACGAGCGTGAGGGCAGGCAGGCACAGGAGCACTCTCTATTCCGTCCCTTCCATCGTCTATTTGGACGACAATCCGACACTACCGGAAAGTGACCAGACGCAGGACCAACGGCTTTGCGTGCTTTCTTAGGCACGGCGGTAAACATCGCCAACTTCTAGACTCCGGACTGCTTTTGAGAATTTTGAAACAGAAAACCCTAATTTGAGTAAATTGACTCGGTCAAATTTAAATTCAAAATCTTTATTGCATAACTTAATCTATTACATAGCATATCGTGGTTGGAGCTTCTTTTTAAGCAAAGGATTTGCTTGTACTAGGAAGCAAAGCTCTTCCAAACAATGGGTATATAACATTAGTTATGGTAAAAAAAAAATAATAGAAAATTAAACTACAATTATAGAACTTTTGCTAATGCTTTTATCTGCAACTAAATGCCAATACGCTAAATGCAAATAATTTCGTCTTTCTCTTTAATATGAGTTACATAAAACTTCCACTTTATTGTTTATTATTACAATACAATATTACACTATATATAATTACATTTTAATTTAGTTATCTCGCAGTTATATTTTAAAATATCGCATCTTGAACATTAGTCATTCGACTTGAATCCAGATCCGGCCATTATTTATCCGGCAGAGATTTAGAGCGTTTTAATTGAAAATCATGAATATTAACTAAGAATTAGTTGCGTTTAGTTTGATTTACGACACTCCGACGTCGCGGCGCCGCTTTCTGTTATTACAGCGAGAGAACGCGGTATATCTCTTTCTGACCGTGGTCTGTCTTATTTCATAAAATATCTTCATGCCTGTTATTCGAAATAAAGATGACAAAAATCATTTCCAACTTTTGATTTACGAACAAGTTCTAAATAAGCCTGCTCCTTCCTGCTACCCAAAGTCCAAGAGCACACGCAGTCTCTAACTACAGAAAAAGCGTCATCCTTAAAAAAGAAGTAAGATGGAATGGCTCATACTCGGTAATTAAAAGACCCAATAGTACTTGGAACTTCGAATAGCAGTTTTTCTTTATAGAATTAATGAGGACAAAGAGCACGCAGTACACCTGTGTGATAATGCCTCGTTACCAGTATAAACTGACATAGCTGTACACCCACATGGAAAGACGAATGGTCCAGAGTTAAATATTGTGTATGAATGAATACTTGGTAAGGAATATGACAGTTGGAGGGTCCGGAAAAACTCGTATTAAAAAAGCTCATGGCCGAGCCAAACATCATTGGAGAAATAAAAGCACGGCAACGATAAACAACGATCATATACAACGAGTGAGAGAGGATCGAAACATAAAGAGAGCAAATTTCAACCGATTGACCGACGTTCAGTTGTAGACCCAAATATCGTTAAAACGATCGGGTTGAATCTGATCTGCGCATGCTTCAAGCTGATGACAACGTGGTAGAGCCATGCTGCAGTAATATTAGCAGTATAGTTGTAGCACGTATGGGTCGGCTCGACCGGGGAATGACGCAGAATACCAACGTAAAAATCATTGAGCTATTATGTACTACATACTAGAAGCGACACTGCATTAAGCTACTCTGTTCCACTCAACTGCGGTGCATACACCGCACTTTAATCAGTTACTCGCTAGGCGCTTGTCAAAAAAAATCTCTTGATAAAAATATGCCGTCGTGTGTACTTAGATATTGCACAAATAATTCAAGAAATGTCAGTAAAAACCAAGGAATTACTTTTCATCGGTTAATAAGATACTTAATCAATAAAAAAGTATTATAGATTAATAATAAAACAAATTATTCCTAATCCGCCATCTCGTGTCACGGAATATTGATTATGAAATTAACTAGCTGTTACCCGCGGCTTCGCCCGCATGGTCACTGGGAAATGAACTATCCATTGCTTTTTTAATTGAAAGAAAACGGAGTTTTATAGATGCAGCCATTAAAAGGAAACTGAGCAAAATTGATTCGTCAGCCTATTTAAATGTTTTGAAACGCAGCGTATAGGAAAGCATGAAAATAGCCTGTTTATTCCAAATGGAAATGAGATATTTTTTTTAATTAAAGGAAACTGAGCATAATTATCCGTCAGGGATGCAGACTTTTGAAAAGAAACTGAGCTAAATTGATTCATCAGAGATGCAGTTTTCTGAATTGAAAGGAAACTGAGCCAAATAAAAGATCCGTCAGAGATGCAGCCTTTTGAGTTGAAAGGAAACTGAGCTTAATAGGTTCGTCAGAGGTGCAGCATTTGGAATTGAAAAGAAACTGAGCTAAATAGGAAATTTTGAATTGAAAGGGAAGATCTGTGGGAATTCTGATTAAGATTGTGGGAATTTTGAAAAAAAAAACTAACTGAACACTATTTTAAGACGGTACTGTACACAATGTTATATGTTTCTACCACAGTTAAGTAATACGAGTAGTTAAGGGTGAAAGTGCGACAGGTGGTGATAGTATTTCTGAAAAATAGAATATTGCCCACGGGAACGGGAATGAGATGTTTTTCCGCGGAAAAAAGTAGCCTATGTCACTCTACAGCCACCGAACTATCCCCATACCAAAATTCATGCCATGCCGACGCTCTGTTGTGTCGTGAAAGAAGGACAAACAAACAAACAAACAAACACACTTTCGCATTTATTATATTAGTATGGAAGTATGGATATGTTCAGATGCGACATTTCTGTGGGTACTAAAGTATAGGATGAATATATTAATATACACATTTTTTTGTAGAAACATATATATAAGTTATCATAATTAGGCTAAATTTTTCATGTTTAAATCTGATTATTATACTTTTATTTCATTTTTAGGTGTCCACTTCAAAGTGAAAGTGGAATAAATTCGTCCATTTTTGACTCTCGCGTACCCAGTATTTATGAACGATTCTTATTCTAATTTAAATAAATATATTTGTAATTTAAATGTTATGTTAATAAGTTTTGTTAAACATACATTTAGTATGTTTTTTTTATATTTGACATAGATACCTTTAAAAATATTCAGATAAAAATATCGTTAAAATGTATTGTAATATAATATTATGTAATATTATATTAAATAAGCAAATATAATACAAAATAAATGACAAAATTTAAATTTTGTTCTCGATATAATTTACCTATTTAACAATACAATCTACTATCGGACTACTACCTACGGATCATTCTATGATAAAAAAAACAACCGCGCGAACACAGAGTAGCGCACATTTTTTGTTTGAAATAGCTGTTCTAGTACGTAAGTACATGTTATTTCAATGGTAAAAATATAGCTTAATACTGCTGTGTTTCGTATGGTGAGTGTAGAGAACCGGAGACCCATTTTACTGGAAACGAGGCATTTCACCTCAGCCCTCACGTGTGACAACGCATCTGCATTTTGATTCGTAATCGAGGCTAGAAGTAGATGTCTATGGGCCACATCAATCACCTACTATCAGGTGGTCTGTGTGCTCGTTTGTCACACTGTCACATAAAAAAAAACTGGCGAGGGCTTGCGCAGGGCATTGTGGGGCATTCTCGTATCAGAGGCAGACATTGGGGTCACTACGCCACAGAAGTGAGTGTCTGTCTGAAATAACATTTATGGGTTGTTCGGTTCTTTGTTTAAAGTTAGCTTGCCGGTGTCCATGGACTGCTGCAGTCACTTACCTACAAGGAGTCTGTAGGTTCGTTTGTCACGTCCATTTTATACAAAATTTCCACAAGTATCTTATTTAACATCTACAATAATTTAACTAAACAACTCAAACAACAGTACTTGTACAACGAAGTGTTGCATAGCAACACTACGAGTACTAGCAGTAACTTACAGCTACCAAGAGAGCTATTCACATTTGAGCAAACCGCTAAGTAGATTAATTAACGGAGCAATGTTATTTTTGGTTGTACTAACGCGACGAGCAAACTTACGCGTTTGCGGTCGAGTTAGACACTTGCACGGAATGGGGGAAGATCTATGTAAATGTTTAGTACATTGATATTAATTCATTTAAGTAAATTAATTAAAGTAACGAATTGAATAAACAAATATTACTAAATTTATTGCGTTTAGTTTTCAATTATTTTTTACTATCATAAACCAGTGCTTTTTTACAATTTCACCTGGTGGTACGTGGTGATGGAGGATTAAATTTCGCTTATTTCTATTTCCTGACGTTTCGGTTGTTTTATAGTATAGATGGCCATGGTGGGACTGGAGTGTTTGACGTGGTGACGTCATAAAATTAGAATTATGATTTTGGTTCGATCTCGGTCTACCAGGTAGTAGAACATATTTTTTGCCAATTGGTCCGTCTGGGTATGTACCACCCTCTTTACTATTTCTGTAATCAAATAACAGTACATGTACTGCTGTGTTCCGGTCTGAACTGTACAGATGGCCAGTATAACAACAGGTGGTGAGGCATTTCATCTTAGTCCTCAAGGTGACAACGCATCTGTAGTTCTTTGCTTGAAGTTGGTCACAGGTGTTTTATTTATAAAACAAGTGTGACAAACGAGCACACAGTCCACCTGATGGTAAGTGGATGCTGTGGCCCATAGACATATACATTTAACCTCGATTAAGAATCAAAACGCGAATGCGTTGTCACCCCTGAGGAGTAAGATGGAACGCGTCGTTACCCGTAAGAAGGGTCTACGCTCACCATTTCATTTCATTACATTAGGATCTTACATTATTACTTATACTACATTACATTAGGACTGTACCGTGAAGGCGGTTTTTATAAATAAATTTCACGAGGAACAATGAAAATGGAAACTCTATATTTTCAGGAGGAAATTAAGATTTCGTTTCCTTCAAACGTCAACATGTTTTTTAATCTACTTCCATTTCAAAATGAGGTTCCTCTGCACGGAGTAGGAACGGCGAAGGAAACTCCGCAATTATTTGCAGGCTGTATAAATATTTGTAATGTGGGGAAAGTAGCAGCTGCCGGAGCACTACAGCTGAGCGCTTGGACATTTTATGCTTTGTTTTTTTTTCTTTATCGGCTTACAAAAGTTCCCTGGTAAACATGGGCCTCAAACGTTGGAGAAACTGGGGCGGGTTTGCCTTTATCGTCACGCTTGGCAAACGGATTGACGATCGCAATACCAGACCAGACCTTTAACGCTGTTTACCCTCCGCCGGTCTGGGTAGTTACGTATGTGGTAAACTAGATATTGGTTGTAACGTATTTTTGTGTGTGTTTTTTTTATAGAAATAGGGTAACAAACGAGCACGCAGTCCACCCGATGGTAAGAGGATGCTGTGGCTCATAGATATCTACATTTATCCTCGATTACAAATCAAAACGCAAATGCGTTGTCACCCGTGAGGACTAAGATGGAATCCCTCTCCTTTCCAGTAAAAAGTGTATCCGGTTCTCTACACTCACCATACGAAACACAGCGACGTTAAGCTATTTGACGCTTGTATTCTGTGAGAGCGTGTTCCTTCCCCGGTCGAGCCGACCCAATCGTGCTACAACTATACTACTAATACTTGCAAAAGCTTAGAGTGGCAATTGACTCTCTTTCTCTGTACGAGAGAGATCCATCTCCAGCATATTTTACGAACTCATCAAGAAAAGAAAGGTTCATCTGTTTTTTTTTATGAAATAGGATGGCAAACGAGCACACAGTCTACCTGATAGTAAGAAGATGCTGAGGCCCATAGACATCTAAATTTGTCCTCGATTAAGTACCGAAATATAACGTTTCCAGTAAAAATGGTTTGATTACAAATTACAAAATAACCGATATTAACAAAATTAGGAGTACCCTTAACCGACGAGCATGCATGCGTAGATGTATGGATGTGAAGGAGGCGAGAGAGGTGCGTCAGGATCGTGCCAAATGGAAGTCTGTAGTCTCTGCCTACCCCTCTGGGTGACAGGCGTGAGTGTTTATGTATATTAACAAACTCATAAAAATGAAAACTTGTTTTAAATAAACGTTCAATGTACAATCTACATTCTAATAATTATCGTACTTAAACAACTTTAGAACCAGATCACAAAGTACATTTTAATAAACTGGATCATACAGTACGATATTATCGTACTGTGAGATCAAAGCGTAAATTCCAAATAACGTACAGATCAAAACGTTTCAATAACTTTTTAATGTAGGATTGAAGGATACAGCGGAATATATGCCTTTAATTTTAAACACCATTAAAACTATGCAATGTTAACTATCTTGGCGCAATACCAAATTTATCTAGGAATATATTGATTAAGTGGAATATATTGATAAAGCGTCATGTAAGTATACCTAGACTCTAGACATACGGCAGTTTGTCAACTAAGTTCGGAAAAGAAACAGGCGACGAAATGGCAGTGTCATTCGAATCCTCATAACTCAAATACTATTACAGACCTGACCTACACACACACTTCCAAGCTTCGTATGTCTAATAAAGACCCCTTGAATACCAAGAATCTCGATTGCGATGACGAATAAAACTTTTTATGGATAAATTACAGTTCTTGAGTTATTAAAGTCTTTAAAGGGCCATTTTTATCACCCACTGATTAACTGATTGATTGAATCGCTGATATACTCACTCACTCATTAAAAACCTACCTTCTAGATGACTTACAAACTTGATTTTTGTCTTAACGGTGGAAAATTAACAAAAGAAATAATGTAAAAACTACAAATCTTCGACACTCGGTGTAGATACATATATTGGTGCGGTTAATTTCAAGTACTATACTTACAGTACAAATAACTTTGTCATTTAAATCTTATTGTTTGTGAAGCATGAAAAACGTTAGAGGCAACTTATGTCTGCATGTAAGTTGATTAACAAAAAGATAAAATTTTATGTTTTTGGTAGGATATTATTTACAGAATCAAAATAAAATAGCATATAATATTAAAGCACCATCGTGCTCAATACAGTACAATTTAAGGGGGAGAGATATGAGCCAATTTATAGGGGAGAGGTACGTACAGGAGTGTACTTTTTTGATGAGCTCTAATGAAATGATTGAAGAAAATAAGTTGGTAAAAACTTTGTAAACAAATCATAAATTGCAGAGATAATGTGATTTGAGTACATAACATAAACACTCACGCCTGTCACCCAGAGGGGTAGGCAGAGACTACAGACTTCCATTTGGCACGATCCTGACACACATCTCTCGCCTCCTTCACGTCCATATACCTACGCATACATGCTCGTCGTTTAAGGGTACCCCTAATTTGGCCCGTTTTCAATAAATCGTTAATTTGGTCGATAAATATTCGCTACTACTAATTAATACTAAATATATTAGAACACAAAACATGGTCCTAAGCCACCTGGATCCATCGACTTCCTGCTCTTATTAGGCCGTCACTGCATCTAGCAGGATACCAGCATAAAATGGCAGCAAAATTTTGCTGTAATACATTAGTGAGTGAAGGCAACCGGGAACCCTTTTTACAGAAAACAAGGCATTCCATCTTAGTCCTCAGTGTGACAAGGTATCTACATTTTGATCCTTAATCGAGGATAAATGTAGTGTCTATGCACCACAACACCCTCTTACCATGTGGACGAACTGTGTACTCGTTCATTTATCCTTTCTTCATTAAAAAAAAACCCAAGGTTCGATCTTCCCATGTACGCGTGAGTCCTTTAAAGAGGCGTATGAGCTCTTTCGTAGTAAACAAAACCAATAGCAACACAGAACGGGCGGTGTAAATACCGTCGAGCAGGCGGTCGCATATCGATTCGGCCCGGACGGATCAGTGCCATTGTTCACGAGGCCTTCTTTGTTGTGGGTGTTAACTGTGCGCTGGGTACGGTGAAATTTTCGACGATTTCGGGTCACGGCGCTATAGAGAGCGAGGCGTTGGATTTTGATTCAATATTATGTTTTGGTGCCGCAAATACAGACTGCTTTGAGCCGTGAGGGATAAAATAATTTCTATTTCCAAAATAGTAGAGTTACGGTGCAGCTATAAAATAGTAGAGCACGGCCGGAAAAGGATCACGCTCTCACAGAATGCAAACATAAATTAGCAACCTAATGCTGCTGTGTATATATGGGGAGTTTAGAGAACCAGAAACCATTTTACTGGAAACGAGACGTTTTATTTTAGCCCTCAGGGGTAACAATGCATTTTGATTCTTCATCGAGTATGATATATACAGATGGCTACGGGTCACAACGCACTATCAGGTGGCCTGTGGGTTCGCTTGTCACGCTTTTTCTATAAAAAAAGCACAGGCAAAATTTTAGTATTTTTGCCTGGTATATACTAAATAATGATTTCTGATATTAATGCGAATACTATAAAATATAGCGTTTCATTTTTGCCTACGGTAATCACACACAGTTGGCACAGCTGGTCATAGGCCTCTGCCAACACTCTTCTTAGCTAAATCTTCTGCTTCATCTTGGGCGGATGGATATTACTTCAATTTGTTTCAACACCCAATATTTCGGGTGTTTTACATCAACCGTGTTCATTGGAGAAATGAGATATTTGCCGTAGCGATATTATGGCCATCCGGGCTATACAGCTATACTTTTATTAGGGAATCCATACGAACTGTATGTATTTCCTTGCATACTTTAAAAGATAAAATTCCAAATTTCTTTAGAAAAACATCTTTTATTTTCCAAACCTACCTTAGAAATCTTCTACCGTTTTCAAACACGTCATCAACGTCACTTTGTAATACGTCAGTGCTCCAACGGAAGATTAGAGTATACATCGTCTCATTTCCTCCTGTGCGTGTTATTCGGCATTCAATAGAGGTGACTATATTGAATGCCGAAATATCTTATGGCTTTCAATAGATGGCGGTATTGTTATCTCGTTTACTCCATACATTAAATTCTCAGGCCGGCGAAAGTCAGAAGCGTCATAGATGCGGTACGTCTGGTACTGCGGCGGTCATTACGCCGTCTAAGGGTGATGATTATACCTTCTTACTATGACATAGGTGAATGTCCAGAGCAGAAGTCTGTTAAGAGTTAAGGAAGAGGAAGAATCCATGAATCTATTACAGTCTATAAATGTCAACTGCTGAATAAGGTCTCTCCCATAGATCGTCTCATCAGGAGAATTTTATCCTAGTTGCCTTAGCAGGCGGATAGGCAACCGCAGTTTCTTATTATTTTCATCACCCCCATCTCCTGTCATGCCCATCTCCGGTTTGACTTCCCTTCCGTCGCCTCTTACGACACCCACGGGACGATATGAGGTAGTGGATATTCTTTCACCGCCACTACACGGTTAGTAATCTCTTTTACTTCATACAATAAACAAGATCGTTGACTCGCACATATAACTGCGACGGTCATTATGCCTGCTAAGTGTGACGATTAAAGCTCTCCTTCCAACGAAAGAGGCCAACATCCAGCAGAGGACTAGTAAGGGCCCAAGATTAGGGAGATTATGGGGAACGATATAAGTTAGTGCAAGATAGACAGTTTTCGATGATACAAATTCGGTTGTCATTCTCATACAAATCTACCAGGGAAACATAGTCGCAGAGGTGCATTATCAAATCAATGTTCAGTAATTCCGACGCTATCATTTAGCATTAGTGACGCGACACTGGTTACTTCCGGCACGTCGCTCGTATCGATTGCATGCGACGTGATCCCGTCAGGTGACCCCGAACAACGGGACCCGCTGTTTACTGAAGCAACTACAGCCAACAACGGATTGATAGTTGCTTATATTGTTTTTCTGGGACGAATGAAGAAGCTAGTGGATTAATAGTGAATGCACAAATCTATATAATATAATATTGATTAAAACTTGTGATCAGTTACTCTCTCGATTTTAAAAAAATGTTATAAGCATACTTGACGGGCACCTGTGTCGGTCTCCCTGAATTTTAGAAGGATTAAATTCTATAACTTATACAATTTTCGGGCATAATTGAATAGAACATAATGTGCTCCAGACCAGCCAGCCTCAACGGAGACTAACCATCGGTGCAGGACAGGATTGCAGCGCCCAAGTGTATGCACAAACACAGGTGCACTCTCTATTCCCTCACTCTCATAATCCGATAGGACGGTAAGCCGACACGACCGAAGAGAGGTCAGGCGCAGGACCAACGGCTTTACGAGATTTCTGAGGCACGGGGGTGAGACACCGCCAACTTTCTGACTGGACAGCTAGTGAGAATTTTTTGACGGAAAAAGTCAATAATTTATTATCGGAATTCGAACCAAGGACCTCATGATCAGCAGTCGCACTAACCACTAGACCAACGCGGCAGTCGAGAAAAGAACATAATATATTACAAATAATACTTCCTATCATAACTCCACAGCCGGACATTATTTTCCCCATGGTTTCTTACAGAACAAGGGCGACAGACGCGCGCAGTCACACTGACGGAAGTGAACGTGGCGCACGGACATTCATATCAATCCTCAGTTAAGAATCAAAAGATCATAATATATTACAAATAATACTTCCTATCATAACTCCACAGCCGGACATTATTTTCCCCATGGTTTCTTACAGAACAAGGGCGACAGACGCGCGCAGTCACACTGACGGAAGTGAACGTGGCGCATGGACATCCATATCAATCCTCAGTTAAGAATCAAAAGAACATAATATATTACAAATAATACTTCCTATCATAACTCCACAGCCGGACATTATTTTCCCCATGGTTTCTTACAGAACAAGGGCGACAGACGCGCGCAGTCACACTGACGGAAGTGAACGTGGCGCATGGACATCCATATCAATCCTCAGTTAAGAATCAAAAGAACATAATATATTACAAATAATACTTCCTTCATAACTCCACAGCCGGACATTATTTTCCCCATGGTTTCTTAGAGAACAAGGGCGACAGACGCGCGCAGTCACACTGACGGAAGTGAACGTGGCGCATGGACATCCATATCAATCCTCAGTTAAGAATCAAAAGAACATAATATATTACAAATAATACTTCCTATCATAACTCCACAGCCGGACATTATTTTCCCCATGGTTTCTTAGAGAACAAGGGCGACAGACGCGCGCAGTCACACTGACGGAAGTGAACGTGGCGCATGGACATCCATATCAATCCTCAGTTAAGAATCAAAAGAACATAATATATTACAAATAATACTTCCTATCATAACTCCACAGCCGGACATTATTTTCCCCATGGTTTCTTAGAGAACAAGGGCGACAGACGCGCGCAGTCACACTGACGGAAGTGAACGTGGCGCACGGACATCCATATCAATCCTCAGTTAAGAATCAAAAGAACATAATATATTACAAATAATACTTCCTATCATAACTCCACAGCCGGACATTATTTTCCCCATGGTTTCTTAGAGAACAAGGGCGACAGACGCGCGCAGTCACACTGACGGAAGTGAACGTGGCGCATGGACATCCATATCAATCCTCAGTTAAGAATCAAAAGAACATAATATATTACAAATAATACTTCCTATCATAACTCCACAGCCGGACATTATTTTCCCCATGGTTTCTTAGAGAACAAGGGCGACAGACGCGCGCAGTCACACTGACGGAAGTGAACCTGGCGCATGGACATCCATATCAATCCTCAGTTAAGAATCAAAAGAACATAATATATTACAAATAATACTTCCTATCATAACTCCACAGCCGGACATTATTTTCCCCATGGTTTCTTACAGAACAAGGGCGACAGACGCGCGCAGTCACACTGACGGAAGTGAACGTGGCGCATGGACATCCATATCAATCCTCAGTTAAGAATCAAAATGCAGACACGTCGTCATCCTTCTGGCCTAAGATGGAATGACTCGGTATCAGTATAAAGGGTCTTCGGTTATCAACACTCACCGTACGTAACACAGCAGTGTTATGCTGCTATTTTGCTACATTGCTTGCTACATTGATATTCTGTGAGAGCGTGATTCTTGTGAATAGCTGCAATCACATACGACTATGTAGGTTCTAATTCTTTTGCATTCTTTTTATATTTTATTTGTATCGTTCCTTACATTAGGTACAGCCTATCAAAAAACACTGCTCAAAGTAGCCCTCCCTCATATATTGGCTCATAGGGGTGTTAAAATTGCTATTATCTGTCGCTTTTTACGAAACCCACGGGATGATTTGGGGTAGTACATTCTCTTACCCCACCACTGCACAGTGAATCAGACTCTGAACAAAATTCCGAGTTAAGAAATAATTAAACTTTCCCTAATGTACAGAATGGCACGATAATTTCCTTTGTCCTTTAAAACTATATTTTCCGTCTTCAATGTTCCCATTGAACATAAATGTCAGTTAACATTGTCGATTATAAATCGTTGCCATTGTTACAGGAAATTCAATTTTATACCTCCCGACTGTAATACGATTTCACGATGGCGTATTGAACTGGGTCGTGATTAAGTTCCAGGCGTGCTCAAGACACGTCTCGGAACCCTATCCGTGGAGGACACCTCAAATTGCATTACATTCAGTTATGGTAAATGATATCTAGATACAAATTGAAGGTTTTATTAAACTCGACAATAGTTTCCTGAATAGATTCAAAATGTTTGGGGTAAGATGATTAATTATTAATTCCTTCGCATTGTATTTAAGTGAATAAAGGTCAAAAGGTTTTCGGAACTGAGTTATTGTTGTAAAATCAAATTAAAGCGTATTATTTTTTTTTACTTTCTGCAAATATTTATTTTATGTATTTATTTTATACGTGGTAGAGCCACGTTGCTGCTGCTTTTTGCTATATTACGGTTTTAGCATGAATAGGTCGGCTCGACCGGGGAAGGAACACGCTCTCACAGAATACCATTAATGCTTAGGCTTACTTCAGGCGTGTTTCGTATATCACACTCACGTGAAGAACCGGGAACCCGTTTTTACTGGAATCGAGGCATTCCATCTTAGTCCTCAGGGGTGACAGCGCATCTGCATTTTAATTCTTAATCGAGTTTAAATGTAGACGTCTATGGGCCACAGCATCCACTTACCATCAGATGGACTGTGTCTTGTTTGTCACCCTTATTCTTTAAAAAAAATATTTAAATTTAGAATTTGACTGTAACGAAAAATAGTTTTTCCTTTTCTTTTTTAATTTATGAATAATATTTTGATTAGTGACTAGAAAGAACATTTCTTTTACGAGGCTGTCGGCCTTGCGCTTGCCAACACGCGAGCCCAACAGGCTATATGAAGCTGACTTAAATAGGCCTGTAAAGTTTTATAGGCCTTATCAAACCCACCCGTTTCACAGTTATGAAAAAAAAACTTTTATTTACAACTATGGATTCATGTTGATAACAAAGAGCGTCAGCAAAGTCCTCTAATATATCAAACAAAACTGTGTGGGAGCACAGTTATGTCCAACTTTTTGCTAGATTTTTTTATTGTTAATCCTTCAATTACAGTCTTTCCGCACTGTAATTAAAGGATTCACGTACGACAGAGTAGGCATATCTAGCGTATATGTGGTATGGTTATGGATTTGGATACATCAATAAAAGTATGATATTTTTAGAAAAATCTATATGGAAAAGATTAATGGACCAATATATAAGCTTGCTTACTCTCATTACTTACTAAGAGAGTAACGGAGAGGCAATGGTACACCCTGTGACCACTATTTACTGATATATATTTTATTTCTCAGACATTTAGGTTTCCTCAAAATGTATTAATGACATTAATACTCCGAGAGATAGGCTGGATTTCGAGTACTTTGAGATTTACGACAGTCGTTGTACGAGCTACTAAGGCTCAAGATATAAAATTATATTAATTCTCCTTCATCCCGCACGAAATCATACGCTTCATAGCTCACTGATATGAGCTCAGCTTAATACAGGTTTCTATATTTAAAAAACGTTTCGTATTACTTTTCGACCCGTTCTACAGTGCAAGTATAATATATGTGTGTGTGTGTGTGTGTGTGTGTGTGTGTGTGTGTGTGTGTGTGTGTGTGTGTGTGCGTGTGTGCGTGCGTGCGCGTGCGTGCGTGCGTGCGCGCGTGCGTGCGCGCGTGCGCGCGTGCGTGCGTGCGTGCGTGTGTGCGTGTGTGCGTGCGTGTGTGTGTGTGTGTGTGTGGGTGTGTGACCACCAGCTGAACTATCTGATGGTATTTGGCTATTGCAGTCATGGATAGTTTCAAACAACTTAATACAAAGAAGGCTATTAATGTATTGTCACCTCTGAGGGCTAAAATAAGAGGCTTTAATGAAAAGTAAAGCCGACTTCAACAAACTAAAAAGAATTAAAGAAATCCACACAACTAGTTCAGGAGTCGATCCGAAGACAGTATACGAAAGTAGGTATTTAAACCTCAACGCTTGTGAAACGTTTACGTTAAACTAACGAAATAATAAATAAAGATATATCGTTTCTATAGTTTGCGATATATAAACTAGCCAAGCAAAGAGCCAAGCTGCAGTTGTATTACGGTTACAGCACGAATGGGTAATCTCGACCGGCGCAGGGCCACGCTCGCACAGAATACCAGCATCATTTTTTTAAATATACTATGGGGAATAACAAACGAGCACACAGTCCACCTGATGGTAAAGCGGATACTGTGGCCTATAGACATCTACATTTATCCTCGATTAGAAATAAAAACGCAAATACGTTGTCACCCCTGAGGACTAAGATGGAATGCCTTGTTTTCAAATTAAAAAAGGGTCTACGGATCTCTATACTCACCATACGAAGCACAGCAGTATTAAGCTGCTATTTTACGCTGGATTCTGTATAAGCATAGAAATAGCAGCTCAATGCTGTTGTGTTTCGTATGGTCAGTATAAAGAACCGGATACTCTTTTCACTGAAAACGAAGCATTCTATCTTAGTCCTCAGGGGTGGCAACGTATCTGCATTTTCAGTCTTAATCGAGAATAAATATAGATGTTTATGGGTCACAGCATCCACTTACCATCAGGTGGACTGTGTACTCGTTTTACACCCTTTTACCATAAAAAAAAACTTTATAACGAAACGTTCCTTGAATATAGGAATCGATCATAGGTCGTATAACGCAAGATCTCGTAGTTGCCAAATACTGGAGTGTCTAAATAAAACCATACACAAGCCGCAGCACGTGTCGAACCACTCACGATAGCCATGCACATGATAGGGCTTGCGGAATACTATATTTACGAAATATCGAAAATCTGGAATAAAATTAAAAAAATATTTTGATATGTAGTAAGTATCAACATATTTTTTCAAATTTAATTACGAAAAAATAAAAAATTAAGTACGAAAAAATTATTACCATTTAAAAATTTCTGAATAATTTTTTTTTTCAGATAACTTAAAACAATTTTGTACTTAAAAAACTGTGTCAAATGCCGTCAAGCAAGTCACAATCGAACGACGATTCAAAAATTATAACCCTTTACACATCTCAAATAATCGTTTCGAGCTCAATTGATTTCAAAATTCACTATGCAAATCTTTCATCATTCATAAAGCTAAAAGAAACTTTAAAAAAACCTAGATTTTCACAAACAACACCTTTTATGATATAATTCCAAACAAGCAATAGCTTCATAAAAGGGGCTTTTACATGATTTACAAGTTTCTTGCCTGTTGCATGCAATTAAATTAAAGCATTAAATGACTTGCATGGTCTTAACAGCACGTACCTAACATCTTCGATCTATTGGAAAAGTTTCCATTCAATACTTTACTAAATGTAAACAGTACAAACGATAATTTCTTATGCAATTCTTATATTAAATTGGATTTTCTCTTGATTTGCAAACGTGAGTGCTGAGGGTTTGTTGATCGTTGCTGCTTTTCCGAGGCAAGAACATTGAGATAACATCGTTAAAAAAAGGTGTATGATCAAAAAATGTATAGTAAGAAGGAAGGTCCTGCAAACAGAAAACGACGATGATTTTAAGGACATATTTCGTGGGACCAGAACTCAGTTATATTATTTGTAAGAAAAAGTTGGTTTTCCTATACAAAGACAAAATACAACAAGCGTAATGCTATTCCTGCTCGAACAAAACAAGAACCAGGACTTCACAGAACCAAAACTCCAAATTCCTGTGCAAATACTGCACATTTTACATTTTCAGTATCCCATAAAAACTCATGATTTCGATTAATCTTAATAAGTTTATTAAACCAGCATAACCGAATTTTAACAATTTTTGACTCATTTTTAATTTTAATAAACTTAATAAACACTTCTCTTCATTTATATATTTCTCTACATTAAAATTTTAATAAACACTTCTCTTCTAAAATGTTCAAGACTGGAATCAAAAATTCGCCAATGCAAATACTTGCAACACTTGAAGCAACACGTCAAAAAATTGCAGAAGTTTCTCCTAAAAACAATTGCCTTGATGTAAACAAGACACTAATTTCTTGTCAAGACTTGCATTTAATAATCACATTCAAACATCCGCGTGTAAACATTTGCTTAGATTTCTTGAATGGCAATTATTGCGCGTACTTAATTGCATTCAATGATTGCTTTTGAAGAAAGAAAATGGCACCATGTTAATGGATCTTAACTCTGTGTCGCAACACCCACGAGACGATAACGGTATTCTCACACCGCCACCACACGGTAGCAAGCGCCTTATAAAGTTTAAGTGACCGTCAAACAGACAATCATAATTCCCAAATCAAGAGATGTATGCCACATACAGTATACGGTACCGATATTGTTAAAACGTACCGATTTAAACAAAGCCAAACAACTGTTTTGAAACGACACGGTGCGAAGATTTCAAGCCACGCGCGATTCCGATTTCCGACATTATACAGGTATATCGATAAAAATCGCAATCCCTACGTATCACAACACAAGAGTGACAAGCGACAGCGAAATAAATTAACGCGACGAAGGCCATAATGTTATTTCTGTAAAAGCAACGTTTCATAGATCGCGGCGATGGTACGAAGACGTAGCGAATCTAGACGTTTCGATACGTAAAACAGTGCAAAAATATTTTTAGAATGTTATTCGTTTCACCTTTATGCCACGGTGAAAGTCAAACTCGGGTATTAGGTTAGTGGAATTGCTAGTATTATCGCATTGCGGGTGATTGATTTTTTTTAAACATAACTCGATAGCAATGCTCTGCGATGTTATTTACAGTCCCTGAGGTGACGGTGTGGCTGTTCAATAAAAAAAAATTGAGCGTGTAATTGTGCACACACGTACGAATTGACACTTATATACAACAAAACATTCTTCTTTTATCTTATATTTTACATAGGTAGGTTAAATAATAGTATACTCATGCCGTCCCGGCGGTGAAACGTTAAACGAAAACGTGACGTTAACGAAAACGTTTAGGCCTTTATTGAGAATAACTCTTCACCACCTGATGGTAAGTGGATGATGTGGTCCATAGACATCTACATAAATCCTCGATTAAGATTCAAGATGTAGATGCGTTGCGGTTGAGGACTAAGATGTGATGCCTCGTTTCCAGCTCACATTCACCACACGAAACATAGCAACATTGAACTGCTATTTCACTCTGGTATTCTGTGAGAGCGTCGGCCTTGCCCGGTCGAGCCGACCCATATATACACTATTATAGACCATCTTCGCCTGTATCAAAGAAGTTCAGTCTATGTCATGAAAATCCGAATGACTTTTGAATCACTAAAATATAGCTGAACATATATACATTCGGAGGTTATACTGATGTGTCGAGAGCTCTGTCACTCTGCTACCATTGATCGTGCCCTCCAATCACACCGTGATAAAGTTACAGCTTATATACATCCCTCTGCTGAGCACAGGACTGCTCTCATTTCTGAGAGGGTTATAGGGCAAGGAAATGTCCGTCGCGGTGCTCCAATGTGAGTTAGCGTAATTCCCATGTCTTCGAAATATTTCCTTTTCTTATTTCTCAGAGATGTTAATCAGCAATTAAAATTGTAACTTACAATTTCATACGTGCCGTCGGGGATCGAATCCGGGCTGCTTGTGTACTGTGAAATTTACAGCGACTCTTAGTCCCTGAGCTACCACGGCTGTATTATACCGTGTATTATGAGTTAATGTGCAAATGGTACTGTGGTAGTTGTAATTATAGTACACGAGTAACCGAACGAAACTAAAAAAATACGTGGTTTTTAATGACTAGTTTGGGGCGCCCGCCTACCAGTTGTGTTTGTGTGTTTTCTGTTCAGACTCGGGGCCCTTTTTTTTTTTGGGTTGGGCCTTGGGTGTTGCTTAAAATAGTTTGAGCTCGCTTCTACGCGGGTGATAATATCTCAACGCATCTAAGCAGTCAAAATAACTTGAGGTTTACATCAGCATCAAAGCAGGACTTTCGTCCCAATAGTTCACATGCGCAGACATTTAATACACAAAATTGTACCACTTTAACGTAAAAAAATCTACTTAAAACCATGTATATATATTACATTACTACAGGAGCAGCAATCTGCCGATGAGTTCCCGAAAACTCTAACTCTAACTTTGAGCAACAGCACATAAGAACACGTGTAAAAAAATCAGAACTGACAACGGTCAATGGTTCAGGGTCATTCTCAACAATGACCTTCGTCCGCAAATCGCACTGAAAAAAAAAACAACTTAATAATGGCTCGCTTACAGATAACACGTTACGCAATCGTCGTTAACAGTCGCAAACATTGCGTGGCGCAAACAGCGCGCTTGAAATGGTAATCACACAGAGGGGCAATGTAAATAGCCATCGGCGATAGCGCTGTTTAATGCCCATCACCGCGATAGGAGACACGGCCGCGCTGCAAATTGCCGCACACTCGTGCAGCATTAATTCGTTCGTTCGAAAGTGCCGGGAGACGATACGCGGGAAATGCGTACGTTGACCTCGATACCTCGAAACTCGCCTACTTATACCTAGTGATCATGACGCCTTCATTAATTGTGTGAATGGAAAATTAAAATTGTATACATCAACAAGGCACCTCAAACAAGATAATAAATATTTTTATTGGGTCCTAAATATTAAACTTGCCTATATAATCTTGCGCTATAAAACATATTATTATCTTGTTAACATTTTCTAGTGTTTTTTTTAATTTTGTAGTTTTGGCATCACCAACATAGAGCTTTACCAGAAGCTATACTAGATTATGTTTATAAAGTTAAAAGCCGACTTTAAAAATAATAAACATTATAATTTCCAAATAAAATCAACAGTTTTGTATATCGAAACGAAGAATTAATGCTACAAATTCAGATGTATTCAAATTATGTGCAAATTAATTTGTTCTTTGATTCGGTTCTAACATTTTGTTTTTTAATATTTTAATTTTTTTACCTTTTCTTTTTTGAGCGGACTAAACAAAAATGATGCCCTGCCGGTTCCAATAAATTGGTAAATGCTGTTTTAAATGCTACATTACCATGTGGAAGGTAAACATCGTGAGTTCGTAAGGAAACCCAAATGTGTATAAAGTGAAATATTATCGAAGTCCGCCAACAAACATCGTAGCAGCGCGACGGTGGCACCATAACCCTCACAGAAATGAGAGGATGCCTGTTCAGCAGTGGGACATATAAAGGTAACTGTAACTTCATCTTATGTTGAACAATAATAAGCGCAGGGTGACAAGAAGAACGTCACTTCAAAATTTCATCCCCTAATTTTGCAACCATTATTGCGCAGCACCAATACCTCAACAAAATGTCACTATCATGCTGCTGCTTCAAATCCAAAATGATGTTTATTTCAGAAATTATTATATTAACAAGTTATTAAAAATGTTCCAATAATTACATGTACTGAGAAATTCTTGTGCAAAGTTGATCCATTCTAACCAATTCTATCAGCAAAAATATCACTTTCATATAAAAAAGAATTTAAACATCGTTTCATAATCGGTGAAGATACAAAAAATGCAGTCGAACTAACAACCTCCTCCTTATATAAAGTCAGTTAAACACAAAATAATGACATAAGCGGCATAGGCACGGCGGAGATGGCGATAAAACTAAGAAAAACACGCCACACGAGGTCAACAACCTTGCGTAGATTACTAACGCTTACCTACTTCGCGATAGTACACTATTCACTAAACAGCAAAACGCAAACCGGCTGGGAATATGTAGAACAGTGTTGAAAAGAATTTACATTACAATCTCCAAGTATTAAGTAACGCATTACGAATTCTCCTTCCGGTTCAATTGCAGTGAAATTTTAGTAGGTGTTACTTGGTACTACGCAAAACAAAAAAAAAGTTTTTATGTTGTATATTACGGTGCACCAACGAGCACACAGACCACCTGGCAGTAAGTGTGTGCTGTACCTGTAGCCCATAGACGTCTACATTAATCCTCAATTAGGAATCAAAATGCAGATGCGTTGTCACCCGTGAGGACTTATATGGAATGCCTCGCGTTTGCAGTAATGTGTCTCCGGTTTTCCACACGCACCATACGACACACAGCAGCATTAAGCATTATTTATTATTTTATCATTATTTCTTATAGAATATTACGTTTACCAACTATTTTATGTTATGCAATATTTAACTTATATCACGAATTTATTCTAGTTCTATATTTGATGTGTATTTGAGTCTTTTAGGTGGTTTGGTTGCATAATTTCTATACACAAATGAAGTCAGCTTTCACACTTTACCCTCAATTCATAGTTTTATCACTTTACTCTTAATTCATTACGTGCAGTGCCGTACTAAAAACGCAAATTAACTTTGTTAAGTTACAAAAATGTTGCAAAATAAATAAAAAGAGTTGCTATTTAGGTTGCGATGGTTTATAGCTAAGCTAAAATCTGATGGTGAATTAACGGTCTATATTTAGGAGCAAAACGACTTACATATAATAATATAATGGTTCAGTAAAACAAAAAGAAAATTAGCAAATCTGGACACGATTGGAACCACTATGGTCGTGTCAATAATATTTTTTACACTGTGAAAAGTCTGAATTGATTCGGGTTGAAATTATGTAATAAAGTTAAGTAAAGTTTCTATTTAATATTATTCTTTAATCCCAATTTTTACTTCTTTTTTGTAGTCGTTGCTGCGGATGGATGGTTCTTTGGCTAGGCGTTCAACGTGGAAACGTAGCCAGTGTTCTTGGCATTACAGCGAGGAGTGGGTATATTTCTTTTAGGTTCAGCTAAGTTTAAGTATAGTTTTTAATTTGTGTGTTTGGAATTGTGGCAAATATTGTATATAATAATATTTTATGCAAAATATCTATTTTTAGTTATCTTTATAGTAGATCTTTCTGGTCAGTTTCTACTTAAATGTTACCAATGTCACCGGCTAAGTATTCAGTTAATTGTAATGTTTTGAATCAGGAACTGACTTCCAAAGAAACCGTATCTGCGACTGGTTTGCCACTGGTGATAAGAGAATTGGTCCTTTTCTTTCTAAAATACTAAGTGTAGCCATTCAGCAAGGAAACACAGCCATCATTATTGGCACTATACCGCGAAAAGTAGGACTGTATGATAATTTAGTTTTTAGTTTCATTTTTTTGATTGTAACTAGGTTTAAGCTATCAGAGAGTGATCTTTCTGTTCTTGTACTATTATTTATTCTGTGGAACTATCCAAGTGATCTTAATTTTCATCACATTCTTCTTATTTTCTTTTTTACCTCTTTTACTTTAACTCTTTTACGAAAGTCCAATCTACCATATACAAACCCAACCAATACAGTCCTTTGTGTTGTTAATTTATGAGCTTTATCGCATAGTGTGTCTGTGAACCTAGTGAAAACCGATCTTCCGAGATACAACAGGACAAAGGGAACAGCTTCCATTCTTATCAAATAATATGACAATGAATCACTTACACAAAACATCTATAGTCAAAAGACAAATCCACTCTAAATTTACATTGGATAGTGGACTGTGTAATAAACGATCACAGTCTACCTGAGTGTAAGTGGATGCTGTGGTTTACAGACACCTAATAACACTGTATGATATATTGAATAATTTTTTGCCAGTAAAAAGGGTCTCTGGATCTCGAACACCTATGAAACATTTGTCGCAATTTTCAACTGGTATTATGTATATGAGAGCGTGTTTCTTCCCCGTTCGAGCTTACCCATTCGTGCTACAGCCTTAATGCAGCTGCTAATAAAGTCCATTGCGTCAAAAACTACTTTCAAAATTTGTGATTATTTTAATTAGGTAGGCCTAAGAATTATTTAGATATATATTAACTATAAATTATTCGTAATGAAATGAATCTTTCCCTAGTTTTCCAGAATTTACATCGATAAAGAATTGATCTATTTCAAAATCGGCACGATTTTGTATTGACAAAAAAAACGTTTGCTAAGTCTCGGCGAATTGAAAGCGTTCCGAGTGGGCAGTGGTGCGGGCGCGGGAACACTAGGAACGCAACGTGCTAGGGCTGTCACCTGTCAGACAGACTTTTTTTTTAAATAAAATAAATAGAAATATCAAAAGAACTTACAGTCCACCTAATAGTAAGTGGTTACTGCAGCCTCAGAACATCTGCAACCAATTTCAAGTATAGAAGGATACAGATGCGTTGCCATCTTCGCTGACCAACATTGAACGGCTCATAGCCTGTAATTACATATATGTATATACAACAGTGCAGGCACTTCTACTTGGCTTGGTTTTAATAGAGGGCGATACCATCTCGTTTTAACCATAGTATGGAATTTTTTTAATGTAATGTTCAATTATGTAGGTATATTAGTTAGACTAAGTACCTAAATAAAAATACAAAATGCAAGTAACTTCAATGCCGCCAAATTTCGTGAACGCACTACGCGGCAAACGTCGCGTTACCATCCATATCATCTGGATGCTTGGCGGTCCACCACTGTACGTTTCAAGAGGAGTTTTCTTCCACGTACAACCTCTCTGTGGAATAGTTTACCAGCGATTTTTCCGGACCGATACGACCTGGGGACCTTCAAGAAAAGAGCGTACTCCTTTCTGAAGGGCCGGCAACGCACCTGCAATTCCCCTGGTGTTGCGGTTGATCATGGGCGGCGGTAGTCACTTAACATCAGGTGAGCCGCATGCTCGTTTGCCCCCTCTTCTATAAAAAAAAGTAACTTCATCATACCTTTTATGATTGCCATAAGAACGAACAATAGGTCCTGAAAATCTTAACATAATAATTTCTTATATTTACACGAGCGCGATATTCAATAAAACTAATTTTGCAGATTTTAATTTGTTTCAATTAAACTCATTTTTTAGTTACTTTAGAACTCACTCTTTAGCGTTAGAATAAAACTTTTTCCTCATCTCAGTCCATCCCCTCCACAGAAATCTAAATAATATTGCTTTATTATATATATGCCGTCACCATAGATACTGCTGTGAACGCACTGACGAATACAGTAGTCAAAAAAAGTCCAACCCAACCCTAGTCATGTTTGGAAATCCATTGTTATTTGTTACATAAAACACGGTAATAAGTAACAAAAGACCCGAATCTAATAAAATTTCCCTCATCCCCGTCCATAAGGATCACCGTAGGTCGAGGAGCGGTCGGGCGCTCATTCAGTTTCCTTTGAAGCAACAATATCTAGCGAGATTAAAATCCAAAAAAGTGCTATTTATGCAGGCAATAAAATATTTTGTGAATGAACTTCCATTCATATACTTTTTCAGATTACAAATGGACGAAAGACCGCGTACACACCAGTGTGTTTCACCCACGCGTCTTGACCACCCCCATTCATACTACATATTTTTATACTCTTCTGAATCAAATACTTTAATGAAGGGTCGACTGAGTTTGTTTTCGATGCGATATCACACGTAACCAGCGTTCTTGGCAATATATCATACCAAGAACGCTGGCTGCATTTTCACGCCCAATTGTAAATAATTAAAAAATCATTAGATATTGTTTATCTTAAGCTGCCCTTAGAAACGAGGAGTATCTCAACTCTAGTGTTCTTTACTTTGTGTGTTCTTTACTTTGTACGTGGTGTGTTCTCAATTGTAGACCATTGTAGAGTACTCATATACATTTTGAGCAAAAATTCTACCCCTGAAGATGGAAAAAGGGGTGAAGTTTTCAATGTAACTATTTAAACAACATTTGATATTCTTTAGACAGCCCAAAAAATTCAAAAAATGAGTTATTTCAAAAAAAGTAAGAGCCGACTTTAAATAATTAAAAATAAAAATAATTTCCGCATAATAACTTCAGAAGTCGAGGCTTTAATACTATTGTATACTGTAATTGTGCGGAGATTAATTTATTTAAAGAATTTATTAAATCAATTTTAAACTACTTATTTTTTAAATATTTCATGTAACAACCCTTAACCCTTTTGAAGTTCACTCGCATGCACCAGTTGACGCATTTTAGCCAGGTCTCTCCGTATCTCGATGGCGGCGGACAAAGGTATTGCCGAACGTCGACAGCGGACCAGTCATCCCGAAGCACTGGAGGCATTTGCATCGGATTTGCAACATGTAACAATGCAGACGCTATGATCCGTTACGTGTTTACGCGCAACGTGTATTGAATCCGCCTTTCAGTTTGTTCTTGTATACGAATATATTTAACGGTTGTGCATTTTGAGTAATCCAATTACAACATCATTCGCTACTTTTTGTTTAACTATCCTATCACAAAAAAAGTAAAGTTGAAGCCTATATAAGTACGCTTTTTCATCGTAATTTTATGATCAATCTGCAATTTAGAAACCATGCTTCCATGTTAATCTTGTTAGGTAACAAAATGTGCTCGCATACAAAATGCAAAGTATCGCCTTACTGTGTATAGCGAAATAAAACTTAGTGATTAATTTTTTACGTTTATTTTATAGTTTTGATCTTGAGACCGCCTATCAGAAGTCCACTGCTGAAAATAGGCCCCAGATTGCCTCATACGAAGGATTTTTGCCATAGTTTTTATGTTCAACAAGCGGGTTGATGATAACTTCAATTTTCTTACATTTTTACTTGTATCAGGAATATGTTGCCACACATCTCTTATTTCACTTCCCTCAGTCGGCTGTCACGACGTGGTATTACCTAATCATTTGTATGTTTAGCATACGTTATACGTAATTTAGTTCAAACACTTGGTTTAAAGGAACATTCACTCTTAAGAGCCAGTAAGAGCGATTTTCAAAAATTTCAAACGTAAAAAAGAAGAAATCGCATCAATCAGGCCAAGATAGGCAGCGGTCGTTGAACCCGCGCGCGCGCCTATTCGCTCTCGACAAACAGACTAAAAATAGCGCGTGACGTCATCTGTTTACCGCCGTAGGCAAGGTTAAACAGAGCCGCGCTCGCGTTTACGCGCCTCGTGAGTAATTCGCGTGCAAGTAGAGTCAGATTACTTTTTACAATCGCTCTTGTTATATATTGCCAGTTGTAAAATTTCAGCAGTACATTAATTTCTTGTCACAAACAACTATATTACTTTTAATAAAAAACTGAAATATAGCGAGTTATTTTTTATAACTTGTTGTGTATGTTTAGCAGTTGACTTTTCATAGGCTGTAACGATTATGAGACTACAATGGGTTTGATCTATTATTCTCCTTATAATTTGATATAATTTGATTTGATAGATAAAATTACCGTGTTCATAGTTTCATTCTTAAAATAAAATTGGATATTATAGATAATTTAGAGCATCAGAGAGCAATGTGTTTTTGGTGTGGGTTAGTCGGTCACACGTGCCTTTTATATTGTTATCGGGCATCCACATTTGCAGGCGATATCTTCGAATTTTTATTTAACTATCAAAACAAACGTACACTTTGTCATTACAACACACTGTTGTAATGACAAAGTGTACGTTTGTTTAAAGCTAAATGTAAGTTAGTAAAGTTACAGCTTAATAAGTCCTACAGCTGGGCACAGCCTTCTAAAATTTCTGAGAACGGACTGACTGGCAACTGGCTCGTTAGGTATGTTGTGATAGTTCCAGTGTGATTTAATCCCACTGGGACTATCACACAGGTAATACCCGCGTTAACGAGGTCACTTCTGGTAGTGTAAAATATCCTTTACAGTTGACAGACAGTCCTCGAAACTCGTTTTTAGCCAAGGAATATTTATATACATATATAATTCTTCTGTCCGTATGTATGTGACTGAATTCCTAAACGACTGGACCAATTTTGATGACATTTTGTGTGTGTGATTAAGTTGTTTCGAGTACAGTGGATACAGACGATTTTTCCTCGTTATTAGCGTAATCATACACAGAATATAGGGAAACTTATATCTCACGCTGTGTTATAATAAGTCGCAATATACTGACAAACACGAAAACGATTACGATTCGCTGAGAGCTAATTTAATAATTTGCTTGTTACATAATATTGACCTTGGCTCGAACTTGAACTCAAAACCTAGGCAGGTGGCACTGACCACTGAGTCACGCAGATATCACTTTGTTATTATATATTCATATAGTTGATATTTATATATTGCGTACTTGTTACATTTCCCTCAGTTTCATGGGAAACTAAGTTATATGTTCTTTGTCTACAAAATTGAAGTGATGAAATGACCAGAGAACTTACAATCCACCTGATGCTGAGTAGCTTCTGCAGCCCATAGACGTCTACAGCCTTTATCTGAGGACTAAGATGGAATTCCTCACAGTCCGTAATTATACTGGCTCTCTGTGCCCTTAAGACCAGAACACAGCAGTGCAGGCACCGCTGTTTGGTAGCAGGAACAGATGAGAGATCTGCCCAGACAGTGGCACCTATATGCATCCAAGAATTAGCTTAGTCGAGAAAGTTCTAAACATAACAATATTATTAAACGTCTTTTCTTCTTATCAAACAGCCCATCAAAAGTGCACATTCCCATAGAACTTCCTTATACGGATACATTTGCTAAAGTTGCTGCCCTGGGCTAGCGCACTGACAAGCGCAGTTTTTCATTGTTTTGAAATAATCTCTTACGGCACTAACTTTATAAAAGTGTATTAAATATAAAAATTGCCTTTTTTTAAAAATCGCCTTGAAATTGTAGAAGGGGTTACTCCTAACAGGCAGGAATGGAGTTCTGTCACCTAGAAACCACCATCCTTAGAATTTCTGTAGCAGAAACATCAATGAACTTCAGTTTGAATGGCAAAAGCCTTAAGAGTAAAGTATAAAGGCCGATAATTCGATTAATCTTTATAATTCTTCCGTACGTGTGTTTGTCACTGAACTTCTCCTAAACGGCTGGACAATAATAAAAATTTTGTGTGTGTTACTGCACTCGGTAGGTGGTGTCGAGGTCGGAACATCAACAGTGTGAAGCCGGGACGCATAGCCAAATAAATATATTATAATACATTAAGTTGCGTGGTAGAGTCATGCAGCAGTTATATTAGTAGTATAGTTGTAACACGAATGGGTCGGCTCGACCGGGGAAGAACCACGCTCTCACAGAATACCAGCGTCAAATAGTAGCTTACCTAATGCTGCTGTGTTTCGTATGGCGAGTGTGGAGAACCGGAGACCCTTTTGCTAGAAACAAGGCATTCCATCTAAGTCTGGACGGATGACAACGCATCTGCATTTTGATACGTAATCGAGGATAGATGTCTATGGGTCGCAGCAACCACTTACCATCAGGTGGACTGTGTGCTCGTTTGTCATCCTATCCTATAAAAAATACTTTTAGAGTGAGGTGTGGTGTCGACGCAAGGGAATCTATCAACCGACTTCACTAGTACTTTATCATTACTGGAACTGTGCAGTGGCGGTAGGGATGCCAAATCAGAAAAACAAAATAACTGCACAAAATTTAAAAAAGGTCGCGATTTTGTGATTTGTCGAGAGATATAACTATTAAAGTTAAAAATGTAAAATAGAAAGTTTATTTTTTAAATGAATAGGCTATAAAAAGACGTAACATTGTTGACACATAATTAATTTAAGTATGCTTAATGTTTATATTGTCACACTTATTCCGCATTGGACTTTACTCTTAAAAGGATTCAAATCGGTGGACTCAGTAAAGATTTATAATTAAAACAACTTACTTCAAAGTTCAGTCTAATCTCAAACTCAGCTTTTATTAAATCAAAGGCAGAGCTGTGATGTGTAAAGACAAGCTGTTTGCCCGGAGATTTTGAGTTTTGTCGGGAGTCTGGTGATTATTTAAAATGTCGGGAGAATCCAGAGCCAATCCCGACGATCTGGCAACCTTAAGTGGCGGTGTAAGAATATATAGTGCCACATCGTGCCGTGGGAAAAAATTAAACGGAGATATGAACCAGCATCATAACAATTAAAACTAATAAACATTGCGGCTGTCAACCGACCTGCCAAGAAAACCTTGGCAAAACCTCTCCTACGAAGGCTATCTACGGGGGACGCCTATGCTCACCAGTGAAATTTTGGAAAAGTGGTGAGCTTAGGTGAAATTTTACAAAAAGGGAATCCATCAGCCCATTATTCCCGTGGATGTCGTAAGAGGTAACTATAGAATATGCCAGAAAAATATTATGGTATCTAGTAAATGAAGGCATGACCATCTAGATTACGCCAGACGATAAACACCAAAACCAGCGACGGGAAGCAACGTCAAAGGTAAAAAGCCTGTGTTGCCACAATCGTCAATCTAATTGCCAAGCGTGATAATTAAATTTAATGTTACTAGTATGTTGAGCAATAGACTTTTAAGGATGGAAAATGATAAATTTTATAAAACACAAAAAATTTAGAAAAAACTGAGATATGTTGAGCTAATTGAGTTTTGGTTTAAGTTGAGCTATATATTTTCACTACACTAACACAATATACTCGTAGTAGAGGCCGAGTAATGGCGGTGTAAAAATAACCACTACTTTATTATCATCCCGTGGGTGTCGTAAGAGGCGACATAGAGAAACAAATCGGGAGATAGGCAGCAGCATCTTCCTGATAACGACTTAAAATAAAAAAAAACTGCGGTTGCCAACCCGCTTGCCAAGCGTAGCAACTATGGCAAATATCCCACCATATGACGCAATCTATGGAGAGTGCCTATGTTCAGCAGTGGACTTAAATAAGTTGTGACGGTTACGGAAACGGTAGCGCTAACACATTATCTAAAAATATTTATAATATCCAAAAATCTCCTCACAAAATTCGTATTATTTTCTCTTTGTAAGATTAAATAACATATTATATAAGTATATATCACGTAGTTCTTAGTTCATAACAGTTCTTAACAAATCTTCGTACAGCACGTGTACGTGTACGTGTAGAAGGTAACCAACACGCATCACTTTGTATGTAGCAGAGCTACACGAATGGATCGGTTCGACCGTAGTAGAATCACGTTCTTACAGAATACCAGAATGAAATAGCAGCGTGATGCGTTTCATACGGTGGGTATAGAGAACCAGAGACCTTGTTTTGGAAACGCGACATTCCATCTTAGTCCTCGGAGATGACAACGCATGAGCATTTGGATTCTTAATAGAGCCTAGATGAAGATGTCTATGGGACACAACAACCACTAAACTGTGTGCTTGCTAGTCACGTATCTAATAAAAAGTCCTAATTCAAAAGAAAAATTTAAAGGACATAAGCAGTTAAGTTTTAGGATAAA
The DNA here is from genome assembly GCA_907164705.1 of Parnassius apollo. Lineage (NCBI taxonomy): Eukaryota > Metazoa > Arthropoda > Insecta > Lepidoptera > Papilionidae > Parnassius > Parnassius apollo. Next base: position 1,526,926 of record CAJQZP010000644.1, on the reverse strand, counting down.
CCACATTTTCTTAACATATTTTTCGAATCAAAAATCAACAGTGAAACAAAAACGATAGAGCGAGTTAAAAAACCCTTTCAGGGCTGCCATTACGCTAAAAGCGCCACTATCTCACAAGCTCCAGCGCTTAAATAACAAAAGGGGAAAAGTATTTTAGTGCCAACCTTTGTCTTATCTAGATTTTAATGGAACCGATTGTTAAGCACCGATTTTCTACGACTGCTGTAAAGACTATCTGCTGTTTTGTTAAAAGATTTAAGTGAAATGTCGCAGTCAAAGGCGCGAGTTGGGATTTTAGTTACGTAATAGTATAAATATTAGATAATTTTTAGATAACTCACGTGGTAGAGCCATGCTGCAGTTATATTAGTAGTATAGTTGTAGCACGAATGGGTCGGCTCGACCGGGGAAGGACCACGCTCTCACAGAATACCAGCGTGATATAGTAGCTTAATGCTGCTGTATTTACGTATGGTGAGTGTAGAGAACCGGAGACCCTTGTTACTGGAAATGAGGCATTCCATCTCAGTCCTCGCGGGTGACAACGCATCTGCATTTTGATTTGTAATGGAAGGTAGATGTAGATGTCTATGGGCCGCAGCAACCACTTACCATCAGGTGGACTGTGTGCTCGTTTGTCACCCTATTCTATAAAAAAAAAAAAAAAAAAAAAGATAAAGGCCTACTTAAATCAGTTATTGCTATCAGATTACGGTAGCGCCTAAAAGAAGGGTATTTTGACTAATATGTAGGTATCGGTATTTATACATGGAAGAACTACGCTGCAGCTATATATTATGTATTTGGACGAATGGGTCGACTCGACCCAGGAAGGACCATGCTCTCACAGAACATCAGCGTAAAATAGCAGCTTAATACTGCTGTGTTTACATATGGTGAGTGTAGAGAACCGGAGACCCATTTTACTGGAATCGAGCCATTTCATATTAGTCCTTAAGGGTGACAACGCATCTGCATTTTGATTCTTAATCGAGGTTAAATGTAGATGTCTATGGGCCACAGCATCCACTTACCACCAGGTGGACTGTATACTCGATTATCACCCTTATCCTATTAGAAAAAAACTAAAAAGAATATTGAAATATACAGTGTATGATAATGAAAGGGATTCATGAGTTCATACCAAATTAATTTCATATTGCTAGTGATGATATATGGATCTGAGACGTGGTCTTTCACAGCTTAGCGTATGATGAAGCTCAAGATCACTTAGCGAGATAGGAAGAGGGCTATGGTCGGAACTTCTCTGAGTAATAGAGTTTGTAATACTAGAAGAAAATTAACCAACATAGACGAACTGATCAGTAAGATGAATGGCAATGGGCCGGTCATATAGCCACGACAAACCACAAGGCGATGAGGAAGAATAAGAAAGGTTCTCGAGTGGAAGGCTCGTAACGATAAACGCGTTATGTGCATTATACGTGGTAGAGCCATGCTGCAGCTATAGTTGTACATGAATAGGTAGTCTCGACCGGGGAAGGACTACGCTCTCATAGAATATCGGCGTAAAATAGCAGCTCAATGCTGCTGTGTTTCATGTGGTGAGTGTAGAGAACCGGAGATACTTTTTAATGGAAACAAGGCATTCCATCTTAGTCCTCAGGGATGACAACGCATATGAATTTCGATTTTTAATTGAGGATAAATGTAGATATACCCATTTAACATCAAGTGGGCTGTGTGCTCGCTTGTCACGCTTATTCTATAAAAAAAAGATGCAGGAGTCTGGCGACGCAGGTCCATACTATGTGGCATTCTTGTTGTGATGGGCTATAGTGATGTTGTTGATGATTGAACTAATAAGAGCACTGCTATGTGTAAATTTTTTTGTTATAATTATTTACTACAATAATACATGCATTACTGGTTTGTTGGAGACAAGTTTTATAATGAGAAGAAAGGGTTGAGATAGAACCTTTAATAAATAAATTTTTGTATATGTATGTATGTATGTGTGTGTATGAATAGGCTTCTTCTTATTACTTAGGTAGTAAGTAGAGCGGAAAAAATCTGCCTTGCGTTACTTCTGCGTTACTGCGCTTTGACGAGCTTCACTCGTTAAATATACACGTGGGTCAGAATGACGTACGATTTTAAAAATATTAATGTAAATTTAAAGACTAGGTTCGCAGAGTGTTTGTAACGAGATGGATCACACCTGGATAATGTTATTATCAAAAAATAATTTTCCCATTACCTTCTTTAATTTAAGAATACATTAATTTGTATTTTAGTTTAATGATTTCTTATATTTACGCGAACATTGCACATGATTAAAACTACTTTTACGGATTTTATCGCGTTTATTTTTATTTATTTTTATTCCCGACGTTTCGGGCGCTTTCCAGCACCCATGGTCACGGGGGACTGAGATGACTGACGTCCCGATGTCATTGTCAAACCCGAAACTGCAGACGTTCAACGTTCCGGGAAGTCTGCAGTTTGTGATCATATCCTAGACGGCCCCAACCATTACATCAGATTTGATGGACCACAAATCCTCGCGAAAGAACACCGATTCCTACCAAGGATGATACGTGAGGCTATTGAAATTAAAAAACATCCTAATTTCAATAGAGAAGGAGGCTGGGTACTACCACCTGCTTGGGATCCTATAATCAATAAAATTAAAACTAAACCCAAGCATACCACTGCAAGACCTCAGGACATTGTCAGTTCATTTTGCATAGATCGGACCATAAACAATAATTAAAAAAGCTGAAGGTACTCCGGGTTTAACAATGACATCGGGACGTCAGTCATCTCAGTCCCCCGTGACCATGGGTGCTGGAAAGCGCCCGAAACGTCGGGAATTAAAAATAAAAAGTAAAAATAAACGCGATAAAATCCGTAAAAGTAGTTTTAATCATGTTGTATTTTAGTTTTTTTATTTCGTACTTTCTGACGCAGCCTGTATATTTTATATTTCTTTCCTGCGGGGTAGCCAACATGACTCTACAATCTCTCGTATAATGCTATAAAAAACTATAACCATGAATGAGAATGACAAATCTGAACGTTAAGCCACGAGACATAGGTGTTAAGGGGTGGTGTGGTTTTTATGTTCCTCGTTTATTTTTTTGAAGCTTCGCGCTTTTTTCGGCCAAACGCACCCAGCGTCGACATTATTAATTTTACAGCGTTTTTATTGCATTGGGTGACAAACGAGCACACAGTCCACCTGATGGTAAGTGGATGCTGCGGCCCATTGACTCCCACATTTTATTCTCCATAAGGATCAATATGTCACCCCTGAGGACTAAGATAGAATGCTTCGATTCCAGTAAAAAGAGTCTCCGGTTCTCTACACACACCATACGACAACACAGCCGAAATACGCTGCTATTTTACGCTGGTATTCTGTGAAAGCGTGGTCCTGCCCCGGTCGAGCCCACCCATTTGTGCTTCAACCACGTAAAACGTAAACGCTTTCTAGATATATATAGAGTTAACGACAATGGACAGTCATCTTGGACGATATGAGGTAGTGAGTCTTATACCGCCTCTCCAATCAAACGAGGGGGAGGACACCAGCGTCTTCCGAATAACACTATCTAAACGACCTGCCAAGCGTGCCAACTATGGATAATATCCTATAGAGACCTATGTTCCTCAGTGCACTTTAATAGGCTGTTACAAATTAATATTTCGTTTATGAAAGTTTACTTACCGATATTCTTACTTCGAGTACGTTGTTCTTAATTTAGTTAGGTATTAGTAAATCAGCACCTTAAATTATAATTGACAGTTTCGGTGGTATCGAAGCCGGGAGTCGAACTCCGGTCGCTAAATTAATTAATGGTGACAATTGCCACGAACTACTAAAGGGCTTTTTTTATTTTATTGAGTTTCTACATTTATACATACCTACATACATAAGCACTCACGCCTGTCACCCAGAGGGGTAGGCAGAGACTACAGACATCCGTTTGGCACGATCCTGACACACCTCTCTCGCCTCTTCCACATCTATATACCTACGCATACATACTCATCGGTTAAGGGTACGGTTTCTACATTTATCTAAACCAAAATGAGTATTTAAACTACTATGTAAAATTAAATATAGCTTTTAACATTTAAATCTATACGTTTTATGGGTTCGCAACACAATGTCAGCTTTCGGTTTTGATGAATGGCATCCTGCAAATAATTGTCTCTAGTGCCGGATTCGATAGGGAGGTTGGGTAGGGAGGGAGGATTGAGGGCGGGACAGGGCCGTGACGTCACGGGCCCTTGCGGTCGACGGCCTCAACACCTCAACAGCTGACAGTTGGGCACGATCCTTTATCGGGGACAGTTACATAACGGCTACCATTTTGTTTGTTGTGTGAACTACTACACGTGTAATATATAAAAATTATATAATTCGAATAAAATTCTTTTATATATAAAAATAATGATAAGGATAATATAGTTTATTCGCTAAAATGGTACATTAATGATGACACATATTTGTATATAGTCCTAGTCCTTAATTATTTTCGTATATGGCATGCGAAAATAATTAAACATAATATATTGAATCATTATTTTCATAATTAAGGAAGTCAGTAAATTTATGTACATAATAAAAATCAAATTAGATAAGATAAATTAAAATTACAACTGTCATGTCAATCATTATTAAATATAGAAAAAAAAATATCAAAGGAGTATTTTTTTGTACAGAACATTAAATAAATATAAATGTTTAAAATTTGGCTATGTCAAGTATAGGTTACGAGATTCTATTCATTTAAAAAGTATTTTAATGCACTACACATGCATCATACACTTTAATTATAGCACGGAAAATAGGAATAAAAGAATATTATGTCATCTCGTGCTGTGTAGGTCAAGGAGCTAAACTGTTCAAAGCACCTCGCTTAGTATTTTAACTAGCCTTCAGAGGTATTGCAATTTGTTTTACAAGATATACGTGGTAGAGCCACGCTGCAGCTATATTATGGTTGTAGCACGAATGGGTCGGCTCGACCGGGGAAGGACCACGCTTTCATTAAATACCAGCGTAAAATAGCAGCTTCATGCTGCCATGTTTCGTATGGTGAGTGTAGAGAACTGGAGACCCGTTTTACTGGAACCGTACTCTAGGTAAGTACTCTATATTAGTACTCAGGGGTAGCAACGCATCTGCATTTTGATACTTAATCAAGGTTAAATGTAGATGTCAACGCGCCACAGCATCCACTTACTATCAGGTGGACTGTGCGCTCGTTTGTCATCCTTATTCTATAAAAAAAATTATAATTGTAATAAAGTAATATTTATTTTAATAAAGCAGTATACGTTAGTTTCAATGGGCACAGTATGGCGTTAACAATCGTTCACTTTAATTAGCCCTGTGGAACTGTGGTGACTCACTACTAACAAGCATTTTAAGCTTACTTTGAGTGGTTGAACGGGAGTACTGGTAACTATTATTTATTCTGTGGCATTTGTAATGTAAATAGCGTATTGCGTTTGAGAAAGGAATACTAGTAGTATTCCTTTCTCAAAAAAAAAAAAGAGTTGAAGGCCTGTAAAGACAGATGACATACCCCGAACACCCGATATATCTTTACAAAACAAGTGGGTAAAATTAAAAATTTTATTCAACCGACTTCAGTATAATTAAAATGAGAACAACAGTCTATTAAATATACATTATTAAGGATAACTCAAAAACTAGTAGTCAGATCTTGATTAAATTCATGTGGGATCACCACAGAAATCTAAATAATAAGACAATATTATTTAGATTGCTGTGGGCACCACAAAAGAAACACCAACTTTCAGATAAAAAAATAATCATCAAAACAAAATCGGCTCACCTAAAGAAAAGTACACATAAAAAAACAGTACAGTCGAATTGAATACCGTTCCTTTTTGAAGTCGGTAATAAATACGGCAAAATCTAATACGATAATCAATACACATACCAATAGCGAGCTCAAAAAGAGGAAAATAATTTACGACGGGGATAACCTACAATAAAATCTATCGGAGTTTTTATTTAAAAAAAAAACATGTTGGCTTCTGAAAATATAATTGAACATAAGTCTTTAGAAAGTTGGCTTTGTTCCCACGCTTGGTAGACAGCATGGCTCACCGTGACCGCTCTCAAAACTTTAGAATGGCCATCTTTGCGACTGTTATAACTACCATATTACGTTTTTTTTTTAAATAAAGTAAGGTGACAAACGAATTTACATTAACTGTGTTGTTAAATGGCACCTATGAAATTGTTAAGTGCTGATTTACCAGGTGCTCGGCGGTGAAGGAAAACACCGTGAAGAAATCTGCATATCTGAGAAATTAGAAAAAAAATAAAAGACATTTGAAGTTCGCCTACAAGCATTGAGGCAGCACGGCGGACATTTTCTTGCCCTAAAACACTCTAAGAATGAAGGCAATGAGGAAGCCTGTGCCCAGCAATGGGACGTGTATAGGAAGTAACTTAAGTTTTTAACTTTGACTAATGGACAGTCCAGCCCTTGGATATCTGCAACCAATGTCACACATAGAACGCTACAGGTTGCTGTTAATACTAAAGAGTAATATGGAATGCCTCTCAGAATAATTTTACTAGCTCTCAACACCCTTCAGACCGAAAAACAGCAAGAAGACAGTGCCTTCATGCTGTTGCTACTTGTCCGCAGACATCGATGGCATCTACCCAGGCTCCTAGATAGAAAAAGCAATCCTACCACGTACAAAAAAGGACAAAGAAGTGTCCACTACGTTGCCCCAATGCGTGTCGTCGATTTTTTTACAGTTTTAGGGTTCCGTAACATCGATAAGGGTCCGAAAACATCGTGAGGAAACTTGCATGTCTAAGGAATAAGAAAAAAAATATTTCGAAAACATGTGAAGTTCGCCAACACGCATTGGGGATGCGCGGCAGACACTTCCTGGCCCTAAAACCTTCTCAGAAATGAGGGGAGGCCTGTGCCCAGCAGTGGGACGTATATAGGCTGTAACTTTACCAGAGTTCCTTAGCCGAACTTAACCAAAGCGATCCTATTACTAAGCCTACGCTGTCCGTCCGTCCGTCTTTCAGCGGGCTCTAGCTCATAATCCGTAATAGGTAGACAGTTGATATTTTCACAGAATTTATGATTCTGTTGCCGCTACTAACAACAATAGAAATAAATTAAAAATTAAAGAGAGCTCCCCTACAAGAAAACGTGTTATTACGATGGTACGGAACCCTTCATGCGTGAGTAACCGATTCGCACTTGGCCGGTTTTTTAAGAATTATTGTACCATTAAAGAGAATGTGATTGATAATGACCCCTGGGAATGAGGTGATCTTTACCATGTCGTTTTTAATTGTTTAAATATTTAATTTCATAAAATATATTGTAACTTAATGTTTATAAAGTCCCGCTGGGTATTCTATCTGATTTTTCCCAGGTCAGAGGTTTTCCCAAGCCAGTGGTAAAAGAATAAATAAATTTCAATAAGTATTCTTGCAATCTATATTTACTAAAAAATATTTAATTCTATTCTATAAACAATTATCATTAATAATAGATCTCAAACCACTTTTGTATCACTAAGCCCCTGTCTGAACGCTATCGCCGGAACGCTGGTCGTCAGGATGTGACCCGTATTCTCCAGGGGAATAAACTCAGTGCGCGAATTTAAGGTCAATCACTCTTCAGCTTCACTGACTGCCAGACCTCGTTACATTCAAAATTGTTTTGATCGTCGAACCACAAATATATTACGTGCTATTAAATCGGCACGTGTAACTTCGGGATATTAGAATATTTGTCGTAAGAAAGTTCACAGACAAACCGAATAATAATTTTTTAAGTATTAACCGTAACATACACAGAATATCAGCGCGAAATACCAACTTATTGCTACTGTGTTCTGTGTAGTGTTTTTTATGGTAACTAGGCATTCTATATTAGGCTTTGGGAATGGATCATGCAATCGCATCAACATTTTGATTCTTAATGAAGGATAGTTGTAGGTCCTACTAATCATCAAGTGCACTGACTGTGTACTCGATTGTCACCCTTAATTCTTAAAAAAAAATTACTGCAAAAATTAAATACGTTTACCACCAAAAAGCACAACTTAGACGATCTTTATCATTTGATTCAGTCGTTTAAACCAAAATCGATACCAGCGATCTGCCCTGGCTTGGCACGGGTGGTTTCTGGAGCTCGACAACATCGACAACCTACCGGGCCCAATTGTGTATCTAACCCATTCTCAAATAATTTTAATTACACACAAAATTTCATCAGAATCGGTCCAGGTGCTTAGGAGTTCAGTCACATATACATGGACAGAAGAACTGTATTATATATATTTGAATGTATTTAGGATAAACATTCAACTGTTAAAATATTAACTTAAGTAAGTCTCGCGTGAGCACATGAAATTTAAAATTTAATTTATCCCTTTCAGCAGTACAGCTAACACGCAATAAACTATTCTCTTTCACATTTGAGTTGAAGTAATTTAAAGTAGCTTAACGTAAACTCTGTAAACCTTAATGAGCAACTAGCAAGAAGGTTTTGCACTAAAATATTTATGAAGTGAATAAACTTTTCTTTTAAATTAAAATCAAAGCTGTCTGCTGCGTGACTGTTATGTTGGGAGTGTGGGGTACGCTGCTGCTTTGCTGCTAAAATGTGGGTTGACAGGTAGAGAATGCTTTAAGGCATTAAATCCGCCCCTTGTATCCTTTTTATTTTCCATATAAAAGGATACAAATTATAAGGGGACGCAATAAAGTTTTAAAAAAAATAATTAAGACCTGGGTACTTCTGTGGTTTGGTTTTAGGAAGCCAGTATAATTTCAGGCTGTTCATTCCTTCTCTGTTTTCAGAGGTTTTTTTATAGTATAAGGATGACAAACGAGCACACAGTACACGTAATGGTAAGTGGATACTGTGGCTAAAATTATTTACATTTACACATAGACTATCCTCATTCTACATCTATCCTTAATTTAGAATCTAAATGCAGATATACGTTGTCAATCCTGAGTAATAATATGTAATGTATCGCTTTTAGCAATATGGATTTTCGGTTCATTAGTAAATAGGGTATCCGGTTCTCTAGACTCACCTTACGCAACACATCTATTCTCGATTAAGACAAGGCATCAAAATACATATGCATTGCCACCCCTGAGGATTAAGATGGAATGCCTCGTTTCCTGTAAAAAGGGTTTCCAATTCTCTTCATCCATCATACAAAACACAGTAGCATTAGGCTGCTATTTTACGTTGGTATTCTGTGAAAACGTGCTGCTAACCTGGTCGAGCCAACCCATTCGTGCTACAACTATAATACAGTTGAAGCGTGACTCTTCTAAGTAGTAGGTGTCCAAGAGATGCAGGGGCTACTCATTATCAGAGTGTGACGGCCCAATATTATTATTAATAATTAAATTCAATATAAAGGGGCGTCAAAAATAGTCTTAAAAGATATATATTAAACAATAAAATTACATTAATAACCATAAAGTTAATATAAATCCATTTCAGACATTAGACCAATAACATAGTAAATTAAAGGAAAAATATTGTCTTCCATAATAAATAAATTTATTAAAAACTTGGAAACACATTTAAAATAAGATAATTAATAGAAATACAAGTCGAAAATATTATAAAAATTAAGATAAATAACATTTATAAGATAATTAGAAAATTTGTTGAAAATTGTCTAAGTCGTGGAAGGAGTTCATGTATAAAAGAAAATTTTCCTAAGTTGTTGAAGGAGTTCGTGTATAAAAGAAATTTCCTAAGTCGTGGAAGGAGTTCATGTATAAAAGAAAATTTTCCTAAGTTGTGGAAGGAGTTCACGTATAAAAGTTTCCTAAGTTGTGGAAGGAGTTCACGTATAAAAGTTTCCTAAGTTATGGAAGGTGTTCATGTATAGATGTCTTGTATTGAGGAGCTGCCGGAGATACATACCTGCAGTTGTACATATATATGGGGTGGTCGGGAGCCCGACTGCCTGAAGTACTGTAGCACAATGACTAGTCCTATATTAGGGACTTATGATATTAAACTCACATGATACAAAAGCAATACTATAGAAGGTCTCCATGATGAATTTGCATTACAATAGTAGGGTCGTGGGTTCGAACCCTATATATTAATGACTTATGAAAGTAAGGTCTATGATACAAAAGCAATACTATAGAAGGTCTCTATGATTAATATGCATTACAATAGTAGGGTAGTGGGTTCGCATCCTATATATATGAATGACTTATGAAAGTAAGGTCTATGATACAAAGCAATACTATAGAAGGTCTCCATGATGAATTTGCATTACAATAGTAGGTTGGTGGGTTCGAACCCTATATATGAATGACTTATGGAAGTAAGGTCTATGATACAAAAGAATTATTATTGAAGGTCTCCTTGATGCATAAGCATCGTATGGGGTGGTCGGGTGACCGACTGCTCCTAGTACTGTAGCAAAATGACTAGTCCTTATTAGGGATTTGAAAAGGAATATTACGGTGGCGTGTATGCTGCTTCACGAGCAATTGGTACGAGGTAAACTTGGTCTCGCTAACCGATGTGTCCTAGACATTTCATCTTAGTGCTGGTGGTAAGCGGGTTCGTTGTAGCAATACGGCTTTCCCGTGGACATCGCACACCCATTCCGTTTGTGGGCGACGTCGTAGCGTATAGCGATGCGTCGTCTATCTTTCAGATTGGGATGATGAGTGTGTTTGGTAGCACTTTTAAGTGTAACAGGCATACTCAACTTCATGTCTTAGTGCATTAGCGCTATGATACGTGGAGTTTTGTTCATTGGCGTCTTGGTAGCGTGCTACTATGATACGTTGGTGATATTTTTTATATAACGACAATTAAAACTTTGTTACCAAAATCGATAGGGATCATGTGGGTGTGTTGTGAGGGGGCGCCATCCGTATGATAGTTGCATTGATGCTTACTGCTACTTGCGGTATTGCGTCTTGTGATGGATCTGCGGGTGTGCTGCGCCTGATTCGACGCATTCCTGTGGTTCTGGTCGATGGAGGTATACAATTAACATCTTAGTGCAAATGGTAAGCGGGTTTGTTGTAGCAATACGGCTTTCCCGTGGACATCGCACACCCATACCGTTTGTGGGCGACGTCGTAGCGCATAGCGATGCGTCGTCTGTCTTTCGGATTGGGATGATGAGTGTGTTTGGTAGCACTTTTAAGTGTAACAGGCATACTCAACTTCATATCTTAGTGCATTAGCGCTATGATACGTGGAGTTTTGTTCACTGGCGTCTTGGTAGCGTGCTACTATGATACGTTGGTGATATTTTTTATATAACAACAATAAAAACTTTGTTACCAAAATCGATAGGGGTCATGTGGGTGTGTTGTGAGGGGGCGCCATCCGTATGATAGTTGCATTGATGCTTACTGCTACTTGCGGTATTGCGTTTTGTGATGGATCTGCGGGTGTGCTGCGCCTGATTCGACGCATTCTTGTGGTTCTGGTCGATGGAGGTAAACAAATAACATCTTAGTGCCGGTGGTAAGCGGGTTTGTTGTAGCAATACGGCTTTCCCGTGGACATCGCACACCCATACCGTTTGTGGGCGACGTCGTAGCGCATAGCGATGCGTCGTCTGTCTTTCGGATTGGGATGATGAGTGTGTTTGGTAGCACTTTTAAGTGTAACAGGCATACTCAACTTCATATCTTAGTGCATTAGCGCTATGATACGTGGAGTTTTGTTCATTGGCGTCTTAGTAGCGTGCTACTATGATACGTTGGTGATATTTTTTATATAACAACAATAAAAACTTTGTTACCAAAATCGATACGGGTCATATGGGTGTGTTATGAGGGGGCGCCATTCGTATGATAGTTGCATTGATGCTTACTGCTACTTGCGGTATTGCGTTTTGTGATGGATCTGCGGGTGTGCTGCGCCTGATTCGACGCATTCTTGTGGTTCTGGTCGATGGAGGTAAACAAATAACCTCTTAGTGCCGGTGGTAAGCGGGTTTATTGTAGCAATACGGCTTTCACGTGGACATGGCACACCCATACAATTTGTGGGCGGCGTAGTAGCGCATAGCGATACGTCGTCTATATTTCGGATTGGGATGATGAGTATGTTTGGTAGCACTTTTAAGTGTAACAGGCATACTCAACTTCATGTCTTAGTGCATTAGCGCTATGATACGTGGAGTTTTGTTCATTGGCGTCTTGGTCGCGTGCTACTATGATACGTTGGTGATATTTTTTATATAACAACAATACAAACTTTGTTACCAAAGTCGATAGGGGTCATGTGGGTGTGTTGTGAGGGGGCGCCATCCGTATGATAGTTGCATTGTTGCTTACTGCTACTTACGGTATTGCGTCTTGTGATGGATCTGCGGGTGTGCTGCGCCTGATTCGACGCACTCTTGTGGTTCTGGTCGATGGAGGTATGCAGGTGGTGATGTCTGCTGGGATGTATGGGGGACCTTGGGATGGTGTAAGCCCGACGATAGTCGTATTGATGCTTGTTGCGTTCTGCAGCATTGCGCCTCTGCGATGGTTGTTTGGTGGGAGGCTATTCTCAATGGCTCTCTCTGCGTCTTGGATTGACTTACGCCTGAGTAGCTTTGCCCAAGTCGGGTCCCTTCATTACGGGGCTGCAGACTGTCTGCCCTCCACGATGTTTTATATAACAACATAATATTATATCTCTGTAACTTTCCCACCTTTGAATGATTGAAGGCAACTTGTCGGTGGGTGAGACAAACATGATCGAAAATGCATTTACTCAACGTCAGTGACACAAACCCTTTCTGATGGCGAATTATTACTCTTATCTTATAACTGCCTTTTGGCTATATCTGCCGTTGTATTGGTTGGTGGAGCATATGTATCGACCTCATGCGGGTGGTAGCTGGCGGGAGGATCTGAGGAGACTCTCAAGGCTGCGGCCGAAAGCCGCACAACGTGGGACCCCATTCCCTTGAGGTGAGCGGTAGACTAGTAGCTGTGCTGATCATGCAATTGGTGGTGATGCCATACACTTACATCACGTCTGCAGGAGCGGCGATCTGGCAGGTGGTGGCGCTCACGGAGGGTTTATGGCCAGTGTGCCTATTTGCCTAAACCGTGTGACGTACATTCACTGTGGCTGGATTCGTTCGTATTCTGTTTGGCGTTTACTTTTTTTTACGCATTGACATGCGCGACTTCGGTCGATGTTTGTGCTTACGCACTAGCAAGGGGCCAAGCCTCTTTTACTGGTTCGCCAGTTATTTTGCTGTGGACTACGGTCCAGTTCCCGAATTAGCGTTCCCTTCGGGGGGAGTGCATCAAAATGGTTGGCGCTCACCGTGCACGGCGTGTGCCTCCCCTACATTTTTTAATAAATGTAGGAGAGCGAAGCCCTTGTATCGGGTATTTTGTATAAATATATTTTGAGCCTTTTCCGAGCGGGAAGGGATAAATAATATTAAGTTAATAATGTAAACCTGATACAAGTGGAATTGGGACGTTTTATGTTCTTAACCTTTCTCGAGCCCTGTCTTCGTGAACGGGGTTCACTTAGCTTATAAGGCACTACCAACAGCTTTCAATTGCTCTAGCGAATATTCATTCTTCCAAAAGACACCTAAAAGAACTAAGTTACTAAACAAACACAACGTAAATAAGGGTCCTAACTAAGACGATCACGCCAAAATATTACAAACGGCCTATTATTAAACCTTTAGAAAGATCATTTAGAAAGACCAAAACATATTTTATTTATCCTAATAACATATATATAATTTTCATTATAAAGGAGAATTGATTATATTTAATCTAATATATTTATTATTATGAGAGAGGGGGAAGCGTTACAAGAGGAACCGTCTGCTTGTTAATTAATCTAATAAAATGAAAAGGAGTGCATCTTAAATAACTCAAAGATTCATAAGGTAATATTTTTCTTTTTCTACTGTTTCTGTGATGAGTCTTAACAGTTTTAGGATTTGCGTCAATTTGATAGGTAGGTGGGATGACGAATGCAGTACCTGACATCTCGCTCTTGACGCCGCTTTCTGTCGACTCTACGTATTTTACATCTAGCGTAAACGAGGTGGTTAATCCGCCATGTAACGATAGCAACGGAATTTTTATGGCATATTGCATAGTCGCCTCCAACGATTACCTACAATACGAAATAGAGTGATGGTTTCACCTAGACATAACATATAGATTTTTTTTTATTAAACCTTTTATTTTTAATAAATTGACACACATTTGCGGCACGGACTTCTGCTATATTCTATATTAAATATCCTTAAGCACACGAAATAAAATAGCGGGGCGAAATACGTGTGGTATAAAAAGAGTCTACAAAGATAAACGGCCATTGTAATTTATTAGCAACCGCCCCGATGAACAATTAGGCATTGCGACTACTTCTGTAAACTAACATAAAATGTTATCCCAATTCACATAATCACATTATAAATATATTATTATATATTAAACTGTTTTATATATTTATTACTTATATATTAACATAAAACTACTGATCAGATATTGATCAAATTTATACGGGACCACACGAGAAGCACCAGCTTTCAAATAACAAAAGAATCAATTCGTATTTGGCGAATACTATTCACGAATATTTAAAAACTTATATTTTTGTACGCAACTCTAATTACTGGCAGACTTAGAACACGCGCGTCGTCGACGTGAAAAAATACGGCTGTAACAACGGGGCGCAAATCCAAGGCGTCCATTTTACAAAGCTGAAAAACTCACCCAAAAATATTTTTCACTGAAACCATGTACAGTCGCCTCAGAAAGGCTTTTTTCAGCGGCTGGAAACATCCAGACTGATAAAAAAATCGCGTAAAACCAGAAAACCTACAAATTTTATGTTTTTTAAATAAAAACTTGCCTATTGTAAATTCTAATTATTAGAACAATAGAAAATAATCAAATGAATTAGTTAATATTATATATATATATATATATATATATATATATATATATATATATATATATATATACATATATTATTTTCTAAAAATATTTAAATTTATTATCAGCTTCCTTCCATAATTTGGTATTAACCACCCGAAAATTCACAAAATATGAACTTAAAATAAATTTACAATTTTATTCACTTTAAACGTAGAATATTTAATGTATTGACCAATATTAATTCATAAAATTGTTCAAAACGACAAGAAATTACGAAAAATAACTGGCTATGAGATACAGAGAGAAAGAAAATGTGCGCACTGCTCTCTCTTGCTTATATCCCCCACTCAACTCCCGTTCGCCCGGCCCGAACACACTTTTCGTAACGCTTTCATCACGCGCTCGCCAGCTAACTCCCCAAGTGAAGCGTGCGTAAAGAAATTTTACTTCCAAACATACACTCGAATTGAGTACCTCCTCCTTTATTAAGTCGGTTATAATTAATAAAAGAAAGCGGAGAATTACAAAATATGCTGCGCGTCAACCCTGACCAAGTTATTATAAGCGATTCTATTTCCAGTGATAAGGGCAAAAAACTACGCGCGTCCGTCTGTGTACATGACTTCGTTATCACATTTCAGTTGCAGTCGAGTGTCTGACATATCTAATGAATAATTGTTCTAGAAATTTATTTTACAATTCGAAACTAGCTTTAAAATTATAAACGTACGCCGCCACCGGTTCAACAGCGTTATTTCCTTTCTGAATACCATTAAATATTATTTTCTTCAATGTAAAGTAACAACGTAGTGTTCGCTAAACGTGTTATTTCGTTTTTGTTTTCCATTGGTTAATACAGTTACACAAATGTATCCGGCAAGATCCGGCAAAGATGGCTTTTGGTTTTCGAAATTAATTGCAATAGATAAATAATAAAAAATAGTTCGCAATGTTTTGAATGCCATTTGCCATGAACATCCATACCCAGCTTGAAACAAGGGAAGACAGATTAATTGTTTGTCACAACCCGCGAATAAGACGAAATGCCCCACAGTCTGTATCTATTAAAACCTTCGCAAAATCAACTTAAGAGCTTAAATATTTTGTCTAAGATTAAACTTCAGACGCAGATCTTCGCACTTTTGACGTTGCTTTCAGTCAGTCTGTCTATTTGAAATTTGACTTAACCAGATACCACCATCTATGTGAGAAGTTTCTAGCAATTAGTATTAAATTAAAGTAAAATGTGTTAAATTTTTTGTTTCATTTTAAAAAGAAAAACCGTATAGTGGCGGTGTAAGAATATCCAGCATCACATAAAGTTTAGTGGGTGTCGTAAGAGGCTACAGAGGGAAACAAAAACAGGAGATGGACAGCAGCATGTTCATGATAACCATCGGGTTGGCCAGCTTACTGAGCGTATAAACTGTGGCAAAATCCTTTCTTTGTTCCTAGCAAGCTATTAAGGGGAAATATAACCTCAAATGGCTTAGCAAGATCCTCCGTTATGCCGAAAGTATTGCAGCATTAATTTTGAAATAAATATATGGTAAAGTTGAGGATTAATGTTAAGTACTATGTTAGACGAAAACACGATTCCGTAAAATTTTCTCGATAGAAAAAAAAATCCAAAGTTACCTCCAAACTGAACAATAAACCGCTGTTATTCATAAAATACTTTAAATAAGATCATGAAACTTTGCATACTAACTGAACTAACCATAAAGCAGTGCTTATGTTATTTACTTTTTTTAAAATATCATTATTTTCACTGTAAAAAGAAATTACCTAAACTATCGGCGCGTAAGCTTGGTTCCTGCGGAGCGACAGGAAATAACATAAGCACTGCTTTATGGTTAGTTCAGTTTTAGAGGGCGGCAATTTGGGAACGAATTCGTTCATAGTAGTAGATAAAGCTTGAAGTCTTTCAACCGACCTAAATCGTTGTGAACTTTAATCGAACTGTTTTTTATCATTTGTCATAATAATAAAATATTTTTTTATAGGATAAGATGACAAACGAGCACACAGTCCACCTTGGTAAGTGGTTGTTGTGGCCCATAGATCTACATCTATCCTCGATTACGAATCAAAATGTAGATGCGTTGTCATCCGTGAGGACTTAGGTGGAATGCCTCGTTTCCAGTAAAAAGGGTCTCCGGTTCTCTACATCTACACTCACCATACGAAACACAGCAGCATTAAGCTACTATTTGACGCTGGTATTCTGAGAGAGCGTGGTCCTTCCCTGGTCGAGCCGACCCATTCGTGCTACAACTATACCACTAATATAACTGCCGCATGGTTCTACCACGTAAAAAGACTACTTTACTTTTAGACTACTTTTGCTAACATTGTTTTATTATATGAAAGCAGGATTATTTTGGTATAAGGTATAAATAATGCAGTATATATACCTCAATTATACTGAGGTATATATACCTCGTTATTATTGATCCAACTGTCGTATCGGTTGAATCTTTTCTGCGTAATCTACACCCAATTTTTTTCTATATATCTAGGATCTATATAATAAGTTGAAACGGTACGATGTGATATGATTAAAATTGCAACAGTATTAATGAAAAATATATTAAAAAGTAATACTTCTTCGTCAATATTTTTGGGATATAACAAGTGATCCTCCCGGCTTCTCACGGGTGAATTTTGGACAACAGCGCCACCTACCGGGTCCAATTGAATTTTTAAACCATCCAGGAATCCACTCATATACACATTACACACAAAAAAATCATCAAATTCGTTCGAGTCATTTCGACCTTGAGCGACACTCACGAAGAGCAATTGATTTTTATATATAAGAGAAGATAAATATACAATGGAATAAATTTTATTCGACACTTGAAGGTGGCCCTAGTCGATGGCATGAACTAAGTGGAGGGCGGGGTTAAAATGCATGCTATCTCAGCCGACATCACGGGCGAAAGCGAAAGGCACGATGATTTACAAGAAAACGAGCGCGCGAAATTTTACAAACAGACCTTTGGGAATCTGGATATCATGAAAAATCTATTGAATGTATTTGTTCAAAATAAAATTAATTGCACTTTTGAACATTATATGGTAAATGTTTTGCGATTTTCGTTCTTCTTATGGGTTTTTTTCGCCCAAAGATGTGTTAAAATTAGTACTTTTAAATATGCTTTTTTACTTTTTTGTTTCCACACAGGACTAGATAATGATGAGACAAATTTAAATAATTTTTATTCTGAACGTATACTATCAAACAGTGGAGCAATAGCCAGACTACGTTTGTATGGAAGAATGAGTGGCTAGTGTACCCTTGAACAAAGTTCGCATACGTATAGACTTACGTAGGTACACAGTTTTATTCTAGTTCTACTGTTAAAAAAATATCATAAGGTCACAAATACGCGGACTATCTTTCCATGAGTTGCTTAAGAAAATTCCCCATTTGTGGATATCGTAAGGCAACACTACGAACTTTTTTCTTTTAAAGCTGAAGTGATAAAGCAATAACAGTCCATCTGATGGTAGGGACTATTTAAGTCTATGGACACCTTCAAACAAATATATACATTACAAATGCATTGTCACATTTGAAGACTAAAATGGAATGCCTTACAGCCTGTAAATGAACTAACTCCCTATAATCATGAGACCGTTCGCCGCTAACTTACAAAACTAATAGTAGTCAACCAAAACGGACTGTCTTCTGTAGAACGGGTCTAGGTGATATGCCAGACGTTCCTAAATTTCGATAGGCTAAAATTAGAAAATATTTTATGAGCATGTATTAAGGGGAAATATAACCTCAAATGGCTTAGCAAGATCCTCCGTTATGCCGAAAATATTGCAGCATTAATTTTGAAATAAATATATGGTAAACTTGAGGATTAATGTTATAGGATCTTACTGTTAGACGAAAACACGATTCCGTAAAATTTTCTCGATAGAAAAAAAATCCAAAGTTACCTCCAAAATAAACAATAAACCGCTGTTATTCATAAAATACTTTAAATAAGATCATGAAACTTTGCATACTAACTGAACTATAAAGCAGTGCTTATGTTATTTACTTTTTTTAAAATACCATTATTTTTTTTACTGTAAAAAGAAATTACCTAAACTATCGGCCTCTTGAAGCGTGATTCCTGCCGCCCGGTTAGTCGCTTCGGCCTTTGAAGGGGGAGGTTGTGTCGTTAGATGGAAGTATTAGCAAAGGGCGACGTAAAATTAAAATGGGAAATAACCGTAATAAAAATAAGAAGCGACTGGCTTGGCGTTAAGAAACAGGCATAAATATGATAAACCTAATGAAATAAGTGTCTAACGACCTATCTACTTACAGTATTAGTGATTACAAACATGTCGAAATTAGAATTTGACTTACTATATCCCCTTAAAACCTCTGAAAATGTAAGTGTAAAGACCTACTTTACAATAGATTAGATCAATATATTGAGGATAATAATTTGTGGAAATTACTCTTAACTTTCACTCGCTTGTTTACCTGGCTAGTTGGTCGTTTTAATTAACATTTAAAAAATATCAATATATATTTGACATTTTAAACGAAATTCTAACATGCCATTTAAAAAATCAAAGGCCTCAGAGTTACTCCTCGGTTCTTCCCTGAGGTCTTGTATTCCGAACTGGTGTAGATTTTAAATTCCATTAGATCCTTCATTAAACAAGAATAAGGGCTGATTTCGCAATCGTCGAACTTTTACGTGGTAGAGCCACGCTGCAACTATATTATAGTACGAATGGGTTGGCTCGACAGGGGTAGGACCACGCTCTCACAGAATACCAACATAAAATAGCACCTACGTGCTGCTGCGTTTCAGAGAACCGGAGACCCTTTTTATTGAAAACGAGGCATTTAATCTTAGTTCTCACGGTTGACAACGCATCCAAGTTATCCATCAAATAAATTATAGCCTGGCTGAAAATAAAAGTAGTAATTGAAACAGTAAATATATATAAACTATTCATGGGGAGTCCCACGTTCAGCAGTGGACTTTTATAGAATGTAAAGAATGTATGTAAATTTTATCTGAGAATTGAAAAATCGGCCTTAAATTGAATCACAATTTTTAAATTTGTATTTGCATTCACCATAGTCCCTACATATGTACATCAATATCGTACAACCTATAGAATACATCTAATTCCTAAAGTACAACGCGCCCAAGTCAATCAGATATGAAAGGTTCGGGGCAGACTTTCTGTACGATACTACATTATAACAATGGACGAACCTAATCAAATAACTCCCACGTTACCCCCACTTGACAGATAAACCTACCCTTCTCGGATAAGGATAACCACCGTGCTCACCGCGAGGAATGGATTGACGTGTTTCATTAACCGAATGGGAATTTAATTTCGCTTTAGTAGGTATGTCCTCAATCTTAAAACGGATCTTACCTTTTAAAATGTCTTTTGTAAAAATACTTTTTGGGAATTGTAAACATATTGGCGGGGGATGAGAAGCGGAGATCCTTTTAACTTGAAACGAGCTAATCAATCTTAGTCTTTAGGGGAGGCAGCCACCGGCATTTGTTTAAATCAAGATGTGAGGTTGTCTCTAGGCCATAAAGAATATCCATACACCATCGGCAGACCAATTTACTAACTTCATTATCTTTAAAGTGATGGTCACTTTATACTACATTGCGTTGTATACTATAAAGATTTTAAAAGAGCAGAAATATTATAAAACATATGACACAATGTATACTGTAACCGGTCAAGTGTCCACGTAAACATAAGAAATCATCGAAAGAATGTACTATGCATTGATTATTATTTGATGTCAACAAAATTAGCGTAGAGGTATGCAGGTGGACTGTGCACTAGTTTGTTACTCTTACGCCTTTAAAAAATCTAACAACATCTTAAAACAAGTCAATAGTCCAAACAATGTTATGTGGCTACAAAATCCATGGAGACCTGCAACGAAGTTCAAACGAAGCAGGTTACAATTGGTGATGAAGATAGGATACCTCGCCGTAAGAAATTACCCTAAATAATTTAATTTATTTTTTCTTCGATATAATTCTTAATAAATTGTACTGGTTCTTCAGAAGTATTTAAAGAAAACTTAGTATTTAAAGCAGTCTTATTCGAAAGGTATTTTAGCAGATTTCCACTAGACTCTGTTTACCGAAAGAAGTTCTTTGGAATTAAAAGAAGTGGCATGTAAAGTATGGAATTTCACAGCAAATGTCAAATTCCGCAGACTGTGGCGATAAGGAGACTAAGGAACTTCTTTAAAATAGAAAAACTTTTAAAACCATGGCTTATAGCATAGAATAAATTGGTGGTTTATAGTATAGGAGCCCGAAAGGGGATGTTTTGGATTTACTCAAGCGCGTCAGATTAAGGTGCAGTGGGTTAATTACGTGTAAAAAGAGTGCATTTAGAAAATCTGACGATTTAAACGTAACGCCCTTACGTTAGTGGGAGGGTTACAAAGTTGCAAAAATAAAACGTGCTCTTGATATTCTCGTGCTTGGTTATTTTTTTTAGTTTGAAGTAAATATTGCAAAAAAAAAAACAAAAAAAAGCATAATCTGCCGATTTCCACAAGCCGAAATACTAAAGTCGTCTTAGAAGATGAAAGCGTGCAGCTAGAGTAAAACATGTTCTAGTTTACATACCCCACTTCGCGCCTCTCTCATCCTTTTACTTTTTCCTTTTTCCCTATCTCTGACTCTCTCGTGCCATCCCCACCCATTCAGTCGCATTTTATGGTTATTGAGAAAAAAGTTCTTAAAAAATAGTATTTCTAGCAGTCAGATTATTAATATTCCTCAAAGTAATCATCATATTTTAAGCTACCATAACTTGAACCTTAAGCTGAACCTTCTGTTCTACTACGACTATTATAGTCTGACACGCCCGAGTATATAAATATAGCGGATTTTTTTTTCGCATTTTCAAAAATTCGCTACCAGCTTGCGTCACTTCCGAATCATCTGTCTTTTGAATGGAAGTACTTTAAGGTTTCACTTAACACCACCTTTGAATATCTGACGGGAATCGCTTTTTGGAACATCTGTAGTAGCTTTTACATTTTTGAAAATCTGTAGACGCTTTACCCACCACTGGATAGGGAAACATTATATAATTAATGTACAAAATCTAATAGGTCCCCACGACGCTCGAGTAAATTCCCCATTTAGCATGATGGGCTCCCCTACTAATAAACATAATACTATCAATAAGCAAAAAATTGATGCTATTTTAAATCTTAATCATTGAAAATTAATAAAAGTTATAGATACGATCTAAGGATTGAGATATCTTTATTTCTCATGAGAATTTACAACAATTCACTTACATGAGAAAGTTTAAAACACATACAAACAAATAATAGTCTTATCCTAGACGTACACTAATATATCGAATCAATTTCACTCAAACACATTCAGTTGTAATTATACATTTTTAGCAATTTTTATTTCTAGAACAAACAAAATACTAATCTAGATCTAGAAAATAATATATGTCGATGATTTGTCACATTTCCGTTCGTATTCTGTTTCAAAGTTACACGACCTCAAACATTTATAAGTTTTGATACAAAATATTTATATATTTGTGCTAGTTGTTTTAGAAACTTTTTAAAAAAACATATCCTCCATATTCAACGAGTATATTAAACATCTATCGTATCAATGGAATAATAATTACATTACGAAATAAAAAATGTATGTACTGAACATATTGTGAAATTAGTATTGTCCCAACCAAAGCACCGATGCTCGTGTGACATATTTTTTTTATAGATAAGGGTAACAAACGAGCACACAGTCCATCTGATTGTAAGTGGATGCTGTGGCCCTTAAGACACCTACATCTATTTTCGATTAAGAATCAAAACATACATGCGTTGTCAGTCCTTAAGATTTAGAAAGCATCGTTACTCCCATACATAACTATCTTTATAGCTTGCTAAGCGATCTTAAGCTTACGGCCAGCGGTGAAGGACTACGTCTACGATCTACCTCTTAGATCCATATGCATTTACTGTGATCAAGTGATCCGCACTTGCACATCTCTGTTTTAAGGTTTTGAAAAATACGTGACAGGATGATGACATTTTCTCGTCACATTGTATCGTAATCTATCGAATCTTGCCTATCCGTCTTCCAAACCTCAACTATGCAACATCATTATTATATTTTACAGGCTATGTCTGACCGTTTCTTGGCGCCATTTAAGTTATGAGGTTTTTGCAAATGGTATAACGGGTCCGTTGATGAAGGATAACATCGCAGAATGTGACATAAATGGAAAACATAACGGTATATGGCGCGGCCACGAGATAAATTTACCTATGAATATATAATGACGAAAAGGCAGCGTAGTGGTAAACTAGTTAAGAACTTGGCTGCGAATTATGGACTGTAGATTGGAATCCGTATTCTGATAAAATATTTCTAAGATCTAGGCACAATTAATAATTGTTTTCGTTGTGTATTCCAAGTGTAGGTTAATTTGCAGTTCATGAGTGTATAGCGTTCTGTTGTTCTATTGATTGTAAGCATGACTGCCGATTATGTGATCCCACAAGTGGGAGCGCGCGCGGTGTGGTGTGGGGGGGTGGCTCCGCCTCTTTCTGAATGGGGTGTTCGCCGGGGGGGGAGTTCTTTTTTGGGGTCTCTTCCCCCCATTTTTTTTTTTTTGTGTGACCTCGTCGCCTCGTCTACACTATACTTGCACTCAGTTTTTTGTCTAAAAATTCTTAGTAGTAGCCCAGATTCATAATCCTGAGGGTTTTATTTCCCTGTACCTCGGAAAACACGTATAGGCGTCCTGCACCTGATCTACCTCCAGTCGTTTCGGACTGCCGACCCATCGGAAGATGATATTGAGGAAATACAGAGTGCACCTGTGCTTGTACACACTCCTGTGCCTTATAATCCTATCGTGCGCTAGCTAGCTAGTTTCGCCTCCGTCTAGACTGATGACCGAGACCACAATACAGTCTTGATATTATTATGTCAATCGGCTTCACAATACAGTAGAAATTAATAACACACGGTTAAGGTTTTTTTTATTTACGTGCATAATGTGAACATGGGTACACTAGCAATGACTTTATATCATGTCTAATGACCTTTAAATTCCAGTTCATTTGCAATGCGGAAACTTTTTTTTAGTTAGGTATTCTTTGCAATAACAAACAATTGAATTATGCAACTCGGACGTATTCGGTGTGAACGTTAAATGTTTTTTTTTTCATTTCACTACAATGCAAGTGATGTGCTACGCTAATGTTATAAGTGGCAGAAAAACTATATATCTACGTTCATTGAAATAATATGTATTGTGTACTAGAAGAAACGCAGTGAATCGGGTGTATGCAACACGCGTTAGAGCCCACGGGCTCAAACTTACTTAAAAATGTAATATGTGCCTCCGACACGCGCCCGGCACTGCCGGATCAGATTTTGTTCGCGGTATCTGTTCTAGTACGTAGTACATATTACTCTAATGATCTACCAGGGAACAGCTACTTTAAAGCGACTTTAAAAAAGGAGAAGTTTCTCATTCGTCCGTATTTATGTATACGTATATCTTCTTTATGTGCGTTCGGAAATAACTTTTTTTGTTAATGAACCGATTTAAATTATTCTTTTTATATTAAATGGGTTATACTTCAGAGGTGGCTTATATGAAATTAAATAAAAAATACTATCCCTAAGGGTGAAAATTGCAGGATGAAAATTTTAATGCACACATTTAAATATTTTAGTTTATTTTTTTACTTTGAACTTGTTATAATTCATCGTATCTAATAATAATGATGTCCTCCAAACCGATTTTCGGTCACATTATCGTGTCTAAGTGCATGCGAAAACACGAGTACACTCTCTACTCCCTCACTCTCATAGTCGGATGGGTATAGCATTCCGACACGACCGGAGAGAAATAATGCGCAGAACCAACGTTTTTACGTGCTTTCCGAGGTACCAATGTCAAACACTGCCAACTTCATGACTCCGGGCTGCTACTGATAATTTCTTGACAGAAACACCCAATAATTTTCGTCCAACCCGGGATTTGAACCTAGGACCTCATGTTCAGCAATTGCATATACGATCGTTACGTTTATTACAGTTTCGATTGTTATGTAGGAACCATCTACCATCTTATGGTTCAGTTTGACTACCTCGCGAAGGATAACGCGCGTGAAAATATCCACACATCGTGATTAGCAACGCGGCCGACTGGTTGAAGCTACGTAACGGGGCGGGCCAAAGTAAACAATTATAATACCATTGTTCGTGCGGCCGTTGACCCGCGCGTATTACCGAATCGCCTGGCCACATGCGATATCGTTTGCATTATAATATGCGACCTCGTACGCGACCTGGTCGACAGGTGTCGAAATAGCCGATTTGTTAGCTGAACTATATGTATATCTAGTTGAAAACCATATGTATATCTAGGATCCACGACAGCATAAATATAAAAATATTATTATATACATATATGTAGCTAAAAGAGACTGTATTCGACGACACAGTGCGCTACTCGATCAACCCCAACATAATATAGAAGAAAATGTTTCTCAGACAGCCGGCAGTTGAGACCAATGGAAATAATTTCTTCTATTTCGACAAAATTATTTATCGCTTACAAAAGAAAGAGGCAAAAACAAGCACATCAAGACACATCAAGACCCTTTTTAGTGAAATCGAGGCATTTCATCTTAGACCTCAGGGGTGACAACGCATTTGCATTTTGATTCTTGAGGATAAATGTAGATGTCTATGAGCCACAGCATCCACTTACCATCAGGTAGACTGTATGCTCGATAGTTACCAAATGCTATACATATATAAAAAAAACACCATTCAACAGCCGAATGGAATCATAACACTGGAGCAACGCGGTACTTACCTATTATACAATATACTAGAATACTTGATAATATATATAAGGTAGATCCTAATAGTCCTCAGTTTCTGAGCACTATCGTCATCACTAACCTTAGACCATTCAACCCAATGAACGGTCTAAATCACACACACACAAATTACCCCAATAACAAAGCCATCCTTAAAATTTATTACGTTTTTTTCTACTAAATTCTCTCTCTTCCCTTTTACCTAATAAAATATTATACGGTGTATTTTACACGCAGATTGAGTGAATGGGTTGTAATTTTATGAGACTACTAATAGATCTTTTTCAATATAAAAACACAAAGTTAGCTGTACTACGCTAGGATGCGAACATCCACGCAAACAATGACACCAACGCTTCACCATCTCGTCAAATTGACTTTAAAAAGGTCAATGAATTTTAATAGAGTTCGCGAAGTAATTTAGCTTATACTTCCCAATCGTTAGCGACTCGCGGTCGTCTTGAAAATAGACGTAAGAAAAAATATTTCGCTCAATCTTCGCCAACTCTGCAACCGCAAACTAACCTAAAGACACGACCGAACCGTGCCCGGGGGAATCCGTTGTCTTGAAGCCAAGTAGTTTAAACAAAAGAGAAAAAACAGTGCGAACGAAAAGTTTCAGCAACTTCCCCTGCCTCGAAAAGCTGGAAACAACAAATAGGGTTGGGCCAGACGGAAAAACATGACGTAGTTACAATGGCTTCGAACTTCTTGTACTTCTATTATGCTATATACATTACTGGAAAACGAAAAATGTTGAAAACTGTTTAATGAAAGTTTAAGGAAAGACAGCGTTAACCGTGATGAAAACTTATTAATTATTCTCTCGTTTAAGTTCCTATTTGGGATATTGAACTGCGTAAGTTTAATCAATAATTGGTATGTAAAAAACAGTAAGACGACATGGTGCCTCAAAAGGTCAAAGTAGACTAATGATCTCGCATACGCTAATGGTGATCACCGTGGGAGCCAGATTCATGAGCATTTCCAGCGATAAAAAAACTAATGAGTTACAACTTCAGTTTCAGTTCCGACGGACGCCGTAATGTCATGCGACGACCAGGTGAACGTTATACCCAGTGTTGCATAAGAGAAACTGTCAGTTATGGTGGAGGCTCTGTAATATTTTGGGCTGGGATATCTTTGACTGGACGCACTGAGCTGGTTTCCATACGAAGAGGTGCTTTAACTGCAGCAAGCTACATTACAGAGCTCTTAGAAGACCATGTAGTGCCATACGCCGGCTATATTGGAGAGACCTTTGAATTAATGCATGATAATGCACGACCACACGTAGCGCGCATCACAACCGATTATCTTGAAGAGGTCGGCATTCGGGTTATGTCGTAGCCAGCAAGAAGCCCTGATCTCAACCCTATAGAGCACATGTGGGACACCCTAAAACAAAAGGTTAGAGCCCGTAATCCTGTCCCTACAACATTAGGAGACCTTGAAACCGCCATTAGGGAAGAATGGAACCGAATCGCTCAAGAGACCATCAAAATCTTGATAAGGTCATTAAAACGGCGAATGCAGGCTGTCATTCGAGTAAGAGGAGGGAATACGCAATATTAAATTGCAACAATTGTGTACAGAGCGTATTGAAAATTAATAAAAATAATCGTGAAAAATTAAAGATTTTGGTTTTTAAATGAAAATTACTTTCAAAAAATCATTTTGATGTTGTAACTGTGATTAAATTGGTGTAAATAAAACATTTCAGTACTTAAGGGGAAATATAATGTCAAATGGCTTAGCAAGATCCTTCGTTACGCCGAAAATATTGCAGCATTAATTTTGAAATAAATATATGGTAAAGTTGAGGATTATAGTTAGTGATTATGTTAGACGAAAACACGATTTCGTAAAATTTTCTCGATAGAAAAAAAATCCAAAGTTACCTCCAAAATAAACAATAAACCGCTGTTATTCATAAAATACTTTAAATAAGATCATGAAACTTTGCATACTAACTGAACTAACTATAAAGCAGTGCTTATGTTATTTACTTTTTTTAAAATACCATTATTTTCACTGTAAAAAGAAATTACCTAAACTATCGGCATCTTGAGCTTGATTCCTGTCGTTCCGTTAGTATCGCTTAGGCTTTTGAAGGGAGAAGTTGTGTCGCTTACGATCAGAATATACATTACGCAACAGTACGACGTAAAATTAAAATGGGAAATAACCGTGATAAAAATAAGAAGCGGCTGGTTTGGCTTTAAGAAACAGGCATAAATATGATAAACCTAATGAAATAAGTGTCTAACGACCTTTCTACTTACAGTATTAGTGATTACAAATATTTCGGTACATAGCATACGATGCGCGGGGAAGTGGGGGCGAAATTAGAATTTGAGCTGACTTACTCTAACCTCTTAAGCGTTTTGATTGGTTCTGCTTTAGAAAAACGTGATTTGCGGTAAAAACGCAGGTGGCTAAGGCTAGTGTACGTGGTAGAGCCAAACTGCAGCTACATTAAGGTTGTAGCACGAACGTGTCAGCTAGACCACCACCACGCTCTCACAGAATATCAACCTAAAATAGCAGCCTAATACTGCTGTTTCCTATGTCGAGTGTAGAGACTCGGTGACCCATTTTACTGGAAACGAGGCATTCCATCTTAGTCCTGAGGGATGACAATGCATATAGTATATTATATAAAGTTAATCCGTACAGAATTTAAATTTTTTTAATTTCAGTATAGGTGAGCAGTCCAGTAAATGTTTGGAACTAGAAATTTCGATTGATGACAGTATATAAGCGGGAACCAACGCTTTTTTGTCAGTCGGATTTCAGCCATGCTCAAGTGATAATCAATAAACAGAGTTCTAAAAAACTAATCTTGAATATTGTGTACTGTATTTTTATTCTTAATCGAGGATAAATGTAGATGTCTACAGATTATAGCATCCACTTACCATCAGGTGGACTGTACGCTCGTTCGTCACCCTTTATTCTATAAAAACATTAAGGGCCTTTTTTATGGTGAGAACCAAAACCGGGAACCTTTTTTTACTGGTAATGGTTGTAACTCGAGGGTGACAACGCATCTGCATTTTGAGTTATCATTGAGGATAGATGTTACAGGCCACAGTATTCATTAATTACGAACAGCTTTGTGTACAACACCCGTGGGCATATTGGTCACCTGTACCTATTAACTAGAAACGGATTTAAAAATAAAATACACGCATTTACTCTCTAGTATATACTAATTTTTAATTAATTCGGGACCCTCTAGCACCCCATTTGAATATCTATCCTAACCCGGGTTTAGGTTTACATTTTCCTTTTTTTAACAATTAATCAGGGTTATTTTTCTAAGAGTAGCCAAATTTTATATTTAACTTCAAATATATAAATGATGATACTGTTATAGCATTTTTTGAAAATACGAGTAAGTAAGCTTTCTAATTTTATTTGAAATTATCCCAAATCGAATGTGATTTATGGGTAGCAACTACGCGTACGCACGCTACTCTGTGTGAAATTCAATTCACAACGTTTTTGCCGACCTAGCAGCCATTACGAATGTGTGCGTGCGTAATAAAATAGTGGGCATTAGATATTTATGAGAGACAATCGGTTAAAATAATGCATTACCATGCATTCTGAACTTAAAAGATAAAAAGGACTTACGATTATATTACCTATTCTGAACCTTCTCTGCAAAATTTGGCCGTATGTTGCAAAATAACCCTGTATAATTATAATGATTTTTACTTACTTACTTACTTACTATCTTCACGCACAATCCCTAACGGGGTAGCCAGAGAGAACAGATCGCCAAGTGTCACGATCCTTACATACCTCTTTCGCTTCTTTCAGGTTCATTAACTTCTTCATACATGCACGTCTAGGTATCCGAGTACTCTTGACCCTCCCCTCTTCGAGCAATTTGCTCACATGGTCTTCGAAAGTTAGTCTCGGTCTACCTCGACACCTTTTAATATTTACTTTCGCTCTATATATTTTCTTCACCATTCGGTCTTCACTCATTCGTTCAACGTGCCGAAACCATTGGAGTACGCCCCTATCAATTTTTGTGATAAGGTCATCTTTCAATCCTGCCATATTGCGAATCTCTTCGTTTCGCTTTCGGTCGGCTATGGTAACGCCACACATTTTACGAAGAGATCGCATCTCCACTGCATTCAACTTGCTTTTATGCTTCTTCTGGCATACCCAGGTTTCGCTGCCATATAACAAAGTCGGTACCAACACTGCGTTATGTATTGCAAGGCGTGCACTCTTCACCACGCCTTGCCTTTTTACTAATGCATTCAGGGCACCATTGACTTTGTTTCCGGCAGCGACACGCCTATCCACATCTAAATCACATCTTCCATCCCGGCTGAAAGCACTCCCCAAGTATACAATTTCATTTACCTGTTCTAGACATTCCTGATTTACCAATATTTCACATTTCGTTCTCTCTTCGTCCTTTTCAAATACCAGAACCTTAGTTTTATTTTTTACCTTATTTTTCATTTTTATTAAACTTTATTTTAGTTGGTAAATGTTAACCTGAGCCACAAATGACTCAAGGTTGATTTGGGAGATAATGACACAAGGTATAAATAAATATAAAGTCAGCCCAGTGTAGTATGCTCTAGCAGCCCCATTAATAAACACAGACTTGAGCAAGATTAACTTTACTCCTAATTTAAAGCTTAAAATATCTTATTTCAGTATTAATAAACATAGAGTAAGGAAGGAGTGAACTAATTCGAATCTACTCTCGGAATAAAAGTTAATCCTTGGCGGTACCTAGTTTAACGACTGAGTAAGCATAGACTAGTCGCGTATTTTGACATTTTGTAAAACTTTACGTTTAAATTCATAAGTTGTAAGCACTAGTAACAAAAACAGCACAGCGCAGATTTATACAAGTGATTGGGGCTATTGATAGCCACATATTCGAATCCCGAAAGTCGCAGGAAACATGGGACAATTCTATATAAACAGGAAAGGATACAGTTAAATAAATGTACAAGTAAGTTTTACAGCACCTAGCTAGCCCATCTTAGTCATATAGGTAATTAGTTATTTTTTTAGATTCAACCTGACCTCAATCTATTATTTCATATTAAAGAAGTTATGAGTGCTTTGTTCCAGGTTGTGTCAAATGCAAATTTAGAGATCATGGATACAGTGGCACATTGGTAAGGCAGCACAAATGACTCAACAATATTTAAAGAAAGTCTCATTAAAACAAATGTTTGAGCATTCAGAATTTATAGGCTTCTTAATTATTCACTACTATCCTGCGTTCTAATAAACAAAAGAAAGAAATGTACAACCGGTCGCACATCTGGGCCCGTAACACCGTAGAACAATGCTTTGGAGGGAAGCAAAGGTTTCGGTGTTTACTGCGAGGACTAAATACTAAATAAGAGCATACAAAACTATATACGTTGCAATGCAAAAGCAAGATCTGCTTGAGGATGTAGTATAAGGAGATGATGAAAGAATGTTAGTCAAACACTTAGTAAATAACTCCGTTAGAGGAAATTCTGTTCGGGCAGCATTTACTAACGATTACATGTACAAAAGATTTTATTTATCCCCAAAAAACAAAACAAAAATGGTTATTTAATTAATTTTGCACTTACGCTCTTTTCTAAATTCTAAAATTTCGTTACAAATAATATTAAAAATGATTATATTTAGAACTTAGTTTTTCCATCGAGTCCGAAAACAACACGAGGAACAAGGAACAACACGTAACACTTATCTCTTGTCAAACTCAAAATATTGCCTGTCACTGTCATTAATGTCATCATCAAGCATTGAATTCATTCACTAATCATTCACTGACTCACTCTTTTTACTTTTAAAATAAGTGGGTTGCCATAGAGCAAGCCTTAATCCCGGCGTAAGGAATGTACTGTTAGTCCGAGGTTACTCCATGTTTATTAATAACATTGTAATAACGAAGTAAATAGTCAGTTACTCTGAGATTAGCTAGTCCAAGTGTAACTTCGAATTAAGCTTGGAATAAGCAATTTTTATTAATAAGACAGTTAGTGTTTACAACAAAGAATATATTCAACATGTCAGAACAAATTTTATTTTTATTATCTAGTTCAATAGCTTCTTTTTCCAATACTCTAACATTGCATAAGTGAATATACAAACAGAAAGCAGCCAGTACTACAGATTCTGAGCGCTAAATTGAATGTACGTAAACGTCGGCATATCGGGGAAGGATGTGCCCACCTCTTTAGTACGAGGGTTCCATCAGGATTCCGATCACGTATCACTAAATCTGCTTTTCTAATTTAAGAACGGATTTTCCGAGAGCTTAGTTTAAGGGACACGTCGCGGGGGAGAGTATTTGATGTATGATTAGAATTTTAGTGGACATTTTGCTCTTCTGATCTCTTATATGAGACTAGAACATGTTTTCACTGACTGTCTTCGCTTAATGAAAAACCTTGTGAAGATACATTCACTGAATATAATTAATTACTAACGAGCTAACGGTTTAGCTTGTGGTAAGTAGTTACTGTAACCTATGCATTCAACTTCAAACAAAGAAGGCATTTGATGAATAATTCACTCGCGTAAAATGTGGCATAAATGTTCATAAGGAAGCGTCTTTAATGGTTTAAACGTTATATATTCCCTCTCATCGTAATCCGTTTTAGGAAAAGCAGCTACTCTACAAACTGCCAGAAGTACGCTTTTTAAAATCATCTTTTCAATATAATTTTTAATATTGAATAAAACATTGAATAAAACTAAATTTACGGATTTTATCGCGTTTATTTCACTACTTTTACTTATTTTTAACTCCCGACGTTTCGGGTGCTTTACAGCAACCATGGTCACGGGGGGGACTGAGATGTTTGACATCCCAATGTCATAGTTAGTCCGGCTACCTTCAGTTTTTGAATATTAATTTTTGGTCCAATTTACGCAAAACGAGCTTATAGTATCATGAAGTCTTGCAGTGGTATGCTTAGGTTTGGATTTAATTTTGTTAATTATAGGATCCCAAGCAGGTGGCAGCACCCATCCATCTTCTCTACTGAAATTTGGATGTTTTTTAATTTCAACAGCCTCGCGTATCATCCTTGGTAGGATTCGGTGTTCTTTTGCGAGAATTTGTGGTTTATCAAATCGAATGTAATGGTGGGGACGATCTTGAACATGTTCGCAGACTGCAGACTTCCCGGAGCGTCGGTGCTTCACGTCCGCGTGAAAGAACATATAGCTGACGTGAATCACCGACGCTCAGTCCCCCCCGTGACCATGGTTGCTGTAAAGCACCCGAAACGTCGGGAATTAAAAATAAGTAAAAGTAGTGAAATAAACGCGATAAAATCCGTAAATTTAGTTTTATTCAATGTGTAGTGTTCGCGTAAATTTAAGAAATCATTAATTTTTAATATATTTTTAATATCACACTGCCCACTAGATGTAAGTGAATACCGTTGCCCATAGACATAACATCTATAATACTAGTTTTTACGGATTTTATCGCAAATATTTAACTTTTTAAATACCCGACGTCTCGAACACTTTACGCGGGTGCCATGGTCACGGGGGCATTGAGATGTTCAACGTCCATATGTCATAGTTAACCGCGGTTACCATAGATTAAAATTTAATTTTTGTTCCGATCTACTCAGTATGAACTTATGGTATCTTAAAGTATTTAAAAAGTTAAATATACGCGATAAAATCCGTAAAAAATAGTATCATTTAAATGTGTAGTGTTCGTATAAGAAATCGCGTAAATATAAGAAATCATTACATAACATCTATCTTCGATTAAGGATCAAAATTTGATTCTTTGTCAAGTGTGTTCATTGTCAGTTTTGTGTAAGATTTTTTCTCACCCCTAAAGTCCTAGATGGAATACCTCGTTACTAGTAAGAAGTCTCTAGTTCTCGACCATACCGAACTAATTAGGTGGTAAGACTTTTTGCCGGGGAGTCCGTCTTAGTAGGAATCACTCTTTTACCTATTTCTGCCGGTAGAATAATCTACGCTTCTGCCGTTCAATGGCTTGAGAGCCAGTATAATGACAGGCTTTGAGGTATTCCATTTTGTTCCTCATATATAACAACGCATCTGTTAGCCTTTTTAGTTTGAAGTTGGTATATAGTGTCCATGGACTTTTTTTTAAAGACTGGTGATAAACGATCACAGAGTCCAACTGATAGTAAGTGGATACTGTGGCACATATGCATCTACATTTATCCTAAATTCAGAATCCAAATACAGATGCGTTGTCACCCACAAGGACTAAGATGGAATACCTCGTTTCCAGTAAAAAGGGTCTACGGTTCTCTACTCACCGTACGAAACACAGCAGCATTCAGCTGTTATTTTAAGCTGGTATTGTGCAAGAGCGCGGGCCCACCCTGGTCGGCTCATTCGTGTTACATAATAATAGGTGCAGCGGGGCTCTGCCATGTACTAAAGAACTGCCATATCCTCTTACAATCAGATGGACTATAAATTTATGTGTTACTTCTATTATAAAAGCGGTAATATGTTACAATAAATAATATCACATTTATCACGTAGTCGTGTAAATAGCTAGCAACCGTTATTACATATCGCACGTAGGGACTCCGCAGCGCAACAAAGGGAAAAGGACCCAACTGGCCTGATAAACTCGCGCGATAGCGTTGTTTATATTATTATTAGACCCACGTATCTATTTCTATTTACATATGTTACGTATACTCTCGATTCATTACGCTTTGTGTGATTTATAATGACTATTTAAGTTAATTTATATGCTGAACTAACGGTACAACGATTTTCAAATTAATGAAAGAAAGAAACATACATGGGCATGAAAACTAAGCCAGTCAAAAGTTGCGTAATGACATAAAGGATGAAGCCTCAGTGATAACCTGCGAAGAACTGGTTTTCAGTGACATTAACAACCGGACACTAGATGGAGTGACGACCTGGTAAGACATGCAGGAAGTCGATGGATGCAGATGCCTCAGGACCGTGCTTTGTGGCATACCTTGGGGAGGCCTACGTTCAGCAGTGGACTTGTGAAGGGCTGATGATGATGATGATGATGAATAACAACAGGACATAACCGGAATAAAAAAGATTACTGTTAAAGAAGTATAATGCTTAGAACATAAAAAATGTAGGCACTGCTGGGTCCAGTAATTTTAGATATTACAATATTATTTCCATTAAATTTCAGTATTATGAAAACGTGTAATAATAATATAGTTATCAAAAACTTCGGTTAAGCGTATCCTATGAATATTTAGTGTTTTGAGCTGATAAACTTAAATCATTATTTACATTTGTCAGACAAGTGCCTTCGAAAAAAATGCTTTTAAGAAAATAAATTTCTATTAATTTTCTTTCAAACCAATAGCGATACCTTTTGATACGGTGGTGGAAAGAAATTGTGAAACATTTATTTGAAAATTTTTGTATTAAATAAAATTAATCATAAATTTATGTCATGACCGTATTCTAGTACCGGCACTTTGTAATTATGACAAACATCAATCATCTACGTGAATGACTCCCTTTCAACATGGGAAGCCGCCTGGGTACCTACCCTGCAACAGACCTGTTTCTGCTCTGACCTGTTCCTGCCGCCCAGCAACAGTACCTGCACTGCTGTGTTTCGGTCTGAAGGGTATAGAGTCGGTATATCTACAGGCGCATGAGGTAGTCCATCTTAGTCCTCAGAGGTACAACGCATCTGCAGCCTTTTTAGGTTGAAGCAAGTTGCAGGTGACCATGGGCAGCCAATTACCATCAAGTGATGCGTGGTAGAGCCACGCTGCAGCTATAATACAGTTGTAGCACGAATGGGTCAGCTCGGCCGGGGAAGGACTACGCTCTCAGAGAAAACAAGCGTAAAACAGCAGCTTAATACTGCTGTATTCCGTTGCGGTGAGTGTAAAGATCCGGAGACCCTTTTTTACTGGAAACGAGGCATTTCATCTTAGTCCTCAGGTGTGACAACGCATCTGCGTTTTGATTTTTAATCGAGGATAAATGTAGTCGTATATGGGCCACAGCATCCACGTACAATCAGGTGGACTGTGTGCTCACTTACTCTATATTTAAAAAAAAACAAGTGGACTTTACGTTCGTTTATAATTTGTTTTATAAAAAATACACTCACAAATAAAATCTATGTGAGAGAAAGATAGACACAGGTAATTCCATTAGTGTTCTATTTCGGTAAATAATGTACCCTATAAAATATGTTAAGGTTGCGAAATACATCCGATCCTTGAACTTAGCTAAAAAAAGGTAACTTCGATAAACAAACTACGATATTACAAAAAGGATGCCATCGGAAGCAATGAGTAGGAAATTTGTATCTTGTTATGTACTGGGTTACGCTTTAATCTAAGAGAAAAACGTCGTCACATATTCCGGGCAAAATAACCGAGGGAAAAAGGTCGATGTCTCCGCTCCCAACGATACAAAACGCCGCCGGAAACTCGTCAATACATCAGAATTGTTGAAGAAAGTACAACTTAGAAAAACGGCAGTGATATAGGTGACAGTAGCACATCGAAACCGTTTGGGCTTGTATTGTCTCAAATTGAGGACGAATAGTACCGACCCAGGGAGAAATTTAGAGTGGTTAGAAATTGATTGATCTCTTTTCGGTCTCCGTTGAATAAATAATTTGTTATAACATATTTTCACACCTTTATGTGTTAAGGAAATAGCACAGGATAAAGTGAAAATAAAAATCGACTTTTTTAAGTTTAAATAACAATATCGAAAAAATAATATTTATAAAACAGATTTAAACGTTCTTAAGCCAAATTTTTAAAGATATACTACTAAGAATTAGTCTTAATTTTAAGCCGATTATATTAAGAGCTGATTTTCAAACGGCAGATAAGTTAGCCATCGAATAAATTATAACTTGATGGAATAAAAGTAAACAATAACAACTGTAATTTGAATTGATGTTGTATTAATCGCCACTAAGGATAGTAAATTAAGATGTTTAAATGAACTCTTAAATTCCAGTTTTACAAGATATATTCGTATAATGATTTCTTAAATTTACGCGAACACTACACATTGAATAAAACTAAATTTACGGATTTTATCGCGTTTATTTCACTACTTTTACTTATTTTTAATTCCCGACGTTTCGGGTGCTTTACAGAAACCATGGTCACGGGGGGGACTGAGATGTTTGACGTCCCAATGTCATTGTTAGCCCGGCTACCTTTAGTTTTTGAATATTAATTTTTTGGTCCGATTTACGCAAAACGAACTTACAGTATCTTGAAGTCTTGCAGTGGTATGCTTGGGTTTGGGTTTAATTTTGTTAATTATAGGATCCCAAGCGGACGGCAGCACCCAACCATCTTCTCTATTGAAATTAGGATGTTTTTTAATTTCAATAGCCTCGCGTATCATCCTTGGTAGGAATCGGTGTTCTTTTGCGAGGACTTGTGGTTTATCAAATCTGATGTAATGGTGGGGACGATCTTGAACATGTTCACAGACTACAGACTTCCCGGAGCGTCGGTGCTTCACGTCAGCTATATGTTCTTTCACACGGGTTTTTATGGATTTTTTTGTTTGACGTATGTAAGAGAGATCACATTCACAATCTAACTTATAAACTCCTGCATCTTGTAGAGGGATATTACACTTGATGGATGGTAAAAATTGACTTGTCCGAAAAAATATCTGAGTTATCCCCAAGTTGCGCCTAATGAAGTCATAATAATTAAGAAAAATGCGATTTAAATATAAAAAATATACTTGCACACACACATCTGAATCGTTGAGTAAACGTAGGCCTCCATACCTGTAACAATAAAATCGCAAATAAATATCAAGAAACAAAGTATTTTTTTATATTATTGACATTTGTATGCTGACGGCATTTTTACGGCATTAATATATATATATATATATATATATATAGAATGTTCGTATAGCCCGTGAGCCGTGTAGCCACTAACATGTCAATTCACACCTATAAATCAACACAATCAATAGTTTTCAATTTTCGTGTCAAGCGTCGTTGCATGCAAATTATTTAAAAATGGCAAATTGTGCAATAATTACGCGTCGAAAGAACAGCGGGAAATGGAATTTAAATAAAGGAGACATATCTTACAAACAGTAAGTCAAAACTATTTATATATACAGAAATATTGATGTGACAAAAATATCAATCAAGTCTTTTAAATTGTGTAAATTCGCTCAGTCTGTCAATACAGCGAATCGGGTTTGTAGTAGTGATAATACGCAGTAATTGCTTATATATATATATATATATATATATATATATATATATCTGTGTAGATTTTGGGAAGATGTGGTTACGTCCCTTTTAAGAAAGAAACGTATTTACAAAAGTTTACTTTAACAAATTAAAATATATATAAATAAAAAAAGCCACTGACTCAGCATAATGCTACAGTAACAGAGTCACCGCAGCAATGATATTCTGCCGGAGCAACATATTTTACATCCCGCAATTTACTATAAGGTCACATTGAGTTAAAGAGTATGGAGGCGGGACTTGCGTTGTTATTATTTATATTATCTTTCTTTTAGTACAGTGTACAAATCTAGCTATATTTACACTACTTCTATATTTAGTAATAAAAAATTGAGGTACATGATATCTAGAAGCCGCGTGTAGATTTGCCGATGATCACTCCTCCCGTTTCCGCCGACCGCTTTACTCAGTAGCGCTATCATCGCTTCTGTTTAAGAGATACGTCCTTACTCTCTGGGCAAACCGTCTGCGCACGTTTTGTATGTAACACGGATTACGTATTTGTCACTCTCCCTGGACATAAATCCTGAGTGCGAACTGTCTGCGGATGAAGGGAAGCTAATATTGTCGGAATACCTCAAGTTTAGTGAGCGAAAAAAATGAATATGTTGGCTTTATTTAACGCAATTGATTTAACTGTATTAGTTAAAGTAAAAAAAAAAATTTACTATACACCAGTACACGGCAACAAAAGGTACTAATAAGAAGTAAGTAATTTTTAATTTTCAGTATAGATTATTATCGTTAGCAGAAGACTTTAATAAGTTGTAACGTCTATTAAAGTCTATATATATAGGCCTCCCCCATAGATAGCCTCATAGGAGGGACATCTATGTTCGGCAAGTGGGTTGGCAACCGCAGATTTTTATTTTTAGTCGTTATTGGGAAAACGCTGACACCAATCTCCAGATTTGTTTCCCTCTGTCGCCGCATACGACATTCGGAAAATACAACCTGGGAAGAATAGCAGAAAACCTAAGCCTCGTGAAGGATTTATTAACATATTATTATTTAGTTGCAATTCTAACAAAACATCAAAGCCAACATATGATAGATATATTAAACAAATAAAGATATACAACTGCTACTAATAATATTACTCTGATGTTAATAAAGGTACGTTGGCAAGTGTTAGTATCGGACGATAGTACCCGGTTGTGCGTAGAAAGTGATGTCGCAACGCAATATGCGCCACTGTGTGTTATGAATAGAAATCGCACTTGAACAATAACTTTCTTGTCCCCAATACCGTCCCTATCCCGGCACGTGTGGTCTGGTACATACGGCAGGAATCCTCTAAAGCAGTGATTCCCAACCAGTGGTTCCCAAGAGCCTAAATATGGTCCGCGAAAGATTTCAATATTTTTGCCTGCTTAATCGTTTTAAAAACACATTTGTTATTTTTAAGTACCAAGTAGCTGCAAATAATACTGTTAATCAATGCTCCTTTTCAGTTTATTACATAATAATGAACATAAACTTTTAAAGTTGTGATTATAATTTAGTGTTAGATTAGCATAGTTTTTACCTTCACCTAATGGTGCCTGCTAACAACAAAAAAATCAAAGTGGTCCCTCAAAAAAAGGTTGAGAAACCCTGCTCTAAAGGGACTGTTCCACAAACCGCTGTGAATTTGTAAACATGCTTAGTTATGTCACGGTAATTTTAAAAATTACCGTCGTTATGTAGTGCTCTGAGCTTATAATTGTATTAATAGGTTTTATACGTTGTAGAGCTATGCTGCAGCTATATTGTGGTAGCAGACCAATAGGTCGGCTCGGCCGTGGTAGGACCACAATTTCACAGAACACCAACGTAAAATAGCAACTTAAAATGCTGCTGTGTTTCGCATGGTGAGGGCAGAGAACCGAAGACCCTTTTTTCCTGGAAATGAGGCATTCCATTATGGCCCTTAGGTGTGACGACGCATCTGCGTTTTGATTCATAATAGTCAATAGATTTGAATATGTATTGGCAACAACATTCCCTTACAATCATGTGGACTGTGAGCCCGTTTATCACCCTTATTCTATATAAAAAAATAGATTATAGCCCACATGTGTCCCACTATTGGTCACAGGCCTCCCATGCTCCCACACCGATATATTTCACGCCGTATTTCTCACGACACGACGTATTCCTTTACCGCCGAACACGTAGTATATCTGCACTGAAAATTGTTATTGGAAATTTGATTGGTGTCGGTGGGTTTCGAGCCCGGGTTGCCCCCATACTATGAAATTTACGGCTATCGCTTAGCTCATGAACAGCCATGGTCACGCGACGTATTCATTTACCTCCGAACATGTAGTATATCTGCACTGAAAATTGTTATTGGAAATTTGATTGGTGTCGGTGGGTTTCGAGCCCGGGTTGCCCCCATACTATGAAATTTACGGCTATCGCTTAGCCCATGAATAGCCATGGTCAAGCGACGTATTCATTTACCTCCGAACATGTGGGGTCTTGTTAGCTCTGGCCCATGGTCCTCTCGTAATTGTAGATTTATATTACATTTAAAATATATGAAAGTTGATCACAGATTATATTAAGATTTTGAACATTTTATAAAATTATGTATTTACTTGTATTATTTTTCATCTGTCTGTAACCACCATATCTCTTGAAAATAAATTACATATTATCATATTATTATAAGATCTCCATTCCGTGACAAGTTGGTATCAATCGTGTAAAAAAGACGCGTCTCGAACCAGGCGCTAGTTATCGTTTCTGCCCTTTCATGTGTTAAAAAATTACTCTGTTTAGAAGTTTTGCGGTGAAACTCTAAGTGACATAATTTCAGTGAGATTTAACAACAAAAGATTTAAAAACTTTAAAAGTAAAAACTGTATTAAAGTTCTTCAGTCCCTAGATCCAGGTCTCCAACAATTTTGGCGCAAAATGCACTAAAGTTTAATAAGCAGCAGACTTGAGTCGTCAGTTTTGAAATGAAATCTCCTATACTACCTACATCATAATATAGTTTTGTCTCTAAACGATAAGGTAAAATATTTTATAATAAAAGAAAAATGTGGTTCGGAAGATGTTGCGACTAATCAATTAATAAAGCAATGCTTCAATGGTTGGACTGTAAAAGTTGGTTGTAAAAGTGAGTAAGATTGAGGGACCTACACATACTAGAGACGCAAGGAAGTAAGTAGCCTAACCATTAAGCTCAAAGAACCGACAACTGATGTGGAAGAAAGGTTCACTAGATAAGATAGAATCAGGCGTTACTTGCGGAAATCCATTATAATAAAAAATATAAATTTCTTTAAGCTATGACTCTAAGGGCTCAGCACATCTTTTATGTTTGCTGAATTGTTAGGTCGTAACGTCCTAATAAGACATACAGAAAGTCGATGGCTACAGGTGGCTCAGGACCGTGTTTTGTGCCATTATTTGGGAAAAGTCTATGTTCAAAAGTGGAATTGCGAAGGGCTGTAATTATAATAAAATGAGGCGGCAGATCCCTTCTTTAATATATTATTTTGATACTCCAGAGTGTTCAAAATTTTTCTTTGCTGGGCATAAATATAGATCCGAATGTTAATTTTAAATCACATATTCAAAAAAATAAGTTAAAAATTATCACAATTTATATATGCTTTAAGAGAATTAAAAAATCTACAAATTTAAAAACGGCAGTGACAGCCTATCACGCCTACGCTCAAGCGTGGCTAAACTACGGCGTCATACTATAGGGCAACAAAACGACACAACGTACCTCGCTATAAGAATAACCTTTTGCAACCAAAATCTAAATTAAAATTACACAGTACAGGTACTCGATGTCAATAAAAATTTATAATATGTAGCGGCGCTGTCGTCGCGCCACAAGCGAAAACACACCGAAGCCTAAATCGCGCTATCAACATTCCGAATCATAAACAGTATATATAGAACATCTCCGAATTATCACATGGAGTGTCGGCCGCTCCCCAGGCAGAACACCTTGCCTGGCGGGAGATCTCCCCTTTTCCTTCCACGGCTACAGTGGTGACCCCGACGTGATCTGAACACGCAACCAAACAACCTTCGGAAACTTCAAGCTTTATCATCGTCATAGAATACCCCTCCCATTCACTCCCGAGCAGATATCGTCTGCAGTCTTCATATCCTGTAACCCATCTAGCTTCACAAGGTTCATCGCAGCACTGGAATAATAATGCTTCCTGTTCCTTCAAGCTACTCTCTGCGCCATACAGTGTTCGGCACGGCTCTGAGCCTTACTGCTCGCCTCTGCTTCACGGCACTCTCGCAGATTACTTGCCTTCTTCTCGACTCACCGCAGACTACAAGGCAATCCACTGGCACTTGCACATTCGTCGGCAACAAGGCTGCACTAACGACCTCCGGTCTGAGCAGGGGGTGATGTAGCGGCGCTGTCGTCGCGCCACAAGCGAAAACACACCGAAGCCTAAATCGCGCTATCAACATTCCGAATCATAAACAGTATATATAGAACATCTCCGAATTATCACATGGAGTGTCGGCCGCTCCCCAGGCAGAACACCTTGCCTGGCGGGAGATCTCCCCTTTTCCTTCCACGGCTACAAATAAATTGCCGGAATACATAAAATCCAAAACAAATATTAATAAATTCATAAGATCTTTAAAAGAGATACTTATTAAAAAAAGTTACTATTCAATTAATGAATACATTGAGGAAAAGAATTTTTTAAGTGCACGTGGTTGTTAGAACTTGCATGTTTTGTTTAGTCTCTAAGTCACATGTAACGCAATTTGTGAATAAATAAATAAATAATAAATAATTAAAATTGTACAAACTGAATGAAAAACGTAATCATTTTCCATCCAATCCCTAAACAAACCATATTTTAATTAGTGGACGCTTTCGCGAACATACTCCGGCTTTAACAAAAATGTTTACACACGTCTCTCTAGTCGGGGTCCAATTTAAGTTTACTTAAAAGGAGCGGAGGTCATTGAAATGTCGATGCCCCAAAACTAGCCCGATTTCTCGACGTCAAGCGACAACTGAGCCCATCTCTCTTTTTTACATATGTCTAATGTTCAGTTTTAGTATACGTTAGTTTATTTTAAATTAAGTGAAAACACAACGAGCAAACGAATAAGTTTAACTAATTTTTATATAGAATAAGGATGATTAAACGTCCGCACAGTACATTTTAATATCAGTTGGATGCTGTGCCCTATGGTCACTACGGTCTACTTACATAGACATCTGCATATTTCATACATACATGACATACATAAACACTCACGCCTGTCACCCATAGGGGTAGGCAGAGACTACAGACTTCCATTTGGCACGATCCTGACACACCTCTCTTGCCTCCTTCACATCCATACACCTACGCATACATGCTCGTCGGTTAAGGGTACTCCTAATTTGGCCCGTTTTCAATAAATCGCCAATTTGGTCGATAAATTTTCGCCTAGGACGTCCCTTTCCGACTCTGCCATTCACTTCTGCACCATAAATTTTCTTTGTCACTCTTTACTCATTCATTCTTTCCACATGACCAAACCACCGAAGCATTCCTTTCTTAACCCTGGTCACAACATCATCTTGCAAACCACACTCTTCTCTTATTACACAATTTCTTACCCTGTCATTCAGATTCATCTTAATAAACTAAAAAAAAACAAATTGTAAGTCTCTCCTTTTGCATAACAAAAAAAACTTAATTCTGGAATAAAGTTTGTTAAACTACACGCATATAGATTTTTAAAAGACAAATCGAACATACTTGTTTCTGTACTTAAAACTAAATTGTTATTTATTTTGTACTAAAAATTAAATCAAAGTGTTATTTTGCTGTACTTAAAATTACAATAAATTGTTTTTTTTCCTGTAATGTTATTAAATAAAGCATCTATAATCATCTAATAATTTGTAAGAAAGAAATACTCAATTTGAAAATCATCATTTGAGAATCATCGGATAGGGATGGGCTGCGCCGATTAATCGGCCATTTCTTAACCGATTAATCGGCTAATCTGCCAAAATACTAATCGGCCCAACTGTAATATTAATATATATACATATATATATATATATATATATATATATATATATACATATATATATATATAGTAAACAGTATATAATATATAAACATGTATCGGCCGGCAATATACTTCGGAATCCACCTAGGAATATGCTTAGCGTTAAAAGAAAATAGTGCTTAAAGAATAGCAGCGTAAAATAGCAGCTTAATACTGGTGTGTTTCGTATGGTGAACGCAGAGTAATCTTAGTCCTCAGGGGTGACGACGCATGCAGATGCGTTGTCACCCCTGTTTTTGGTTTTGATTCTTAATCGAGGATAAATGTAGATGTCTATGGGCCTCAGCATCCACTTACCATCAGGTAGACTGTGTGCTCGTTTGTCACCCTTATTCTGTAAAAATAAAATAATAAACAAAATGAAGAAACCTGCAATTATAGAAATAAATGAATTGTTCACCAACCCGCATTAAGATAGCTCTACGTAGCCTACTTCGACTCAAACACTCAGTAAAGAGTGTAGGCCTGATTTCAGCAGTATGTAAGCTGTTAGTGATGCCACTTTGGTTTACTTTTTATATACTAGATTTTGCACGCGCTTTACTTTTGGTCAGAAGACAAATTAATTGTGAAAAATTACAGCCAATATGTCAAAGACCGGACAGCATAATTAGGTAATTGCAAAATTACCCTCTATAATCTAGTTCTATCCCACAGAAACCGTGTTTTTTTTTTCGAGATAAAA
Organism: Parnassius apollo; assembly: GCA_907164705.1. Lineage (NCBI taxonomy): Eukaryota > Metazoa > Arthropoda > Insecta > Lepidoptera > Papilionidae > Parnassius > Parnassius apollo. The sequence goes on along the minus strand of CAJQZP010000644.1, from coordinate 1,482,051 downwards.
AGTAGCTTATATCACTTTCTGACCCATATACTGTCTCTACGCAAAAAAAATATTTAGATACGGTGCACTGTTGCTGCATGAAAGGACACCAACAAACACACTACAGATGATATCTGATACAAATATCTGAACCTACACGTAAAGTATCAAGAATTTGTTTTTTTACAGGACTATCGTAAAATCAGTTCTTAGTGAGCGTCTACATTGCGAAATGAGTAATTATACTAAATTTGAAGTCAATCGGGTGTACACATGTATGTATAGTTTTAGAGATGTCGTGATAAGACAATCAGTCAGTGGTATTTCGCTTCTATATACATAATATATACATACATATACATATATATATATATATATATATATATATATATATATATAGATTATTATTAGGGATTTACATTTCTCTCCCTACTATGAGCGAGACCGCTGGGTTTTATTACTAAAAGCCGAGGATAAAGGAGCTTGATATTAACCATATGACAATTAATAGCAAAATAAGGAATCATGAAGACAAAGTACATGCGCTAAACACACTTATTCATCGTTTATTTTAATATTTATTGTAAACGATAGTCGAAATTTGACCGTAATAACATAATTTTTTTACATTTGTATATAAAGCTAGCTGTATTTTATTTTATTAAAGGTTTTTGTAACTCATATAAGACATATTTTAAAAACATTTTAGCTTTCTGCATTCCTTATTTATATAAACGAACTATATACCATATCTCATACTTTTCACTGCACGCTATATGCTTAAAAACTTTGGTACCCCAGTATTCCCTTTACGTATTAATATATAGATTAGTCTGGCCTAGACTTATTATACAACTTATATCGATGGTCTGGCCTGAAATTCAAGCCTATGACTTAAGTAAACAACTTCTTAAACCACTAAGCCACGTGACGTTTACCCATAGCAAAGTATCAGGTTTCTATATAAATTGTTTAAGTACTAATAATACAAAGAAGAGCGCGCTAGAGCAATCAAATCTATGGAACATCGATTATCGTTATGGGTTACCGTTAAAATCGAGTTGTGACTCGTTCGCGCGGCGTCCGCTAAAAATATCGTTTCAATGCTGCGTTAATTACTTCGTATTTCGTCGCCTGTGCTCCTAAATGAAATACCGTAACAATGAACGTAAATTTTAACTTGCGCACATAACAAACATCTCACTGTTTGTCAATCTCAACACTTAATGCGTGCGTGGTTGATATAAATTTAACTTTTAGTAAAGTGGATGCCGTCCACAAAGATGTAAGCAGATTTTTTTTCACGTGATAACATATCTGAAATGGTTGACAAGATGTAGTTAAGGATAAGTAAAGCCCTGAAACTTTAGAAGCTACTATGTGGAAATTATTTTATTGTTTTGTGAAGTACGCTTTTGCTTTTATTTTGTTTTATGTTATTAGGAAAACTTACAATTATTTTTAAGCAATGATATTACGTACAAAATGAAGCAGATATGTTGTTAGTGCGCGCGTAGTGAAGACTCAAAAGCGTCCTAATTAGGATGTTTTGCATTTTTGTCCGCGTCACGCAGGGCGACGACAAAGGCGCGGTATAGAAAATTTTATCAATAGTAAAAATGTCATCGTGACGTATTTAAAAGATGTACCAATTATAGCAACCAATTTTTATTTTTATTTGAAAAACGTTACCTCCACACCAGGATTTTCACCTGTATGGTTAGGACAGTTTTGCAGGTATAATAGTAATAAAAATTGGTTAATATTTTCACCCTACCTTTAGTGTAGTAGTTTAGTGGACTACGAAATATTACAATCTTAATGTCATCTAAACTAAAACCTCAAGTCAAGTCCAAAGTGAAAAAAATTAGGCCGACCCATTTATACTGCAAAGAGTAAAAAGTTACTACAGGTGGTGCAATGTAAATATGCATGCCATAAAACACAATGAATAAATATAAATTTGTAATATAAATTATAAAATATAATAAATATTTACACACACACACACACACACGCACGCACGCACGCACGCACGCACGCACGCACGCACGCACGCACGCACTCACGCACGCACGCACGCACTCACACACACACACACGCACGCACGCACGCACGCACGCACGCACGCACGCACGCACGCACGCAGGCACGCACGCACGCACGCACGCACGCACGCACGCACGCACGCACGCACGCACGCACGCACGCACGCACGCACGCACGCACGCACGCACGCACGCACGCACGCACGCACGCACGCACCACGCACGCACGCACGCACGCACGCACGCACGCACGCACGCACGCACGCACGCACGCACGCACGCACGCACGCACGCACGCACGTACACACACACACACACACACACACACACACACACACACACACACACACACACACACACACACACACACACACACACACACATATATATATATATATATATATATATATATATATATATATATATATATATATATATATATATATATATATATATATATATATATGTGTGGGATTTTGGAAGAACTCTTAACAAAATCGAGAATAATCAATATATTCTTTTAATTTCACTTTTTAACACCTTTTTTAGTTTAAGTCACGCACGCTTCCCTTCCTCGTTCCAAAAAAAGAAAAAGCCACCTCCTCCCTCTCTCTCTCTCACCTCACGTCCTCCTTCTCACACACTTACGTTCCGTTTCCACTCCATTAACTTACGTTCCATTCCTACACACACATATATATATATATATATATATATATATATATATATATATATATATATATATATATATTACGTGATAGACCCATGCTGCAGCTATATTAGTAGTATAGGTAGTTGTAATGGGTCGGCTCGAGCGGGACCACGCTCTAACAGAATGCCGGGTTAGCAGCTTAATGGTGCTGTATTTCGTATGGTACGTGAAGAGATTCGGACCACAATTTACTGGAAACGACGCATTGCATCTTAGTCCTCACGGGTGACAACGCATCTGCATTTTGATTCATAATCGAGGATATATGTACTGTGTACTAGGTGGACTGTGTACTCGTGTGTCACTTTGTCACCATATCCGATTAAAAAAACCTTTAAAAATATATCTATGCAACAATTGATAATAATAACATTTTTACGTAATAAATGCTTACGTTATTCCCAAGACCTACCATGTTATGATATAAAATTAAAGCTAAATCCAACATTTCTCTAGTAAAGCACGAATTGCGCGACGTTGTAAAGTTTTCAGGAGCTGAACTATAAGCATGCACTATCAATGAGATAGTACATAGTGCTTCAAATAAATCCGCACGCATAAATGCAACGACACATAAGTAATTTCGGAGTTTATTATACGAAAAAATTAATTATAACTAAGCAAAACAAAATAAAACAGCCATTAACATTCCATGGTTTCCCACATGATAGATGAAGCGTTTATAAATAGATTGAGTTGAAAAATTGATATTTTCAAAAATTATCGTTTTTACCCGTCCATGGGGACATAAATCTACACGATAAGCCACTAAACCATATTTTTATGTAAAAATAGCACTTAATCGAGTTAAAAAAGAAATAAGTTCAACAATCTTTCTGACAATGCGCTTTTTTATATAATTTATATGTTCAATATGATTTCACGCGACAAAACGTTGGATTCTTGATTTTTAGGCGCTAGTAGAACATACCTACCGAGAGAAGAGGAGGTTTACAAATCGACTGCGTATTTTTTCGTATTATGTTACGCGACATCTTTGAAGATAATTTTGAGTCGACTTTGATAATTTTTAATGGGTTATAATACTTTAGGGGTTGTTTAATGAAATGCGTAAATACTGCATTGAAAAAAATAATGTATTTCTTGCATAAATTGTATGGTCGTGGTACATAAGGGCAGTTGAACTGCGTGTTTATCAACATTTTCAAAAATACTAAAAAAACCAGGAAAACGATTTTAATGAAAAATTATCCAAATCGTACAATTGCTAAAATGGCTAAATTGGTTAGGATTCAATATTATTATGCCTATCTATTCTCGAGATATACGTACATAACAAAAAAAAATATTATAGTATATTTTATATTATTTTTTCGAAATTTTGTTAAATTAATTTTTAACTGTGTAGAAATCTCTAGTAGATTTGCGCTCTAGATCTCAAAAATTCAGGCTTTTTCTAATTTGGGTCCAACGGTAAAGAATTGTAGGTATATCTTTTCTTTTACATTGTTAAGCTAATTTCCCTAGTGTACTTTATTAGATATTTTATTACTAACATGCGACGTTCATTTAAACAGACATACTCTTAACAATATTCGAATAGGACACTGAGGAACTCAAAAATTCAAGTTATTTTGAAATTCCTACTTCCGAAAATGTGATCCATTACGACAATTTTCAAATGATAAGTAAAAAAGTATAGAAGTATGAAGGTAACCAGTGAAAATAAAATTACAGCCACTACACGGCCCTCAACTGGACTTCTTTAGTTCCTAAGGAATTTGTAACCATTTAATGTTCTTTAACAAAAATACAAATTATTCATTGATGTCATTTTAAATATTATATACATTGCATAGTTTAACATATTGGCCTTGTTACTATAAGTTAAAATAACAGTTATCAATAAAAAGACTAAAGAATAAATTAGACTCCAAATGAATAATAAAATACTATGTATTTTATTATTCATTTGGAGTCATTGTATCCAATGTTTAATGACATCGAACAATAAAAATGTATACGCAATGGTAATAGAACTTGTTAAGAATAAAGTATTAGATACCCAGTAATAGGGTTACCAGATGTAAAATTGAACAGTACAGGCAAATAGCCTGATTTCCACAAAACAGTCCTGACATTTTGTCGCAAACGAAATTTATAAAGGTGAAAAAAAAATCTTGTGATCAATCCTCATTGCAGATTCTATCCCTTCCAAGAATCGATTGTATTTTATAGAAAAAAAAAGCCTGATATTTCCAAAATCCGACCGCAATCCTGACATGAACCCAAAAGTCCTGATATGTCAGGACAAATTTTGATACATGGTATCTCTAGGTACTCCATAATATCTCTAAAAATAGAGCAACGTGCAGTAACACGAGACTGTGCCGCCTCAATCACAGTCGTGTCTATCACGACGCACAACATTGTAGCTCAAACGACGCCAATCTCGTGCCGTTTATTCGGACGTGGATAAAAACGTGACTTCATCTATCACCGTAATGTATCTAAATGGGCCCTTAAGTTGGTCCTCGACCTCGTTGTTAAATGGAAATCATGTATGGAAATATAATTTTGCTATCGGCGGATTATTTTCTAGAAATTTCTACCTGTTTTATTCGGCGTGTCCACACTGACCCCGCGGGATGAATAAACACAGTTTACCGTTAATTTCTGTGTGATTCCATTATTACAGTCTTTGTGGGAATAGTTTTAGAACTACAGTAAGTACACATTTGTTAGAGCCAAATACGAAGTTATAATGTCTAATAAAATAGTTTAAATTAACTACAAAATATACAAACTTTTACCAATAACAAAGATATGGTCCTAGAGACAATGTTTCCGTAATCATAAATGTCTTGTAAACAAATTCATCATCTCAACAATACATTCCATCTTGGTACATACGAGTAGCGATCAAATTTGTCCAATCATGCTATAGTACATCATATATAGCACCTGATTAAAGTTTTAGTTCCACTAATTTCAAAAAAATGAAGTTAAAGTAGTCTTCATGGACAATACGGTCGAATGATTTTTTCTAATATCTTTATTTGATACTTCTGTTTCATTGAACCAACCATCATGGACATGATTAAGCGTGTAGTGGTACAGCATAGTGGTGGCGCATGGTAGTTAAGTGGTAGGTAAAAGAAGTGGTGTTTAGAGCTCATAATTTGTAAAAAGCGTTAGTGGACCAGGTATTTTCGAAAAAAAATTTTTTGCCCTATGGAATCAATGAATTTTCATTGACTAATGGACGACACACACGGTCATTTTAACCGATCATTTCAAGTGATCAGTTCAAAATAGAACTTTTTCAAATATCGGATTTTCGATTTATCGATAATTGTAAATATGTATATCAATATCGGAGTTTTATATATAAGTTTATTTATCGATATTCCGATATTTTAAAAAAATATCAACATTCCTATTTTAAACTGATCAGTTGGAATGACCAGTTGAACTGACCGCGTGTGTCGTCCATAATAGTAGCTTAGCCTATGACAGTTCTTTTTATTTATTTTTCCTTTCAAACAAATTAAAACCCAGTTCATATGTAACATTCATCTGTCCATCATCATTACAGCCTAGTAATAGTCCACTTACGAACATCGGCCTCCCTCATAAACTGCATCATGGAGGAATTTTGCCACAATTACCACGCTTGGCAAGCGGGTTGGCAACTGCAGTTTCTTAAAATATTTAATTGTTATCGGGAAGATGCTGCTGCCCATCTCCTGTATCATTCTCCCTCTATCGTCTCTTACGATACACTCGGGACCTCTACTCTTACACCGCCACCACACGGTTAACATTACTTATTATAAGTAACATTACATAAACGAAAAATTTGGGAACCTGGGCAGTCTGGTGTCGAAGTGGACGATCGCTAATCCCCAACCAAACTCACCACAGTACTTATAATGACGCTTCTATTTATAAATTGGAGGTTTATGGAAAAAAGTCCGGTTTTCAACTGGCATTTTGGCAATAAGACTCAATAGATAATAATTACGCTTAATTTCCTGAATCAAATAAACATTTATTTCAAGTTATATGTTTGGCTACTGGCAACATTTTTCAAAAAGTCGGTTTCCAAAAATTTTATTATAAAATTCTTCATAATGTATTGTATTTGACGTCGCAATTTTTTGTATTTATTTGCTCACTTGCATAGACCTGACAACCTTCCAGTATAGCCGACTTGGAGAAAATTCAGTCCATATTAATATACGGGTAGAGACAGGTCCTGGCTCTCAAAATTCGGTTAGATGGTAACCCTACACCCGAGCGAGGCGCTTTAGCAATTCAGACAGTGTGTTAATACTCAGGCCTACGCATACATTAGACGGTGAGACTGCGCGACGCGGTAAAGCGCTACAGATCCATCTCGACGTATGTATGTAAGACGTTAGAACTACTATAAGAGAAAAGCTCTTATTGTATTAGATGGAAACACACAGCCTACTTGATGCTAAGTGGGTACTGTGCATATACACCTACATCTATCCTCGATTAAGAATCAAAATGTAGATGTGTTGTCACTCTGAGGAGTGAGATGGAATAAAGAATAATAATATCCTCCAAACCGAATTCCGGTCACGGCGGCCTGCCTTAACGGAGACCAGCCATAGGCGCAAGACAGGATTATAGTGCCCAAGTGTACGCGCAAGCACAGGTGCACTCTCTATTTCCTCCGATGATCCCATTCTCTATTCAATCCGATGGGACTGTAAACCGGCACGATCGGAGAGAGATCAGGCGCAGTACCAACGACTTTACGTGCTTTCCGAGGCACGGGGGTGAGACACGTCAACTTCCTGACTTCGGGGAACTACTGAGAATTTCTTGACGGAAAAACTCAATAATAAATTTTTTGGATCGATTCGGGATTCGAACCCAGGACCTCATGATCAGCAGTCGCACTACTACAACCACTAGACCAACGAGGCATTCAGAGAAACTTTAAATTTAAGTTCAAATACATAAACTATGATTATCCGTTATTGCAGTTTTTAAGAATACGAGTATATAAGGCTTCTACTTTTATTTGAAGTTATCCCATGCTGAATGTGATTTATGAGCAACAACGTTTTTGCCCACCGATCGACCCTTACGGATGTGTGCGTGCGCAGTAAAATAAAATAATGCATTACTACGCATTTTGAATATAAAAGATAAAGTGGACAGAATGTTTGAGATTTTTTTTATTTTTTTCTTTCATCGTTCGCCTATAACTTATTCTGAACATTATCTGCAAATTAGGCCGGTTATTGCAAAATAACCCTGTGTATAATAAATAGTAAAATAGAATCCGGTTTCCTACACTCATCATATAAAATACAGCAGTATTATACTATAATTTTACGCTGGTGTTATAAAGAGGCCAGTTTATATTTAGATTAAACTTTATAATTATTATACCCGTAAATATTTGTTACAACAAAGAATAATAAAAAAAAGCGTGGTTCTTCCCTAGACGTGTAGATCCTTTCGTGCTCTATGGATTACAGGTGATTCTACATCGTATAAAAAAGAGTTTTCTTATAGTCCTAAAAGCCTCAAAGTGATTTGAACCAAAACATTTTTTTTTTCAAATCTTCATTACAAGCAACGCTGCTTCTAATATTTCATTAAGTTTACAACAGAAATCAGTAAAAGATCAACGAAACCCATCGAATACTGTATTTAGATGTTGGATTCTATTTCAATTAAGTTAATTAAACAAAGCAATTATTTCGCTGTTTTAATAATCATAACAGTTGTTATAATTAGTTAAATCGCTTGTTCTCAATTACAACGTCGAACACCAGCTATCTCGTTGACGATCACCTCACGAATTCCATATCCGCGTAAACAGTTAGGCTAGACGTATAAAGGACAGATGCGGCGCAACGCGTGGGCGACGTGGGCCAACGCCCACGGACTCACGGTGCAAGGGCCTCGAAAGTTCATGTAGCCTTAACAGCCAACTTTTTAGTGAGTATTGTATTTGAAATAAACCTAATTTCACAGATTTTATCGCGTTTGATTTAAACTTTTTTAATTTCCGACGTTTCGGTCACTTTACTTCACCCATGGTCACGGGAGAGACTGAGGTGTTTGACGTCCTGATATCATAGTTAACGACGGCTACCTTCAACTTTTAATTATAATTTTTTTTATTATTAATTTTAGTCTGATTCAAAACGAGCTTACAGTATGTTGAAGTCTTGCAGTAGTTTGCAAGTATTTTTATATATATCTTTGCTTAAAATTGAAGTAAAAGCTTTATTTATAAATAATCAAAAAATTAAATTTAAATTTTTTTTGAAATTTCTATATATATGTTCTATATATATATATATATATATATATATATTTTCATTTAGACACACAACAAGCCGTTCAGTGCTCGACCGACCGTACGCACGCGTTTATAGCTATGCAATGCGTACGAGAACCGTCGGTCGAGCGCGTCCGCATGCGTACCGTCGGTCGACCGACGCGCTATGGAAACATCCGTGCAGATGCGTGTATCATCGTCAAGAAAATCGAACTTAAACTTTAATAATATTGTATGATTTTATAGGTATTAAGTAGTGTTAGTGATTTAAGTAATTTTTATCAAACATGGATTATGTCGACACTGAACGCCTCGCGGATGTTTTAAGTTGTCTTGCAATTTCACTGACAATTCATCTAAACTTTTGATTGACATTCTCAAAAATTTTTTTTCATCTTCGCGCAATAATGAATATAAAGTAGTAAATTCCCCTTGAAATGCTCTTTGGGCGAAGATTGGATGAACCTGATATCTACGTCTTCTGTTCCTCATACATACGTTTACGAACATAGTTAGCAGCAATTAAACAATTAACGCGTCCATTTCGTGTACGTGTTTGTGACTGTACCAGTCCGGCCAGTTTCGTTGCTCAGGAAAGCTCTGAACGCTACAAACTGACGATCGGTTATGCGTATCGTCAGGACCGATGCTACGCACTGATGGTCGGTCGAGCTCTAAAACCGGCCTTAGGCCTTGATCAAAGATAGCTCTCTATAAGAATATATAGAACATACGATGTGATGTTGCATTGAGTGAAGACTTTTTAATATAAAAGAGACACTTTCTCCCGAATATTATTGTTATCTTCTTCGCTTTAAGTAATTCGACGAAGGAAACCCAGCGATGATTAGGAAACGAGAGAGAATAAACAACTTACACTACGACGACAGCTCAAATTGAATTGTAAAAGTTCGATCGGCACTTCTTGTCGGAGCCCGACACGAGCGATTCTTGTACAGTTTAATTAAATGACTAACACCATTTAAGATTAAAATAAAATAAAACTGTTTAAACGTGGTAAAGCCACGCTGCAGCTATATAATGGTTGTAGCGCGAATGGGTCGGCTCGACCGGGAGGGACCACGCTCTTACAGAATACCAGCATAAAATAGCAATTTTTCGTGTGGTGAATGAACTTAGAGAACCGGAGACCCTTTTTTCCATCCAGACATTCCAGGTTAGACCTCAGGGGTGATAACGCATCAGCATTTTGATTCTTAATTGAGGATAAGTGTAGATGTTTGTTGGACACAGCTTTCACTTACCACCAGGTGAACTTGGTACTCACTCGTCACGCCTATACTATAAAAAAATATATTTTTATTTTACTGCTCATATGAAACACAGCTGATGTCGAAAGTGTGCGAGAGCGCGATCCGCTATTGTCACCCTTTGACGCCGTTGAGCTATCATGAGCGACACGAGTAATTAAGAAACGTACCACGCTTTGTCCCCGTCCCTCGGGAATTGGGGGACCACACCCCTTACATAATTTCTCTTAACTGCATAATCGATATGAACGTGCCACACTCGTGTCGTCTAGACTCTGACGTTGGCTTGTGAATCTATAGCGGATTTGGAGTGGCTTGGGAGTGAAGCAAATGCCTATCTCGAAAGCCACTTCACTGTTTCCGATTGTTCACACACATTGATACATAACTTGTGCAACTATTGTATTAATAATCTTATGTTTAGTTTATTCATAGGGATTGTCAACTAGTTTTGCAAGCAACATTTTATTTTTAACCTATTTACCCGACCGCTCGGAAGAGAGTATTCGTAGTCTTTCGAGTGTTTGTACTTATGTTTTTCATTTTTATAACACTGGGTGACAAACGAGTACACAGTCCACCCGATGTTAAGTGAATGCTGTGGCCCATAGACAGCCTCAATTAAGAATCAAAATGCATATGCGTTGTCACCCCTGAGGACTAAGATGAAATGCCTCGATTCCAGTAAAAAGGGTTTCCGGTTTTCTACACTCACCATACGAAACACTAGCATTACGCTGGTATTCTGTGCGAGCGTTGTACTTCCCCGGTCGAGCCGACCCATTCGTGCTACAACTATACTTCTAATATAGCTGCAGTATGGCTCTACCACGTAAAAAGAGAGTAAAGGATAAGGTCGGCCCCGATCGAGCCGCCGATTAGTGCTACAAATATGATATAGCTGCAGCGTGGTACTACCACGTAAACATGCGTGTATTCCTTTGCCACGCTGTATTAACATATTGTGTATATGTAGTATATACACCTAATGTTAAAATCAAGAAATCAAGCTGTATATAGTATATACTAGTGATCTGACCCGACTTTGCACGGGTCATTTCTAAATATCGACAACAGCGCCACCTTCCGGATCAAAATGAGTTTTTAAACCATCCAGGAACGCACAAAATAAGCGCAAAAGAATTCTCTAAAGTCGGTTGAGCTGTTTTTGAGTTTCAGTCTCGCTACTGACGGGCAGCAACTGATTTTTATATATAAGAAGAAGATAAGAAGAGAAGATTATTTAACAGATGGCATATACATTCATCTTAGTTAAGGAAATAACATGGGGTGTAATATTTGAATTTTTCTCTTTTTACTAAACTTTTTTACGCAATTGGTTTGTTTATGATTACTCGTTTACCCTTTGGACCTGTTTTTTATAACTTTACGTTATTTAATAACTTACTGAATAGGGACTCAAATTATATAGACAGCTAACATTGCCACTTTAGTTTATTGATTCGTTGAGCTGTGACGATTACTCTGGTTCTACTGCATATATCATCGTTACGGGCTTTATATTTCGGGTTCGATTCCCGCCGCCACAGATAAAATTTTTAATTAAAATGTTAATGATTTATCGTATGCTCAGCGGTAAACAAAAATCCTGGGAAAACAATTAAATAACTCGAGGACATGTGAAATCTGCCAATAGCAATTCGCACTAAAACAGTGCCTGGGCTATCTGATGGAAAAACTTCTCAGAAATGAGAGGAAGCTTGTACCCAGAAGTGGGACGTATAAAGACCGTAACTTTTACTTAACCTTATAAGGGTAACACAAAAAAGAAGTTAAAACGTGGTATTATATCTCTGGACGGCATGTTTGATTATTACTCGAATACAAATGTTATTGCCTCATTTTAGCTCCATTTGCTGTAGTTTCAATCAGAAGAATGTCCACGATAACATCACGTGCTAATAAACACTTTGGTAATACATATATCAGTATAAAGGCGGTTCCATTGGAAACAAATGCCCTTCATGTTACGTCGATATCAGTATTTCTTTATATAATATTAGCTTGTAACCTGTATGTATCTATGTAATTAGAATTGTAGTGGAATTTAGTAATACATATTTTTTTCGTGGTTGAGCAACGCTGCAGTTTATTATGGTTGTGGCACGAATGGGTGAGAGAGAGCATAGTCCTTCCGTCGTGTAGACACGACGGAAGGACTATGCTCTCACAGAATACCAGCGTAAAATAGCACTTCAATGCTGCTGTGTTTCTTATGGTTATTGTAGAGAACCGGAGACCCTTTTTACTGGAAACAAGGCATTTTTTTAGTCTTTCCATTTTAATCCTCGGGGGTGCAACGTATTTGCATTTTGATTCTCAATCGAGGATAGATGTAGATGTCTATGGGCCACAGCATTCACTTACCATCAGTTGGACTGTGTGCTCGTTTGTCACAATAAAAAAAATCTGTGTTCATCCATTTCCGAACGTCTAAATTTCGGTATTAAGAACCGATGATATAATAATATCATGTCCTTGACATAGTATTATCACATTACATCACATCAGATCAGATTGCATCAGATTTGGTAGATCACAAACCCTCGCGAAAGAACATCGATTCCTACCAAGTAATAGTGAGGCTACCCGCGTTATGAGAATGCGGCTGGGTGCTATCACCACCTTGGGCTCCTGTAATTAATAAAATTAAAAACATACCCAAGCATACCTGCATGACCTCAAGATACACACTCACACCCCAACGAGGAATTACATCTTAGTGCTCAGTGGTAATAGCACATCTGCATTTGGATTATTAATCGAGGATAGATATAGATGTATGAGCTACAACATCCACCTACCATCAAGTAAACTGTGCATGTGGTTGTTTGTCATCCCAAAAAAAAGCGGTCTAGGTGCGACCCGAAAGGTCCATACAACTAAATTCCCCGTGTAAAGAATAAAAAATCATATTTTAATACTTTATACAATTTTTCATTCGGCACAAAAAACGACTTGACCGATTTTGCTCAAAATTTAATGAGGTCTAAGTTACATAATTATGCGTTAAATGAAACTGGTCCCATGTCAATATCACTATTTGTTCTTGAGATACACGGGGGGGAAATTGAATCCGAACATACATACATACGTACATGTACACCCACGGACACCTCTTAAAAACCATACTATTCGACTCTAAAGACCTTGAAACGTGAAGATATGTTAAAATTTCTAATTTGCAAAATCGGATCCATTACAATAACTTCCCACTGAGAAGTTCAAAACAGTCAAAGTAAGTTTAGGGTACAAACTTTTAGGTGAAACATTCGAATAAAAGTTTAGCATATAACTCCTTACAGTAATTAATACTTATAAACGAATAAGCCATAGAGGCGTGAGCGACTAAACAAAACAAGATTTCGAATGCAGTAAGTAAACTACGAAAACAAATTACTGCAATATGAACTGGAACGTAGATACTACACACAAAGACGATCATCATCGTCATCGTTCGCGATATAGAAGGAAAACATCTTTGAAGATAATTTTTTGAAGGATCATGCCAGTATAGCCAATCGCAGCGAATTACACTGCCAACCTGCCGCGAATATATTCTATAGAGAATTGATTAGCGTTAACCCTCACGGCTACCGTTTACCCACGTCAGCCGTGACATTTTAATGGCCTTTCAAATAGTGGCGCGTGAGCTCCGACCCGCTTTCCAAACCTATCCTCCGACTTTTCAGCGGTGCCATCGTATACCTGCTCTTGGACGATATGGGTCATTCAGTGAACTGCGGTTTGCGGGATAAAGTGTTACCTTTTAGCTCGATTAAAAATAATATAAGAATTTATATATACTTAAGCAACATGCACTATTTATAAGTTGTGATTATCCTAAAGAGAATACTAGTAACATAGACATGAAATTATTGTTCTTAATACATCAACGAGATTTTAAAATAATCAGACGTCCGATGTGGATAAAAACTGAACGATGAAATACCAATTTATTCAAACAAACAGAGCTGTGATGTGATTTAAGGGCTAATAAACAGCTCGCTGCTAATATCACAGTACGCGAACAACCCGGGTTCGATCCCTGCCGGCACAAATTAAATTGATAATTGCAATTTTAATTGCTGGTTTACTACGTACTCGGAAACATCGCAACATGAAAGGTAAACATCGTAAGGAAGCCTGTATGTGTGAAAAATTATAAAAAAAATATTTCGAAGACATTTTAAGGCCGCTAACACGCATTAAGGCAGCGCGGCGGACATTTCCTTGCGCCATAACCCCGTCAGAACTGGAACCTAGGCCAAGGAGTAGTAGGTGCGTAGAAATAGGCTGTAACTTTACTTTACATACAACCCCCCATAAACCCCTGAAACAAAAAGAGCTGATTATATTCAAACGGCTAAAAATATTCTGAACATCCTCGATCAAGTCACTTTTCAAACAAAAAAAAAACTAAATCTAATTCCGTTTGGGAGAAATGATGTCACAGATACACCGGTAAACTTCTGTTTAAATACACAGTTTAAATACACAGGTACACAAATACACACATTAAACATATAAGGCTGCTCTGTTTGTATCGGGGTTTAAAAAGTGTTATAAATAAATCACGTCTAAATTAAATGAAACTAATTTTACGGATGTTATAGCGTTCAATGTTAACTTATAACTCCCGACGTTTCGGGTGGTTTGCAGCACCTATGTTAAAAAAGAGTGGCTTCCACCGAGGAAGGACCATACCCTCACAGAATACCAACGTTAAATGGCAGTTTAATGGTGATGTGTTTCGTTTGGTGAAAGTAGAGGAATTACATCTGAATCACTGAAGGAAAAGTCGTTAAGAGGATACCTTGAAAATGAATCGAAGTTTTGGCGGCGTGGCTTATTCCTTTGTCGGTGAAGCTAACGGACGACTGCGGTAGTGTCAAAATGAAAGTGATGCAATGACTTCATAGTACACAAATTATGAGATAGCCATACCGACCAGGCGTTCGGAAAAAAACTAAGTAAGCGCCAAACAACATTTTATTTTTATTTTAACAAAACTTCGTTATGGATTAAAAAACTGGTTTATGAGAACTTAGATATGATTATTTACTATGCCTTAAAAATAATTTAATGAAATTATTCGTAAGAATATTGTGGTATCATCGAGAAATGTAAATAATTAGAGCCTACTTTGCAATTTTTTTCTATCGAGGAAATTACATTATATCGTGTTTTCTTTTTATGCAATCCAAGGTCATATAGTTAAAAATCATATAGCAAAATTTTGGTTTGTTATCTATAAAACTTAAAAAAAAATATGTTAAATAGAAAAAACATCATATTTTCGAAATATATAATAGTAAAAAAGAATAACGCCTAAACGATGCATTAAGTGAACGAACAGTCAGGAGCGTCCAACGAAAGGAAATTAAACGGTAAACACAAGTGCACTATGCATTTGACAATTATTTACATACCCAACATTCGATTCCGGCGACAAAGACCAAGTGTACGGAGCTAGAGAAATAGCTGCAGGCGTATCCCGGTGACGGGAATACTCGCATCTAATCGTGTCGGGAGTTGGAAATCAGTTCCTCACTATTGAATTATACGAGAAGCGGGACGCCATGCGCTAAAGTTTAATCTTCCGCAGCGTCGGGTTGGCTTATTATGCAAATGTATATACGTCGGTCATCTTCCAACTACATTATGCTTTCTGAGTCCGTGAAACGCTCTGACTTTAGAATTATTTTTAATTGAGATGAAATTAGAAACATTTAGCTATATTATCTATGTAAAAAACAAGATTGAAGGAAGAAATAAGAGATTAAAATAGTTTTTATTCAATTTATAATATACATTGCAAATAACATTGTTGAAAGTCATTTATAACTTTTTTGAGAGAAGAGGGAGCACACGAGCATTTGACTTTCCTGATGGTAAATGTAGACTGCCGCCCACGAACAACTGCAACATCAGGGGAATTGCAGGTACACTGACGCCCTTTTAAAAAAGTAGCCTCGTTTCTTGAAGGTCGCTGAGTCGTATCGGTCCTGAAAAATTGCCAGTGCCAAAGAAGTCGTGAAAGTAAGAAAACTCCTAGTAAATCGCACAGTAGTTGACCGCCAAGCAACCAGAGAGTGTGGATAATATATTGAGTTTAGTCGTGATGTGCAGTGGTAAAATTTGGCGGCTAGATTAAGATAATTGAGCTAATTAGCTTTTATTGTGGTTCGAAAAGTTTCCGTTCTGAGAAGAGCCACAAAAAACCCCACGGGACTTTTTTTTAATAATAATAAAGATTGTCTAATTCGCAACCATCCGCATTAATTTTTAATAATTAATTGCTATATATCATTAGATTAAGTACGAAATAATAGCTTAATGCTGCTTTGTTTCGTATGCTGAGTGAGAACGGAGAACCCTTTTTAGTTGAAACGAGGAATTCCATCTTAGTTCTCACGGGTGACAACGCATCTGCATTTTGGATTGGATTGGATCTGCATTCTAGATTCAGGATGGATGTAAATGTCTTTGGGCCACAGCAATTGCACAGTGGCAGTGTGCTCGTTTGTGAACGTACAGTCCAGTTGATTTTTTTTATATAGAATAAGTGAGCACACAGTCCACCTGATGGTACGTGGATGGTGTGGCCCATATACATCTACATTTATCCTCGATTAAGAATCAAAATGCAGATACGTTGTCACCCCTGAGGACTAAGATAGTTTACAGTAAAAGAAGAAGATGTAAACGAGCATGCGGCTGGCCGAATGGTGTAAGTGACTACCGCCGCCCATTAAACAACTTCAACACCAGGAGAAATGCAGGTGCGTTGCCGCCCTTTTAAAAATGACTAAGTTCTTTTCTTGAAGGTTCTGTATACTCATCACATGAAACGCAGCAGCATTGAGCGCTATTTTACGCAGGAGCGTGGTCCTTCGTGCTACAATCATAATATATAGCTGTAGCGTGGCTCTACCACGAGTGCCTACTAATGTAATCACGTAACTTTTTTTTATTTCATAGGCTTGCAGATTTTCTCTCTTCTTTCTTTTCTACAACGGCTCACATATTTTAAGCCTACACAAATTGTAGACAACCATTAATATCATATTAATTCCATTATGAAATTGCAAATAAAGGATCCACGCAGACCCAGCTCTCGTCTCTTAATTACCCTGATCAAACAATCATCTCGAAAGCCATAAAAAAATTTCGAGCGTCGCCGACGCGAAAGTCAATTCTGGCGAATTTGCATAAAGCCCGTGGCGGACTTTGACGGTTCGATTGTCGCTTAATTAACGTTCGCAGGGGGCGAGGATGGCGGCTTTGGCGCACTCCCCCCCCCCCACCTCTTACGATCACTTCTTCATTTGGAATTTTCTGTCGGACTTTATTTACAAGCGGTGGTACTCACTGTCTAGCAGCGAGGCAGAATAATTTACATCTTTCAAAGCATAAGTTAGGTTTGTATCAAATGCAGTTTTTATTTAACGAAATTGATGGAAATATTATTTCTGTTACTGAATGAATTATTCTGTCAATTTATGTTATACTACCTGCTACCCTCTTCGCTGAGCGTCAACATTAATAAATGTTATAAAAAGTATTCTATGACATACTGACATATTATAGTCCAAATTTCATTAAATCCCCCTAGCCATTCAAACGGAATTTGAGGACAAAATATTATATTAAATTAATTATGAAGATTTCTAACCTTACCCTTTTTTGATGTGGGGAAATACCAACGTATACCCTCGCCTCGCGGGGGTAAGGACGGGTATTAGATCCGTCCTTACCCCATGACTGTCCCTTCTTCCTTAGGCGTATATTGGCAGGGCCACGGGAATGCTACTTTAATACGTGGTAGAGCTACGCTGCAGCTAATATGGTTATAGTATGAATGGGTCGGCTCGACCGGGGAAAGAGCAGGCTCTCACAAAATACCAGCATAAAATTAGAAGTTTAATGCTGATGTGTTTCGTATGATGAGTGTAGAGAACCGGAGACCAATTTTTCCATCGCATTCCATTTTAGTCGTCAAAGGCGACAAAGCATCCGTATTTTGATTCTTAATCGGGTTAAATGTCGATGTCTATGGGCCACAGCATCCACTTACCATCAGGTGGACTGTGTGTACGTTTGTCACCTTTATCCTATAAAAAAATACTTTCGTTCTAACCTCACCCAATATACAATAGTCTCAAATTAAACAATAAATTAACGATATTACAAGAATAATAACTGACTAGATAGAGTGACGATCTGCGCAAGGTGGCTGGTGGAAACTGGGTGCACGTAATCGAAGACCGGGCTAAGTGCCGCGTCTTGGGTAAGGCCTATGCCCATCAGCGGACTGCCGCAGGCTGATGATGATGAAGAATAATAATCTATTTGATTTAGCATTCATTCATTAACTCACATGAGAAACCAACTTTGAATGAATAATTCTAAATCAAATTTTCTAAAACATACCCGAGTGAGTGACGTTCTGTCAGCAAATGCCCATTTATAACAAACGTAAATTCCGTTTGCGTCCAAAATTCTCTTTTACCGTTCTGCCAGACGTCGTAATAGCAAAGTTTACCTACACATAGATCAAGCGACATATCGGACCGCCGCGCCGCACCGGCAGGGACGTGCGACGCTGACGGTACCGCTGCGTACCGTTACAGTGAACTCACTCTCGCACTTGACCCCGCCGCCTACCTACAACTTGAACTTAAAACTT
Organism: Parnassius apollo; assembly: GCA_907164705.1. NCBI lineage: Eukaryota > Metazoa > Arthropoda > Insecta > Lepidoptera > Papilionidae > Parnassius > Parnassius apollo. The sequence goes on along the minus strand of CAJQZP010000644.1, from coordinate 1,463,030 downwards.
GAAGGAACGCAACCTAAGGTGGCTTTGAAAACTGCGTAACATCCATAGATAAAAAATCTATGGACTTAGATTTACAAGCATTTATAACGTTTAGAACATACCCATATACAAAAATGTAGCTGGCAAATAAACCTTGCAAACTGTATTGTAGATTCGATTTGATATGAAATCATAAACCAAAGACATAAAACAATTTTTATTTGTATGTTACCACAAGGAACACTCCCGAGACCCAATTATTAATTGAATATCGCAATAACGTGCAACTCAAACTCGTAATCGACGCACGTTCGATCGTTGTACGTGATACCATCGTAAGTTGGATAGTTTAACGCCTCGGCGCTTCGTTTCGCGTGCCACCATACATTAACTGCTACCACGACATTTCTCAGTCGCTGAAATCGAACTGAATTTGTAGGATTTATTGTGCGTGACGCGTTGTAACGGATGCGGCGTTTGCGTATCGCAAACCAAAACTAAAATAGATTTAGAAACAAATATCAAAGAATTTTTTTAAATTGATTGAACAATGTAGGTATTTGTGGCAAAGACAATACAATAAACGTTAAAATGAATGTTGAGATTTGTGAGATGTAATGTGCCCGATGGTTAAAGTTAAGTTAAAAAAGTGTTGTGTTACAATTTCATGATAGCATCATAAGGTAATGGCCTTATGATGCTGATTTATTAATATTACCATTATAAATATTCTCCAAGACTGCAAGCACGATCACGTATGTCACTTAGTCACTCTACTGAGGAGGTTCTAATTTGACCGTATGTTCTTTTGATTTGTAAATAGATATGTTACACATCTTGGTCAATTGTGAACCGATTTTAATATTTTTTTTATTAACAAATAATTGTTCAGGAGTGGCCAAAATAAGTTTAAAGAAAAGTCTCTTAGCACCTTAGCTTGTGATATTCCTGACTAGTCAAAAAAGCCGATTTCAAATACTAAAAAGAATGAAATGATTTCTACGAGAGTTCTGTGGCGCAGTGACTTAGAAATGAGTTGACACGTCGAGGACCGCGGGTTTGAATCTCACACGAAAAAAGTATTATTATGGGCTTAATATAATTGTTCCGGGTCTACCTCCACGATACGGGCGAAAACCCCACGACGAATTGATTGAACTACAAACTTTCTCCATTGAAAAATACATATATTCACTAATTTTCATAGTGATCGATCAAATAGATTTTGAGTTAAACGATTTCATATCTACAAATATCCTGTTATATAAGAAGTATGTGTCAGCCCACTCGTAACTTAAATAAAGCTTGGCATAGCTAATATATATATATATATATATATATATATATATATATAACTTCGTTACTAATAAGTTACTTTTGAAATCTACATGTTCCTTCATATTCCTTCAAGGATTAAGCATGCAGTTGCCTTAACGACATGGACTAGAATATCGATCTGTTTTGAGGTATTTTTCATGATTTTGATGTTTAGCTTCTTAATTTCAGTTTAAAAATGATGGCTTCCTGTGTCTGTAGCAATTGCTAACGCCCAACATCTGGCGCATTCCTCATCACAACATGATTCAAGTTGGCACAGCACGCGACGCAATTCAGCAACAATCCGACAATTATTGCTCGCCCCCAAATAACGGCGTAATAGCTGGCAACGCGCGCATTATTTGTCCATTACCGTCGTCGCCGACAATGGCCGTGTTGCGATCCGACGCCTTTCCATGAGCTATGTCACGCTCGTTCGCGTTATGGTGCTGTGAGAGACAAGAGCATTTGGGTGACATAATGAAATATATCTTTTTAACATTGATTACTTGAATAATATTATAAGTGATTTGAAAAATATTTATGCGTAAAAACATCGACTAGTTTAATATCGTAGAAAACCGTGAGGTGAACGTTAGGGAAGAAATGCTTTAAAAAGTCAAATATTTTTTGTTTTTGTATTTTATAAGTGAGTAAAGCTATCAGTCCACCTATCCGATAAATAGCTACTGCAGCTCTTAGAGACCAGACACTAAAAAAAATGCCACAAATTCGTAATCAGCTCATCACTTGTGCGGCATGCTCGTTTGACCCCTCTTCTATATAAAAAATAAATAAAATGCTTCATAACCAGTTGTTTTACTTGCTATTTTTCATGAAGTTGAAGTAACAAAAGAAGTTACAGTCTACCTACTGGCAATTAGACTGCAGCCCATGAGCACCCGCACCCGACTTTAAACTGAGGACTAAGATGGAACGTTTTTATACTGACTGTCTATAGCCTTCACACGGAAGCGGAACTCAGCGGTTCACGCAGTACTGTTTGGCATTGGAAATAGGTTAGAAGGTGTGCATGTTCAGACGGACTCTTGGGCAAAAAAGAGTCTTCCTGGCTCTGTTATTCATCACTCAAATCAAGTAAAATTTAATTTTATTCATAATTCTGTGGCGGCGCTGTCGTCGCGCCACAAGCGAAACATATCGAAGTCTAAAACGCGCTATCAAAGTTGTGTCACCACTGTGGCTGTGGGAAGAAAAGGGAAGATCTCTAAAAAGGTGTTCTGCTCGGGGAGCGGCCAACGCTCCGAGTGGTAGTACGGAACTATTCCATATATTATACTGTTTTACTTCGGAACTTTGATAGCGCGATTTAGGCTTCGACGTGTTTCGCTTGTGGCGTGACGACAGCGCCGCCACAACTCTGATCTTTACCATCATCATTTTTTTTTAATTTTTAAAATTAAACGCGATAAAATCCGTAAAAGTAGTTTTAATTACTATTATATTTTCTAAAAATAATTTTATTATCCAAGAAATATACCCCCTTAAACATATTTAATAATAGTGTAAGAAACCGTTCATGTTACCGTTACAACTTAATTAAGTCCACTGCTGGACATAGGCTTCCGCCATAGATTTTCTCTTAGAAGGGATATTAGCCATAGTTGCCACACTTGGCAAGCGAGTTGGCAACCAAAGATTTTTTTCCTATGTCCTGATTTGTTTCGCTTTATCGCCTCTTACGACACACAGTAGATGACATGGGTAACAAAATATGTTGTAATCAACAAGATTTCTAAGCTAATATAATTATAACCTGTGTATAACACCCCAATGTGGAAATATACGGAAGTTCAAGCAGCGCACTTGCTTGGGGGACAAACAAGCTCGCCGCAAGGTACACGAACAAGGCGACGGAAGAACGCGCGCTCACGAACAGCGTAATTACACAGTGAGTTGCGAACATTCGAACGCCCACGGCGGTGCACACTTGCGACGAACAATTACAAATTCAACAAAGTTACCTTCAGGGTTGTCACACACTGAAAATCTTTTTTAATGTACAATAATAAATTATTTTAAAGTGTTTATAACTGTGTAGTGGCGGTGTAAAAATAATCTACCACCCCCAACCCGTGGGTGTTGACAGGGGTAAACAAATCCAGAGATGGGCAGCAGCGTTTTCATAATAACGACCAAAAATAAAAACCGCAGCTGCCAGTCCACTGGCCAAGCGTAGCAACTATGGCAAAAATCCCCCCTATGAGGCAATTCATAAGGGAGGGAGGGAGGTATGTTTAGTAGTAAACTTTAATAAGCTGTAACGATAAAAAATCGGGCACTGAAATATAGCGCGTTGAAAATTGAAATCCCACTAGCTAATAATTATTTACCATCCAAATAATTGATTATTATAGGGTTAGTAAAGCATTATATCATGTTCGGATGGATGTCACAACGTAGTCACTAGGCTGCTACATATTAACTCGACAAGGAAAGAATCGCAAGAAGCATCTCATATCGCTACTGTATTCCGCATGATGAGTGCATAAAATATTATATCATACCTAAACACTAACTTCACTTACGTTGACTAAAAACAATACCTACATGTCAATATGTACGTATTAAGTTCGCTAAGTTCCTTTTTATGCAACTAATATTTTAAAAAAAAACATATTTTGTGTTAAGTGATATGCCGTCGTAGTTATCAGGGGTAACAACGGATATTACTTATTGCATCAGAGATTGTATATTTAATCCTAAATTATATCCTTAAAAGTTTTTATTCAATGGTTATAAAACTTCTGACGCCATTTCTTAAAGTACTTTCTTTAAATCGCGTGTCGGAAAATAAACTGTTGCTTAAGTTGTACCAACTCAGGCAAATTCAAAGGTGGAAATAGATCCTCCCAATATTGATTCATCGAAGAAAAGATCAAACAATTCAAAACTAAAGAGACGACTCTCAAGTTTAAATATCGAATAGTGAATATACCACTAAAAAAATGGTTTACCCTGCAGGCCATCCTTGGTACTACCGTATTCAAATGGTTGGAAATCTCGTGTTATGTTAAAAAAAAACTTTTTTTTCAATTCTTTCTCCTTCGATGTCTCACGAACGAATGAACCGATTTTTATTTTCCAAACGGCATTTGACGTCATTTTTTGAGGTTAAGAGCGGATTAGTTTTTGATTTTCGATTGGTTTAAAAGTTATTTCAAAAAGATAATTTTTGAAAATTTTTATTTTTGAGATTTCTCAAAATCTACTCGTCTGAATCAGTTCATATTATTACCAAATCAATTCCTTACGATCAAATAAAACATTCAGATCTTCAGAACGCCGCAAACCGCATCTCAATTGATAAAGACATTCAAAAGTTATGAAAGGTTTACATACACACACACACACACACACACAAAAAACACACACACACACACACACACACACACACACACACACACACACACACACACACACACACACACACACGCACACACACAAATTAAAATTAAAAAAATTATCTTTAATTTGTAAATGGCCACCATAACAAACTGTCAAATTTACCAGATTTTTCATAGAAATAATTATTATTCAAAATAGCAACCATTTAAACACTTTTTAGCCCATTTTTTTTAACTTTTTATAGAAATATATATATTTCAAGTTTCAAATCTCTAAATCTATATTTAAAGTTAAAACTTCTTTGGGAAATTAGTACTTATAAATCGATTGATAAATCTATACCGAACAGACAAACAAAAAAACAAACAGACAGACAAGATAGTGAGTTTATATTCCATTGTCATCCAGCTCTGAGCTATTACTTAAAGTAAAGATTTCTTAAATTTACGCGAACACTACACATTGAATAAAACTTTTGTGTTTTAGATTAAGTATGTAATTGTTTTTCAAATTACTAAAGTCTCTAGATCATCAGGAAGTTAGTTTAAAGCCTGTACCGAAATTGAAAAATATGTACCGAACAGACAAGCAAGTAAATAAAAACGTGGTAAAAACAGGTCGAACCGCGTAAAAATCAAAATTACAATTTATTTTTTATGTGTCACCCCTGCGAACAACCAGCGTGTCTTTGAAAGCGTAAGCCCGTTTGGAAGCTCCGTGCCGCACTCGAGGGCGTCTAGCTTTCAGTCTTTGCGACACGTTTTAAATCTATTTCAAATTGACCGCACGTTGATGTGGAGATGAGTTGTGAAAAGAACCTTAAAACATTCATTTTAAGTTTCAGATTTCTGTGCATCGCAAGTATTTATAAGTCGTGATAAATTTAATCAACACCTAAAATGTGTGCACCATAAAGATCATTTTACTTTAATTGTATAACTTGCTGCGCCTTAAAATACGTTCGGTCTGGAAGTGCTCTTATTTGCTAATACAACCATAATATCTCCTACACAAACATAAGCGATGTAATTAATATTAATCATTTAGGTACTTGTATTGATTTTACACCAGGAAGAGAGTGAAGGTTAAGAAAACCACTAATACAACTCAACTGCTATTTTCCGTCATTATCAAAAAATATATCTGTATTTTTTTAGATAGATTTAGGTAGACAAGTTGCGCTGGCATATTATTGGATTATCCGAGGTCCGAAGAGAGGGGGAGGACACGGCAATCCTCGAGTCCGGCAACTTGTTCTATCACCGGGAGGGCGACCATCTGTCCCAAGGAGGTGTCGGATTTATCGTCCACAAATCTCTCGTCAACAACGTTGTAAAGATTGGGAGTGTGTCGACGAGGGTCGCGTACCTGATACTCAGAATCACCAAACGGTATTCGCTGAAGGTCATTCAGGTTTACGCACCAACCTCGGCACATCCCGATGAGGAGGTGGAGGAAATGTATGAGGATATTTCCAGAGCCATACATTCCTCCAAAACCTACTACACGGTGTTGATGGGAGACTTCAACGCAAAACTGGGCACAAGAGAAAGCGGTGAGCTGAAGGTAGGGAAATTTGGAGTAGGGCAACGGAACCGAAGGGGCCAGCAGCTGGCCGACTTTATGGAGAAAGAGGGACTCTTTATGATGAACTCTTTCTTCCAGAAGCGGCCCCACAGGAAGTGGACCTGGTCGAGCCCCGACGGTTCGACAAAAAATGAGATTGACTTCATTATGACGACCAGACGCCAACTGTTCAGTGATGTCTCAGTGATCGCAAGGGTGAAAACTGGCAGCGATCACCGAATGGTTAGAGGCACACTGAACCTAAACGTTAAGTTGGAGAGGTCTCGTCTAATGAAGTCAATGCTCCGTCCCCCCTCGTGCTCTAATCCAGAATCCCGAAACCTTTCAGCTCGAGTTACGTAACCGCTTCCAGTGCCTAGAAGATTGCAATGCAGTGGACGATATGAACGACAAGCTCGTGGAAACTGTCCATGCGGTCGGAGCTAAGTTCTGTAAGACCCGCCGCAGAAGAACACAAAAACTCTCCGATCACACTCTTAATCTCATGGCTGTTAGACGGGAGATGAGGCTGCAATCGTCAACAGATTTGACAGCATACAGGCAACTGAACAGACAGATCTCCAAATGCATACGGCGAGACTTACGCAACTTTAATACTTCTCGTATTAAAGAAGCGATCGAGCGGAACCAGGGCTCCAAAGTCTTTGCCAGAGATCTGTCTGCCAGAAAGAGCCAACTGTCAAGGCTGAAGACTGAGTGTGGCAACATCGTTTCCGGGACACCTGAGATTTTGAGTGAGATTGAGAGGTTCTATGGGCAGCTGTACACATCATCGTTGGAGCCACACGCAAGTGTGAGTAACGATCCAAGAGCAAGTCTTATCCGACACTATTCCGATGATATCCCGGACGTCAGTCTAAGCGAGATTAGAATGACTCTCCAGCACCTTAAAAACGGCAGGGCCCCAGGCGAGGATGGAATTACAGCGGAGCGTCTGAAAGCGGGTGGAACACCGGTACTTGAAGTCCTTCAGAAGCTCTTCAATTCCGTCCTCCATGGTGGCACTACTCCAGAGGCGTGGAGCAGAAGTGCGGTGGTCTTGTTCTTTAAGAAAGGCGACAACGCTCTCTTAAAGAACTACAGACCGATTTCCCTTCTGAGCCGCGTCTACGTGCTGTTTTCGAGAGTCATTACGAATCGTCTCGCACGCAGACTTGACGACTTCCAGCCTCCCGAACAAGCCGGTTTCCGAAAAGGCTTCAGTACCATAGACCACATACATACCCTGCGGCAGATTGTACAGAAGACTGAAGAGTACAATCTGCCACTTTGCCTGGCGTATGTGGACTATGAGAAAGCCTTTGATTCCGTCGAAATTTGGGCGGTGCTACAGTCCCTTCAGCGGTGCCAAGTTGACTGTCGGTATATCGAAGTGCTGAAGTGTTTGTACAGTAGGGCTACGATGGCTATCCGAGTACAGAACCAGAGCTCGAAACCTATCCAACTGCAGAGAGGTGTAAGACAGGGTGACGTTATATCCCCGAAACTCTTCACCGCTGCATTGGAAGACGTTTTCAAGCTACTGGACTGGAAAGGATACGGTATTGACATCAATGGCGAGTACATCACTCACCTTCGATTTGCCGACGATATAGTCCTTATGGCAGAATCGCTGGAGGACTTAAGCACTATGCTCAATGACCTCAATAGTGCCTCCCAACGGATAGGTCTTAAGATGAACATGGACAAAACAAAGATCATGTTCAATGTCCATGTCACACCTATGCCGGTAGTTGTTGGGAGCACTATGCTCGAAGTTGTTGACGAATACGTTTACCTGGGACAAATAGTCCGACTAGGTAAGTCCAACTTCGACCGAGAGGTCAATCGACGGATTCAACTCGGCTGGGCAGCGTTCGGGAAATTACGGCATATCTTTTCGTCAGGTATACCTCAATCTCTAAAAACTAGATTGTACAACCAGTGCGTGTTGCCAGTGATGACTTACGGATCTGAGACGTGGTCCTTCACTGCTGGCCGTATGAGGACGCTTAAGGTCGCTCAGCGAGCTATGGAGAGGGCTATGCTCGGAGTTTCTCTGCGTGATAGACTCAGAAATGAGGATATCCGCAGTAAAACCAGAGTGACCGACATAGCCCAACGGATTAGTAAGCTGAAGTGGCAATGGGCCGGCCATATAGCTCGAAGAACCGATAACCGATGGGGAAGAAAGGTTCTCGAGTGGCAGCCTCGTACCGGTAGGCGTAGTGTAGGGCGACCCCCCACTAGATGGAGTGACGACCTGGTAAGACATGCAGGAAGTCGATGGATGCAGGTGGCTCAGGACCGTGCTTTGTGGCATTACTTGGGGGAGGCCTATGTTCAGCAGTGGACTTGTGAAGGGCTGTAATGATGATGATGATGATGATGATATATGTATTTTTTTAGTAAAGCTACTTATACATACCTAATATTGGTATTCGGTCACGGCAGCCAGTCTCAAAGGAGCCTAGCCATCTGTACGGAACATTATTAAACACGTGTGCAGTCTCTATTCCGTCACTCTAATAGTCCGATGGGGCACACGACCGGAGAGAGATCAAGCGCAGGACTTTACGTGCTTTGCGGGCCGAGGGGTTGGAACATCGTCAACATCTCGACTCTATACTGAGAATTTCTTTAAAAAATTCGATACCTAGACCACATGATCGGCAGTGGCACTTACGACACGACCAACAGACAACATGACGGCGTTTGATTTTGACGCTCCAGATCTGCGGGTCTGAATCCTGCGCAGAACTATTGTCTGTATGGTTTACAAATAACGGAACCATTATTTGTTATTGGCCTGGATGTTAGTCCTTGCAATTTATGTATATTAAACACCTCCACGGTCACAGTCACAGCAACAATCCTAAGAGAGTAACGAGTTTTTTTTAATTTTATTTAAAAAAAAACTTTAAATAAATATTACAATATGAATGAGATGACTTTCGAAATGTAATAAATATAATAAAAAACATTCCACATTCATAAAATATAAATGTCTCTACACACCACAGACGCGCCGTAATTGGCAACGGCGCATCGCACTGGCAGATAGCTAATGAAGCGATTTTTTAAAGCCGCGGTTATTCCGTACGATGTGGCCCGCCTCCATGTGTACGCGAGGTTTTATAGATGCGATTTTTTTAATACAATCTTATAAAATTCAATGTTTTGATTTCTCGCTTATTAATTATTTATTATGTTGTTGTTATTTAATAATAATACAGACAGACACAGACAGAATTAAAAAAAAACTCATTTAACAAGACAAGAAAATATATAATTATGTGGTAGAGCCACGCTGCATCTATATTATAATTGCAGTACGAATGGGTCGGCTCGACAGAAGGCCCACGCTCTCACAGAATACCAGCGTAGAATAGAAGCTCAATGCTGCTGTGTTTCGTATGGTGAGTGTAGAGATCCATGGAAACGAGCCATTCCATGTTAATCTCTAGTGGTGACAACGAATCTGCATTTTGATTCTTACTCCAGGATAGATGCAGATGTTGGGGTCTCCAGATCTTGGAACACAGCATCCACTTACCATTAAGTTGAATGTGTGCTGATTTATCACCCTGTACATATATATATATATATATATATATATATGTGTAAAGAAATCTAATGTCTTACAATCAGGATATGCGAAAGTACTTTGAAAGCTACTGAAACTGTCTCGTACCTACACGACGCATAAATGAGGAAACTCTTATTCGTATTATTGTTAAATCGTTATCTGAAAACTAGTACAAAACAAAAGAAATTGTTTTTATTTTAAAGAAATGCATTTTTTGAATAGCTTCATCATAATCGTCATTACAGCCCTTCACAAAGCCACTTTTAAACATAGGCTTCCACCAAGGAATGCTACAAAGCACAGCCTGGAGCCACCTGCATGTCTTGCCAGGTCGCCACTCTACCTAGTGGGGGGGGGGGGGGCCCTACACTTCGCCTACTGGTACGAGGCTGCCACTCGACAACCTTTCTTCCCCATCAGTCGTCGGTTTCTTAAAACTATATGGCCGGCCTAATTGCCACTTCAGCTTACTAACCCGTTGGGCTATGTCACTTACTCTGGTTCTACTGCAGATATCCTCATTTTTTAGTTTATCACGCAGAGGAACCCGAGCATAGCCCTCTCCATAGCTCGCTAAGCGACCTTAAGCTTCCTCATACGGCTAGCAGTGTAGGACCACGTCTCAGCTCCATAAGTGCTGGCAACACGCACTCGTTGTACAATCTTCGAGCTTTGAAGTATAGCTGAAGAGAAGATTTGTCGTAATCTCTCGAACGCAACCCATCCGAGCTGAATCCGTCGATTGACCTCTCGGTTGAATTTGGACTTACCTATTCGAATAGTTTAGTATGTGTAAATGTGCTTATGTGGTTTCACTTGGCGCTTTATCTTACATTTAAAATTGTTACTTGTTACAATGTGTGTAAAAATATGTTAAGATCACTTTATAAATTCCATTGAATGTCATATTTAATAACTGTATACCATTTTCAATTTTGTTTTATTTTATATAATAAAAATATAAATAAAAAATTATTTTATAAATATAATAAAAATCAAAAACAATGTTTCAACCTATGTCCGTTATAGACTTTGAAACCGTCCAACTGATGTGCCCCAAACCCGTTTCGTTAGAAACGCAATAATGCGAATATGGTTTTAGACCAATGAAAATGCATTAGGCAAAAATGCATCAGTTTTGTATCAATTTTATATAAAAACTTTAATAAATGAACAAAATTTTCTCTTTTTTTCCAACAAATAAATAAAACGTAAATATTTCTTCTCTTAGCGTTACCACACGCCGTGTATCCGCCAATTTTATATACAACACAATCATTTGTTGTATTTTTAAAAACAATAACACATTAATCTACAGCGGCCGACCGTGAATTAAAAATAACAATAAAGATATGATTTATCTGAACAAACAGGGGTCAATTATGTTCGGGGGTCAACAACCTTTTTATTAGGCCGCGAGATCGTGCAGTTAATTGTTTACATCACCTCACGGGTATAGTTAACCCAAAATAGACACTAGATTAGACTGGTATAGATACCAAACCTATACAAACAAATAAAATTGAAGTGTTTATTTGTACTAAATGCGTATAAAAGTATATACGGTACTTATAATAAAAACATAATTTTGAAGTTTTGTCTGTCTCCCTTTTTGTTCCGGCTAATCTCTGAATCGATTTTGCCGGGACTTTATTTTAGAAAGAAAAACAAAATATTGCACGCGGGCGAAGTCGCGGGAACAGCTAGTATACGATATAACATACGATTTTGTTATACTTTAGTGTTGGGTAAGAGTATTGAAGCTCGTTAGTTTAAATGACCTTGTTAGGTACAAGGGTTGATGTCACAGATTGGGTTCAATACGTAATTATTACAACAAAATTATGTGTTTTCGGAACCTAATACATATAATAAAATTATGTGTGATCGGGACCTAATACATATAATAAAATTATGTGTGATCGGGACCTAATACATATAATAAAATTATGTGTGATCGGGACCTAATACATATAATAAAATTATGTGTGAACGGGACCTAATACATATAATAAAATTATGTGTGATCGGGACCTAATACATATAATAAAATTATGTGTTATCGGGACCTAATACATATAATAAAATATTCCACTGAAGTCTTATTGGGTCTTTTTTTTGTTTGTAGCACCAACAGCATTGATATTCACTTATTGCAAAATTTAAAATGGACATAGCTATTAAGGGCCCCTTTTCCCAAATTTATGTTTCTAAATCGTGTTGTTTTCAAAGAAATCATCATATTTAAAATCCTAAAAAAATATATAGTACAGATAAACGTTTGATCTATTGACTTTTTTGGATAAAAACACAATATTAAACATTTAACTCGATAAAAAAAAATCAGAAGTAACATCGATTTTGAAAGCATTTTCAGTTTTATGAGAATTAGGGGAACGCTATATTTATGAAAATTTTATATTTCATTTACTAATCAGGTTTGACAGGGATATTATTAGATAGATTTATAATTTGGCACTTATTTTTTTCCATATAAAATAAAATACGTAAAAAGCGACTCGCGCGCACCACGCCAGTGCCGCCAGTGTCCAGCCGGACGTCATCGAGGGAGGACTTGTGCTATTTTTGCTCGCGACTACGTTGTCGTCGCCGCTCGCGTAGTAGACCTACCTACTAGCATAAAAACTTGTTGTATTATATGTAATATAATAGAAATTAATTTAAAAAGACAATACTCGTATCTAAGTATACTGACCTATGTTTTTAAAACAGTGTTTGTAAATAAATATTTTTTGTAAGTTGTGATTTAATTAAAATGGCGAATAAAAAATACAAAATTAGGAAAAAAAGCCTACCTAAAGTGAAGAAGATCCGAAAGTGTATTGCGTAAGTACTTACGCTAGGGCTAGGTTATACTCGTAAGTTCCTATAACCTAGCCCTAGCGTAACATCAACAGGTCATTTACAATAAAAAAAATACATATTGGAATAATTAGATATCTACTTTAACAGGGACATAGATTAGCTAAATCAGTATGACAATTTTTATTTTCGTATTCTAATGTTCCACTATTTAGTGGGTGGATTCGTCACAATATAATTTACTGTAATCTAGCTAAGCTACACAGACTAGCGAAGTCAGTATGACAAGAATTTTAAATCCTATAGTAATATTCACCTATATTTTTGCATACCTACTAACTAGTAATTAATTTTTTTTGCTTTTTGAAATTTTGTAAATTTATTTATTCCATTCCAGTTTTACCTATTATTAATATTTGTATTCTTCAATTGTCAGATTTCTTATGCCCATACCACGGCCCAAATTCCTCGGATCACCAGGTTCGATCTCCAAGGCCCTTGGCAATCTAAATGGGATATTTTTTGTAAATGATTATAAAGAAGCCTTTTCAAGCTTTTTTTAGGATTTCGTAGCCGAATGGAAAAAACCGGAACCCTTATAGATTCATCATGTATGTCTGTCCGTCCGTCCGTCCGTGTGTCACAGCCTTTTATTCCGAAACTATTCGGACTACATATTTGAAACTTAGTAGGTAGATGTATTCTGTGAATTTCGTTTCTATACAAAAATAAAATACAAAAAAAAATTATAAGTACAATAAACAACAAAAAAATGTACAAATAAAAAAAACTAAATAAAAATTGATCAAACGAAAACAAAAAGTCTGCATGGGGATTCGAACCCGAACCTTTCTTCAGCGTAGACTTCATAGGCCGACACTATAACCGCTTGGCTACGTAACAATAGCGGCGAAATTACGAAACATACTGCGCGGGTAAATCTTTATGCGTGAAAATAGGGCGAAAACGGGCGAAAACGATTTTTCCCATACATGAGACCTAGCTAGATCGATTTTTCGTCCCCGTAAACGCCTAAATTGAAACTTTCATGAAATCGTTAGAGCCGTTTTCGAGAACTCATCTAAATATATATACATATATATATATATATATATATATATATATATATATATATATATATATATATATATTGACGACTCCGTGGCGTAGTGGCTTAGCAATGAATGGCTGCACTGGGGGTCGCGGGTTCGAATCCCGCACGGAACAAGTATTTGTATGGCCTACAAATAATTGTTCCGGGTCTGGATGTTTGTACTTGTGCAATTTATGTTTGTAAACTGCCCCCACGATACAGGAGAAAATCCTAGTGTAGGGGTAACGTTTAAAATATATATATATATATATATATATATATATATATATATATATATATATATATATATATATATAACAAATATTGCTCGTTTAATAGTATAGGATAAGTAGTTAATTTATTTATCAACAACATTCCTAGGATAGCTAACAAAATCGAACTACTGATTTATTTATACTGTGGCGTGCTCGCCCGCCTCCATAGGTCACCCAAGTTCATATCGCGCCGGCTCCTGTGCAACGCGGGCGCGAGCCGTCTCAGAGCGTAAAATGCCTAAAATTTCGGGAAAAGGGGCCCTTAAAAAATGCGCAACTGCGGCATGAGGCCATCTAACGCTAAAATTTTGCATCAAAACTTTAAGAGATAGAAGATGAAGCGTAATCATATTCTGGCGTAAAAACCACAACCACAGAAACAGAACCCTGAATGAACGGAACGTGAACAAACTTGACCGACATCTCCACACGATAGTCGGGAGCACGAGGTAACTGTGGTATTATTTATTGACTCGTAAAACATTAACAGCACCTGTGGCTATTTACACTGACGCTAACGTGTCCAGTTCTAAACATAAAAAATAACTACTCGGAGGATATTAGGTTATATTTGTTCGGAGGATTTACCTTTAATAATTAATAGCGGCGTATGGAGAATGGAAATCATCAATAAGGCGGGAAAATAATAGTTAAAGCGGGAAATTCAACACGAAGGAATAAATTCTGCTTCCACGCACGCAGGGCTACGGGAAGAAGTTAGTTAATAAAAACACAGAAATTCACTTCAGTTTTGTATTATTAAATGTTAAGTTATGTTGACTTAATCCAGCCAAAATCAACTTTGAGTTTGACTTGATTAATTCAACATAATCACGAAATTATGTTTTAATTAAATTCATAACAAACAACGAAAAAGTTCAAGGATTGTTAACGTAATGGCAATGGGCCGGCTATATAGCTCGATGAACCCACCACCAATGGGGCAGAAAAGTCGACTTGCAGCCTGATACGGTGAAGCAGACTGCAGAGCAGCCCCCCACTATAGAGTGACGTCTGGTAAGACATGCATGCATTTAGTGGAGAGCAGTGCAGTTATATTAGATGTATATTGATGGTGCGAGTCTCGTGTGGGGGCATTCCATCTTAGTCCTCACGGGTGACAACACATCTGCATTTTGATTCGTAATCGAGGATAGATGTAGATGTCTATGGGCCACAGCAACCACTTATCATCAGGTGGACTGTGTGCTCGATTGTCACCCTATCCTATAAAAAAAAAAAAAAAGTCGATGGACGCAGGTGACACATGACCATGTTTTATAGCATTCTTTGGTGAAGGCTTACCTTCAACAGTGGAGTAAGGGGACTCTATCACCACCGAGGGCCAATATGGGATGCCTTGTTTCCAACAAAAAGGGTCTCCGGTTATCCACAGCCACAACACGAAACAAAGGAGCATTATTCTGCTGGTGGCAAGCTGGTACTCTGTGAGAGTGTGGTCCTACTCCAGTTGATCCAACCCATTCCTGCTGCACCTGTACAAAGCTCGAATAGCAGCGTAAAAATAATACAATTAAACAAACAACAATACATATAATAAACTTTATTAACTTTTTGAAATATTTTATAGTTTTTCTGTAAAAATAGAATATGCGTAAAATAATACAATTAAATATGCAACAATATAATAAAGTTTATTAACTTTCTGAAACATTTTATAGTTTTACTGTAAAAATTGAATACGCGTAAAAATAATACAATTAAACATGAAACAATATAATAAAATTTATTAACTTTCTGAAATATTTTCTAGTTTTTCTGTAAAAATAGAATACGCGTAAAAATAATACAATTAAATATACAACAATATAAAAAACTTTATTAACTTCCTGAAATATTTTATTGTATTTCCGTAAAAATAGAATATAAAAATTTCTGAACTGTTGAATAACAGTAAATACTGGTTAGAAATTACTGCCTCAACAAAATCCTTGACAAAAAGAATCCCGATTAACCACCACAGTAGAATTTAACATGTCATACATGTCAATATATCACCGGGCAATAACAAAGTTGAAATCCCTTAGGTACATCATCAATCAAAGCAAAGTAGAAGTTCCATCAGCAAACATTCGAAGTAAGTTAGTGTTATCTAAATCGGATTTATAATTAAGTGCGTTGTTAACCGGGAAACGTCGGTTAACATAACTAACATATTAATTTATACGATTATAAACCTTACTGAGCACAGATTAAGTTGACAATGCTTGAGAAGAACAAACGAATTGCTGTTTGGTACATTTCGAGCTGATGAAGATGTTGATACACGAACTTGTAACTTATGTTAAAAAGATTAAAGGTCACAATGGTGTGAAATAGTGTAAGTTATGTTGAATTATCTTTGTACACAGTAACAATTAGTCGAAATTTTGTCCGCGTCTCAGAACTGTGTGATGCGATACCAACTGCTATAGCGTAACGTTTGATATAATAAAGGTCAAATAATTATGACGATATAATCTTTCACAGTATGTAAGCAAGCAACACGAATCCGATTCCTGCTGGCACCAATGAAATCGTTAATTGCAATTTTAAGTGCTTATATAGCACGTGCACGGCGGTAAAGAAAAACATCGAGAGGAAACCTGCATGTCTTAGAAATTAAAGAAAAAATATTTCGAAAACTCATGACTTATGAAGTTTGCCAATTATTTAGGTCAGCGCAAGGGCGTGGCCTTAGTAAACTTATCATCTTCATGTAAAATAGGTAATATTTTTTTATAGATGAGTAAACAGTATAAATACTCCAATTTTACACAACATTATAGAATAAAATTACTTTTACGGATTTTATCGCGTTTCATTTTGCTTATTTTTAATTTCTGACCGCTGCAAAGCACCCGAAACGTCGAGAATTAAAAATAAGTAAAAATTTAAAGGCGATAAAGTCCGTAAAAATAGTTTTATTCAATGTGTAGTATTCACGTAAATATAAGAATACTTTATCAAAAAAAAATTAAACTAAGAAAACTACTGACGTAAATAAATACTAGTAAACATATTTCATTCGTTGCTCGGATTTGCAAACGTGCAAATTCTTGTAAACATAGTTCCAGGTTTCAATGTTACTAAAACGAACTTTAAGCGGATAACAAGTTGAACACATGCATAAACACGTATACACATACACACATAATGTACATATAACCGCAACCGCACATTGGTTTTCGTCTTAAGACAATAGCGGGTATTATGCAAAGCGGTAACAGCACCTGGTAGAGGCGGGCACCGGAGCCTCCGCGTGGAGCTTCTCGAGGCAGCCATAATGAAGGCACAGGGTTGCCAGTTTAATTCAAGAATATCACGAACTTGGCGGTTTCTAAAATTAATATGTAGGAAATATTACACAAGCTAAATCTCTTTATATAATAATCAATTGCTCTCCGTTCGTCTCGCTAAAACTCAAAAACAGCTGCGCCGATTTTGATGAATTTTTTTGAGTGTGTTTATATGAGTCCCTGGATTGTTTACATTTGGACCCGATAGGGGGCGCTGTTGTCGAAAACCAGAAGTCACCCGTGCGGAGCCGAGGCGCTTCGTTAGTAGACAATAAAACTCTAAAAAAATTTTATAATAAGTAAAAATCGACTTCAAAAACTAAAAATAATTAAAATATTTTTACAACAATAGCTATTACTTACGACTTTATACATTTGAAATTATGACGTACGGTCTTTTGATTTGCTGAATGTTGTATTATATAATATGTATGTATATATAAATTTAATAAGTATAAATTTTAAAACTTAAATTCTAACATATAAATAATGAATTAATGATATACAATTTTTTTTAAATTTCAAATATATAATAATGTTTTTGATAATACGAGTAAATAAGGCTTCTTCTTTTATTTTAAATTATCCTAAATTAAATGTCATTTATATATAGTCCTTATGGCAGAATCGCTGGAGGACTTAAGCACTATGCTCAATGACCTCAATAGTGCCTCCCAACGATAGGTCTTAAGATGAACATGGACAAAACAAAGATTATGTTTAATGTCCATGTCACACCTATGCCGGTAGTTGTTGGGAGCCCTACGCTCGAAGTTGTTGACGAGTACATTTACCTGGGACAAATAGTCCGACTAGGTAAGTCCAACTTCGACCGAGAGGTTAATCAACGGATTCAACTTGGCTGGGCAGCGTTCGGGAAATTACGACATATCTTCTCGTCAGGTATACCTCAATCTCTAAAAACGAGATTGTACAACCAGTGCGTGTTGCCAGTGATGACTTACGGATCTGAGACGTGGTCCTTCACTGCTGACCGTATGAGGACGCTCAAGGTCGCTCAGCGAGCTATGGAGAGGGCTATGCTCGGAGTTTCTCCGCGTGATAGGCTCAGAAATGAGTATATCGGCAGTAAAACCAGAGTGACCGACATAGCCCAACGGATTAGTAAGCTGAAGTGGCAATGGGCCGGCCACATAGCTCGAAGAACCGATAACCGATGGGGAAGAAAGGTTCTCGAGTGGCAGCCTCGTACCGGTAGGCGTAGTGTAGGGCGACCCCCCACTAGATGGAGTGACGACCTGGTAAGATATGCAGGAAGTCGATGGATGCAGGTGGCTCAGGACCGTGCTTTGTGGCATTACTTGGGGGAGGCCTATGTTCAGCAGTGGACTTGTGAAGGGCTGTAATGATGATGATGATGAAATGTCATTTAAGGGCAACAACGTTTTTGCCTACCGATCGACCCTTACGAATGTGTGCGTGACCAGTAAAATTAGTAATAATTATGCATTACCACGCATTTTTAATTTAAAAGATAAAAAGAGCAAAATATTTGAATTTTTTTTATTAATTTTTTTCATCATTTATATATTAGGCATTTTTTTTAAACTTCTCCGCAAATGTGGCCGATTATTGCAAAATAACCCTGTATATCTATGTATATAATCACCCCTGCTATTCTATCTCTAAATTTACGTAAGGAGGTCGTATCACTTTGTCCTTTAACACTCATAGTATTGTTGTGAAATGTTGTAGTATGGGAATAATTTTATTCTTTTTAGTTTTTTGGTTTTTACACTATAACTTTTTTAGCCTAAGGAGTGGACTAAAAACTATAACAAACACAAATTTAGAATGTCGTCTAAAAAGTTGCTTCAAATTTACCCCTGAAGTATAAACTGATATACCTAGTAGAATTTTTATGTTAATCGGTTAAACCCTTCTCAATAAATCGGTGATAAGACATAAAAAAATACGCGTCGAACATAGAAGTTCGTCGTTTTTTGAACTTGGTTAAAATTATGCAGTATCATAAAATAGTATTATCAATACAAAGCTTTTCTTAACCTATTTATTTATTATAAAATGTTAAACAATTAACATAAAATAAACTTACTGAGTAGCAAAAAAGGCGGTAATCTCAAAAATAATCTATATGCCTGTTACAGCCCTAGACGACAGCCGAAAAATAAATTGCCGCCAAAACAAAAAACACTTATCAATAAACACTTGCCTTGTAAGGCGCGGATGAGCCGAGATTATAGCTTTTATAAGAATAAGCACAAAAAATGGAGTTCGATGAAAAATGAACGATCAAACCTAAGCCAAATCAAGTGTTGAGGGAGAGTTCGAGGTCGCAAAAATCTAGTTTAGAAGTGACTGCAGTGTTGACGCGAATTAAACATTTATTTTATATAGTAAAATCATTGGTAAATCTGTTAGACATCGTGTAAATTCTGTACTACTTGAACAATTGTGATCAAATTCACACAATAATTTTTTTTAGACGAAACGATGAATACTATAATACACAATGAAATGCTATCAACTTTATTTTATACGAGGATTGGCGTCGCTAAACCCGATTTGCTGTGTTGACAAACTCAGTAAATTTACACATTTTTAGACTTTTTCGATTAATATTCAAGATCACCATTAAATTTAAATACATATTTATTTGTAAATAGGGTGTTTGTCATTTTCTAAATAATTTGCATGCGAAATATGGAAACGATTGTAACGTCAAAACACATCTCGTGTTGACATTTATACGTGTGAGTTGACGTCTTGTAGCATTTTAGTGGCTACGCGGGCTCCGCCCACTCCCCCATTCTATTATGTATGTATTATAGTATTCTATAGGATAGTCCATTTTGGTTACACTGAACTAGCCTTAATAAGCTAATTTTGATCTGTAAGATTAAATATTTAATATGAAATTATTTTATTGAACCTATATGCGAAAGTAAACGGTGTAGTGGCTGTGTAAGTATATCCACTTCCCCATATCGTCCCGTGGGTGTCGTCAGAGGTGCCAGAGGGAATTTGAAACAGGAGATGAGCAGCAGCGTATATTCGTTATAGTACGTTATAGTATTCTATGATACGATGGTTCATAGCTAAGGCGGAAACCGATAGGAGGCGTTGTGGTAAATTCTATATATATATGGATCGAAGTGACCAGAAGTAGTTTTAAGAAAGAAAATCACAAATTCTAAACCGGACGTGATGGATTGAATCTTACACCACTACACGGTGATATAGTCACAAGTCAGTCGCTATTAGATTCCATTGATATTGTTATACAAACTCGAATGATGAAAAGTATAGATATTTTTCAAACGACACATATATATATATATATATATATTATATATATATATATATATATATATATATATATATATATATATATATATATATATATATATAGGCTATATTAGCCTTAAGTCTACTAATGAACGTAGGACTACGCCATAGATTGCCATATTTGCCATAGTGAGCACACTTGGCAAACGGGTTGGCAACCGCTGTTTTGTTTTCGCAAATACTAGGAAATAAATAACCAATAAAACTGCAGTGTAATTTAACTTTGTCAATTTTTAAGCTATTGCATAGCTTCTATCGCGGGCCTTGAGCGCGGGGACCGAATCCAGAAATTCCGTAACGAAAAAAAACCTCACGCTCCCTACTCCGACGGGCACGAAGGTGTGGCGTTGAAAGCCGTGCATCGTCTAACGTCGTTTCAGTTCGGCAGACTTCGGCACTCGGCAGACTTCGGCACGGTGTTTGTGTGCGTGCGACTAGACGTATGCGTGTACACTAGCTGCTAACTCAATGATAAAAATTCCTGAATAACCTACATGTATTGTAAGATATTAAAAATATTTTAAACAATATTAACTTCTCATTTACTCAATAAGAGAAAAAAAATTGTTTTCTTATCGGTCACCACGCTCAAAAAGTGCAACATGATTTAATATCATGAAGACTTAACTGCATAAATAAAATAAATGATTATAATTGCATAAGTTGATAAAAAATGCTATGCAATAGCTTTACCGCGGCAGTCACCGAGTGCCACACGTATTTTTTTATACGTGTTACGAGTCACGCTGCACCTATATTATGGTTTTAGCACGAATGAGTCGACTCGACCGGGGAAGAACCACGCTCGCACAGAATACCAGCGTAAAATAGCAGCTTAATACTGCTGTGTTTCGTATGGTGAACGTAGAGAACCGGAGATCCTTTTTTACTGAAAGCGAGGCATTCCATCTTAGTCTTTATAGGTGAAAACTGATAACGCATCTGCGTTTTAATTCTTAATCGACGATAAATGTAGATGTATGTGAGCCACAGCAATACTTACCGTCAGGTAGACTGTGTGCTCGTTTGTCAACCTAATTCTATTAAATAAATCATATTAATAATAACATAATGTTCTCAAGACATAATTTCAGCCACGGCTGCCAGTTTCGACGAAGGCATCTGCGTAGTGCACGATAAGTGCACGAGTGTATGCGCAAGCACAGGTGCACTCTTTATTCCCTCACTTACAAAGTCTGATGGAACCACAATTCTACATTACAGGGAAGAGATCAGCCGAAGGGTTAATGCTTACCGAGGCACAGGGGGAGAAACACCGCCAGCTTCCAAACTCCGGGCTGCTACTAGGACTTTCTTGATAGTAAAACCCCATTATCTAGTTTTTCCGACCCGGGATATGAATCCGAGACCACATTATCAGCAGTCGTGCGTGCAACCACTCGACACACGAGATAGTGAAAATTTCACTAGAGATTTATTTTTTATATTTATCGCTCAAATAAAAAAGGAAACGCGCAAAAAACAAGGTCTGATATAAGAAAGTTACGTACCAATATAGTATTCTCATCGGAAACACAGATAAGTGCAAAGTTTCGAGAGGATATCGAAAGTGTAAGAGTAAGCCAAAATTAGGTTGCGGAATCCTCCCTAACAAGCCGACGCATTTAAACTTATATAGTAACACTTCTTACTCACTAATCTTGAGTTGTTAGGTTTTTTATGGTGAAGTTATTCGATCATTATTATAATTATCGATAGTTTCCCTCTGTCTTTCTTCGCTTGTATTTCAGAATGAATGTAAAGTTAATCGTAGGAACTTAAGATGAAACAATATGTTGATACCAGAACTACTGTCTGTATAATCTGTTCAATATACAAGCAGTCACAGTTTCTATCGTATATAACAACCACATAAAGACATACCTTCCAGTCTAATCATTTTCGCGAAATTTAAAAGTTATATATATATATATATAATTTTTTTTTTTTTTTTTTTATATATATATATATGCATTTAAGTTTATTTTAATAAATACCATGGTCAAACAAGAGATCGCTATTTAGCGATTATGCCGACTTATTGAACCTACTTACCTCCAAATAAAGTAAATGCAATACAATAATGACTAGGCGAAATATTAAGAATTAACATTTACAATTTTGTTATAGTACACCTAGTGTGAAAGGAATGGGTCGGCCCTACCGGGGAAGAATCACGCTTTCACAGAATAATGAAGTTAAACAGAAGCATAATATAATGCTGCACTATTCAGTTTGGCGGGACACCAGAGATGTTTTTCGCTGATAACGCATTCCATCATAGTCTAATATCAAAATCTAAAAAATTCTATCACTCTAAAATACTAAATCTAGATTTAGGTAAAAACAAACCACAGATCAAATAAACGCATTTTCGTAACCAGTATTAAGTCATACGAAAGTATCTAAGGTTAATGTATCCGCAAAACTGGTCCTCTCGAACTCATCCGACGAGAGCGAAATGCTCACAACGCTTCTGGTTCAACCTGAAAGCGAACGTCTTTGAACTATCTCTGATAACATGTCGCGGCCCACTGAACCGACTCCGGTCTAGATTTGCTTCAAAACGACCCTTTTGGCTGGCTACTTAGTGTTACGATGTTTGAACTTGTATCTAGGCCGATTAATGTGTACGCTTTTATTTTTACATCTTTAATATGATTTTGTTGTTTTTCACATCAGTCCGTAAAAGTCAACATCTGACATGGACATCTGCCTTTGGAAGTCGGATTCAATAAGTATTTTTGTAATCTATATTGAATAAATTTACTCTATTCTATTCTATCATATATCGGAAGCATCCTGTAACCTAACAGTCGCCTATTACAATTACGACATTCAGGGGGCGAAATGCACTAACTGGTGTTGAGGAAGCAGCACTAATATCGTGACGGACTTAGTTTAGCTCTGTTCAACCTGCCTGCGCATCGTGTTAAAGGGGCAAACAAAGGAAGTGATGGAAAAAAATCACGAAAATAAAGAATTCTAAAACGTATGATGCCATGACACAGGAAAGACGGCTAGATCGAGTATATAGATAGACGATCATATGAGATTACTGGGGTTCACTGTATGAAGGCGGAACCCCTTTAAATTGTTTATGTTTAAAAACAAAATGTAAAGGACACATTTAAAGTCAAAAGGTTTTATTCGATTTAAGCTCATAAACGCCAAAATCTACATCGGATCACAAAACAAAACCTTCTCCGAAAAGAATCTTCAATTTCATTTACAACCACTAATTATAATAAAATAATACAATGAAAAAGATCTTTAGATATTTATAAGCTACTGGCCTATCGAATCTTCGCTTGACGCTACGAACACAAACAAGGCATCCGAAGTTTAAAAGCGTCTCAATAGAAATAAAAGTACATAGTGTGAGGGTAATCGAAATCATTTGTTTCCAGTAGAAATAAATTGAAAAGGGATTTAACTCGAGCGGTAAATAAAACAATCGTTAGAAAGGGAATGATCGTCTAAAGAACAGCAGACCCGCGGAGCCTGGAACAAATTGCTGGAAATACATCACGTGGAGGAACATCTTCAGGAACGGAACGTCGCCAGTAATTAGATTCTTTAGCGGAATTGAAAATGTTACTCGTACTTAGGTAAGATCAACCACTAGAAGTCGATAATATATTGCATAATATATAGCTTCGAGGGCTTGGCCTTTTACACAAAAACTACGAAATTAAAACACAAAATAAAACTTATTTTAAGGATTTTGTCGCAATTAACGATATGACAACATAGGTATAACTTTATTCACTTATTTATTCTTTCAAGTAGCAAATTAAATTAAGATTTTAGGTAGGCCTTAATGCGGTACGCATTGTATACCAATGTAATACCTTTCTACGTGTCAGTGATAAATGAACATTGCTTTTTTTAAAAGCACATTGTTATAAAGGCTAAGCTAAGCAACACAAGGTTGTGCTGATGCTGTTCCTTAACGGAAGATAAACCTCTGCACACCCAATTAATTGCGGACCCTTAACTAAAACTACATAATTAGTTCAGAATACTAAGTAACTCCTTCAATTCATCGAAGACATAGATGGGGCTTAGCAGTGAACTAAAACCATTGGCCATAGGGACAGGCAGCGATCACAATAGATCTTACTGGTCGCAGTGATACTTGTCTTACTAGACGTGCATTGCTGCTCGCAAACAAAAGATGGGTGACAGATATCGGAAGAATGAGTTAATAAAAATTACATACATATTCTATAAAAATTAAACATACATAAATCAAAACACATAAATCTCAATAAATCAGTGCAAAACATTCTAAAGGCACAATAGGCGTCAAAGCGCACGGATGCGTTTTACTTTATCTGCTTGTTAGTTAGCTAGGTAGTGGAAGCAGGAGGTGGGGGGAGGCCGGATTATTGATTGATGGGCCACCGCGGACCGACACGTGGTCACCGTCAGACGAGCGCCCACACGCCTCTATTCCACCTTTGTTAGACTGTCAATATAATATATTGTGCTTGGTAAATTAATGGTAAAACTATTGATGACGGATCTTGTGTATAAACACATTTAGATGACTTTTCGGTTCATTAATTCATCCGATCAAAAGTCCATAGTCGAACATAAGTTTTCCCATAGATTCTCCCTCAAGCGGGATATATGGCAACTGCCAAGCTTGGGTTCGCAACCTCAGGTTTTCTAATTTTTAATTGTTATTTATAAGAAAGATGCTAATTATCTCCTTATTAATTTTGGGTAGTTGATTATCTTAAGCATCCACTACACGGCAAAAGGAAGGTTATTTTATTTACCTAAGGTCTATTTTCTTTTAACTGATCATAATTTATCTTTTATGGAAGAGGAGAAAAAGGAGCATACGGCTCACTTGATGGTAAGTGATCACCGTCGCCCACCAGACAATTTTTTTGTTTTTTTTTCTAAATACTAGCAATGCTATTCACATTAGTAATATTCCCTGTAACCACTCCTGGTAAGCTTAAAATGCTTGTGTCAGAAGTGGTTCACGACAGTAGTCGAATGGCGGATTCGAACCCACGACCTTTTGAGTTCGCGGTCCGCGCCCCGCCATTATGCTACATTCGCGTCACCATAGGAAATGCAGGTGCTTTGTCGGCCTTTTAGAAAGTAGAAGGCTATTTTATTGAAATTGTCCCTAAGTCGTATTGTCCGGAAAAACCACTGGCGATGGTTAACTCCACAGCGTGGTCATGCGTTTTTTTATATAGCGTGGGGTGACTAACGACACACAGTCCACTTAATGGTGAGTGGATACTGTGGCCAGTAGACATCCACAATTATCCTCAATTAAGAATCAAAACACAGATGCGTTGTCACCCCTGAGGACTAAGATGAAATGCCTCGGTTCACACAGCAGCGTTAAGCTGCTATTTTAGCTTGTATTCTGTAAGAGCGTGGTCCTTCCCCGGTCGAGCCGACCCATTCGTGCTACTGCTACAATATAGCTGCAGCGTGGCTCTACAACGTAAAAAAACGCGAGGCAGTAAATTATGTGTAAAACGCACGGTAGTGGACTGCACACCATCAAGATGATGAGGATAATATCGTTAGTGGTAGCCGATTCCACAAAGAAGAATACTAAAGTAATTAAATGTATATAAGCTTATGTAAAAATGTTGTATATAACACTTATGTGAAAAAAACCACGTTACACATTCAAGTTATATTTTAAAATGGCTTTTGTTCCTCTTTACAGAATACATAAAAACACTGCTACTCGTAATTTACAAATGAACGAAGTTTCAAAGAGATTTATATGAAATATTGCATAGCTAGCAAGACTTATATCCGGCGGTACTTGAATAAAAAATAATGTTTTTTTCTGTAATGCGGAATTTTAAAATAAAATATTTTCATATGCAGTCGTTTTAGGGTTTATAAAATTGTATTCTCTGTAATTCCATTACTTACATTCCGCTGAAAAAGATTAAAAAAGCTTTTGAACGCTGAAGTCAAAGTGAAAATGCAGAATATTTTAACATAATACATTACATCGGAAACAGAATGCTGTTATTAATTTATTTTAAAAACATACTAGAATGAAAGATAAAACGAGCGAATCTGGTAAATTCATTAAAATCATATTACCAGGAAAATGTATATTGCAGTTTTCATTTAGAATAGTATTTAATTATTACTAAAAAGTCAAACACAGACATATTTTGAAACCCTAAAATCGCACTCCATAGACCAAAAATCGTGGACATATTGTTTTTTTTTTCTACAAAATAAGTGTGACAAACGAGCACGCAGTCGCCTTATAATGGTAAGTGGATGCTGTGGCCTATAGCTATCTACAACTATCCACGATAACGAATCAAAATATAATTGCGTCGTCTTCCCTGAAGTCTAAGACGGAATGCCTCATTTACAGTAAAGAGGTGAGCACACTGAATGTCAATGACGTAGAATTATTCCTGCACGAAATGTATAAAACTGATGAAAGTATATTTTGAGGTGTTAGGTTTTCATTAAATCGGCGTCAGTGTCAATGTAAGCGCGCGATGGTTATCGAGGAGCAGCGGACATAGTCCGCTGTTCGC
Organism: Parnassius apollo; assembly: GCA_907164705.1. Classification (NCBI taxonomy): domain Eukaryota; kingdom Metazoa; phylum Arthropoda; class Insecta; order Lepidoptera; family Papilionidae; genus Parnassius; species Parnassius apollo. Next base: position 1,435,830 of record CAJQZP010000644.1, on the reverse strand, counting down.
GTGGATATCGTGAATCGCGCCAGGTTCAATTATCTACCGGACACATCCACCGGAGATTACCCCGCCACGAGCTCCCACTGAAGGCCGAAGCACGCAACGGCATGCACGCAACACGTTACGAAACGTACCGACGATTTCGCTGAAAGGGCTCGCGTAATTGCTGAATCCGATAAAGTTTGCAGACGCGCGATTAAATTGTATACATATCGCCTGATGAATCAATCACCAAATGATTCAGAGCAGAGACTCGGTGGAGATTTTGGAACACACTCTGCAATTGTTACTAATTTATATGATTATAGCAAATGCCGTGTAGCTCAGGCGCAATTTTACGTGCTAATTTACCACAAGCTTGGCGGCGAAGAAAAACTTCGTGAGTAAGCCTTCATGTCTATAAGCTATATTCCTCTCTTGCAATTTAAAAAAACAAACTTTTAATAAAAACCTTTAAAAGAAAAGAATAAAATAATTTCACATTCTGAAATCGGTGCTATGTGATATTGCATAACGCAGTACATAGAAGCAAAACAGCAGTATTCCGGTCTAAATTGTTTAGAGAGTCAGCCAATAACAAGTTGTGAGGAACTCCATCTTACTCCTCAGAGGTGACAAAGCATCTGTAGCTTTTTTGTTTGAAGTAACTCCGTGGTTTTGATAGTTCGCAGTCACACTAACAAAAATATAAGCATTGATAATCGCAGATCAGTTCTGTAGATCGAGCGGACATAACTACCAAAATAACATGAATATAAAATACAATATGTTTGCTAAATAGACAGAATAAAGTTTTACACAAAACTCGGTTAAAATTCGGTAAGCGAAATAAATTCTGTAGACGTTGAAACTTGTCAAATTAAATTGTCGGCGAAGCGCGGCACGCAAGCAGTGTTGCCAGTTGTAGCAAGCAGAAGTGGTAACTAGCAAATAACTTGATGGAATTTATCGCATTGTTCGAGCAAATTAACTCTGTTCTTACAATCGAAACGGTGCGATCAACAATTCGCTCACAATTCGTGGCGATTATCCTACAAAAACTTAACAATGAAGATGTCCTTCAGAAAACTTTTTCATCAGAAAGTTTTGTATTGCCATCGGTTCTTAATGTATGGAAAATTTTAAATTTCGAATAACAAAATCCAGTTACATACATACACTATGATACAGGTCAGTATAAAGCGTCTAAAAGTAAAAATAAATTAAATACAAAGCTCATAAACGCATCGACGCATTTCCATTCATCTACGTACAAAACAGATTGAATATGTATACGTAAAACCAATGTACGCAGAGAGCGATGCTGTGACGTGAGTGTTTGGAAATAAAGCGTGATGGAATAGTTACAGACAATAAACATAATAATTAAACTTTTTTTTTTAATTTTACAAACGTGTTTAATTGTTAAAAACGATCATACAGCTCACCACAAGTGGTCATCATCGTTCATGAACATCCGCAACACCAGCGTTGTCGGCCTTTTAAAAAGGAGAGGGCTTTTTTTTTATGGTACCTAAGACGTTTCGGTCCGGAAAAACCGCTAGCTACAGTAAATTCTACAACGTGTGGCAGAAAATTCCACTTAAATCGCACGGTATTGAACCGTCAACCGTCAAGATGTGAATGGAATTTCGAGTTCTGTCTGTGAAGGTGAAAATCAGTAGATGGAATTAATCCTATTAGACATAGGACGAGTACTCGGTTTGGATTCGGTACTCGACGGATGGGGCCTTTTTTTAGGGTTCGGTCGAACATCGAGTATTAACGGCCGAGTACCGAGTACTCGGCCTTAATTATATTTCAGAGAAAAATAAAGACAAAATGCCAGTTTCTATCATTATTATTATATTAGACACATTAAAACATCAGGAACATGGGAAACATCAGGAACATGGGAAACAGCAGAAATATTGAGAACGTACATAAGAACCTATAATAGAAACTATTATTACTAGTATTTAAAATTTAAGAAAGGAAGATTGTGATGTAAAAACACTAGTTTTTAGCCCTATTTGGGTCTAGTTTGCACCTTTTTGCTTCATATACTAAGCCCGCCTCTAAAAAGGCGTTCACTGTAAACTAAACTGGCGGGTGTTTTTTTTTTCACTTTATTTGGTTTACCAACAATTGATAACACATCAAATTAATACAATTACTTAAAAGTATTAACATAAGTGCTACAATTACTTAAAGGTAAACCCCGCATGCAAATAACTTTATAAAAAAAAACTAAAAAACACATTAAGTTAGGCCTCAACTAAAATTAAATATATATTTATTAGTAAGAATAGTGCTACATAAACTAAAAAACTTAAAAAACTAAGAAATCTATTTTAATTTACCCTATTAACTTATACATTAACACTTAGCCTTGGCCTTTGGCCTCTAAAAAGCTTGGCGTGCTCAGCAGAGCGGGACAGTATTTCATGCCGGCACACCGCCTGCAACTTTACAAGGCGCAGGTTCGGTCGCACATGGAATACTGTTCCCATCTCTGGGCTGGGGCTCCCCAGTACCAGCTCCTTCCACTTGACCGCATCCAGCGCAGAGCGGCTCGAATCGTCGACGACCGAGTGCTTTCCGATCGGCTCGATTCACTGGCACTGCGAAGAGACGTTGCATCTCTTTGCATTTTCTTTCGCATGTACCATGGAAAGTGCTCTAAGGAATTGTTCGGATTAATCCCAGCCGCCAAATTTCGATAACAAACGTCCCGATACCATCCACACCATCTGGATGCTTGGCGGTCCACCACAGTACGTTTCAAAAGGAGTTTTCTTCCGCGTACAACCTCTCTGTAGAATAGTTTACCACCGGCGATTTTTCCGGACCGATACGACCTGGGGACCTTCAAGAAAAGAGCTTACTCCTTTCTAAAGGGCCGACAACGCACCTGCAATTCCCCTGGTATTGCGGTTGATCATAGACGGCGGTAGTCACTTAACATCAGGTGAACCGCATGCTCGTTTGCCCTTTCTTTTATAAAATAAAAAAAAAACTTAGAGAATGTTTTGGGTGAGTCAAAGTGAATGTCGATTTGATCGGTATATCCATTAATAACTTTGCAGAACCTGGCATAAGGAGAATTCTTCCCCAAGACATTTCTTCTTAATGGTGGACTAAGTGGTGCAACAGAGCTGCGAGGTAATCGCGAAGGTACACGAAACTTAAAAAGTTTCATTAAACTGGGGCAATTAAATGTAGAATTAAATATTTTATGTACAAAAACTGCTAAAATAATTTACTATTATACTTATTACTAATTTAATATTATAGGACCGTGGCTTTTTTGCTTCACAATATTCTAAAATATTACGAACTAGACTGTTGTAAAGAAATATTTTGGTTTTGTAATGCATATTTTTCTAGTTCCTTATAACAAAACCCAACATTTTAGATGCTCTCATAATTATGTTATCCAAATGGGTACCCCACACCAAAAGTTAATTTTTTATCACATATTACGCCAAGATCCCGAATGGTCTCTACTTTCCTAATTTTAGTATTATAAGTAAAGTAATTGACATGTATTAAATTCTGTTTTCTGGAGTATTTAACATGATAACATTTACTTGTATTTAAGTTCATTCTGTTGCTGCAGCACCGTTGGATTAGTCTATCAATGTCACTTTGTAATAATTTAGTATCATCATCACTATTAATTATTCTCATAAATTTTAAGTCATCTAAAAAATATAAAATATATTATATATATATAAAGCATATAAAAAATATTTTGAAAACAGAAAACATTATGAAAAAAAAAGAAATAAGACTGGTCCCAAATGAGAACCCTGAGGAACACCAAAACTTATAGTTTTAGTACTTGATTGAAAACCATTAATTGCAACTAAGAAGGTCCTTTTCACTGAATACGAATTCAACCATTTGAGTAATGAGCCACAAATCCCGTAGGCACACAACTTAGAAATCAAAATCTTATGTGAAACATTGTCAAAAGCTTTGCTAAAGTCGGTATAAATAACATCAGTACTAACTCGTACAAGAATTCCGTAAAAGGAACTAAATTCGTACTAGTGGACCGAGACCTGAAGAACCCATGCTGACGGTCACTTATATAGAGGCTTAAGTGCTGTTGAAGATGATGACAAATAAACGACTCAAATACTTGGGCAAAGTTTAACAATATTGAAATGGGTCTATAATTGGAAATAATATCGATATTTGACGACTTATGTATGGGAAATACTTTTGTTATTTTCCATTTTGAAGGAAACATGCCCGATGCTAAAGACAAGTTGTAAATTACTTTCAAAGGATATATCAATTCCGAGGCACATTCTTTTATAAAAATTGATGATAGTTCGTCTGGTCCTGCGCCTTCATTACAATCTAGTCCTTTGATTTTTTTTAAATAGTATCATGTTCTATTTTTGGATTTGAGTGTTGATAAGTATTGAGCCGCAACTTTTTCCAAGATGCCTTTATTAGAAACCCACCATTTATATGGATTTGCATGTCTTGAGGCCCTTGGCACGCTTTAATAATGATCTAACTCTGCTGCAGCGGAATTCTTAGAATCATTAGGTTGCCAACTGGTTGATGCGCCAGCAGCTTCTTTATTTTTCAGAAGCATGTTTTGAATGAATTTTTTTATGTGTTTCTTAAGATCAATATTTTTTCTAGATATTTTCCGATAAAACGATTTTTATAAGCGGTCATTTTCGCATTTCGAAAACAATCTCTCGAACATAAGTTATTTGACAAGTAATTAGTAAACATTCATCAACAGTGCCCGTGGGTGTGTGACTAATCAATGACCTTTTTTTCGATACTACTTGGTACTCAGTTTTAAAGTATCGATACCATAGTACTTGGTATCGAAAGAAAAGTATCAAGTAAGTACTTATATTTACTCGTATCGTTTCATCCCTATCTCTGTGTAAGGGAAATAACCGCGCGCCGCCCACTACCGCGTTTCAATTAAAGCCGAGTATTCGACCGAGTACTCGGCGAATCACTACTCGTTTCATGTCTAATCAGTCTGTAGAACAGTTGCTCTGCGCATTCCCCGTGATATATGCATATTGCACACACTAACACTGTTGTCAAAAACTGATCAACGCAAACTTGAAACAACTTCAGACAACCGTTTTTTTTTTAGTTTTCAGTTGAAATATCCTCCACATTATATTTTTACATAGAATTTTTATGCTAAATCGATAATCATATTTTTATACATCAATTTATTCTTAAAATAAAAAAAATCGTAGGTAGGGTTGACCTAATATATAATATAACCTACCATGAATCATTATACCATAATTAAAAAAATAGTCTGAGGCTGATAATAAAGGCTCATAGCAACAAAGAATATTCCTATAAATAATAGTTAGTAAATATAATGAAAAAAATTATATTAATTTGGAACATGCTATTTCTAACTCATTGTTTCTTTTTATTACTTTTCGCCACGTAATGTATTTTTACAGGTCGAAAATACTCATTAGATATATAGGCAAACGCTTCCTATTAGATATAAAAAAGTTGACAACCCTAGTCGTAGGCCACGTGTAGTTATAACTTGTATTTAGTATTCTCGCATGTAGGTAGATGCGCGTATATCGCGTTATATCGGTATTAGGCTATTTATTTAGCTTTCAGATATCGTAAACGGAAAATTTAAAAAATACACCTCACGTAATTTATGGACGCTCCTAACAGTTATTATGTTTGCATGTTTTCGGTTTAGTTAATATCGTTACATACGTAAGCTTGAGAAAAAGAAAAAGAGTGCCATTTTAGCATTACCTATATACAATATGTAACGTAATTAACGCACAGCCTGACACCCCATTAGTATATTATGTTATAATCTAATACTATACACCCGATTGAATTGAATTTAGTATAAAATTTTTATGCACTGATTATTTATCAAATTAGTTATAGTAATTCCGGAAGAATGTTGTGGTCACAGTACAATCCACAAACGCAAAGACTTTAACGTGCTTAAAATAAAGTTCATTTTTCTTTATTTTTATTGAATGACAGAATTAGTAATAATACAAATAAAACTGCACTCTTAAAAGTCTTATTGCCTTAAGTTACGGTCCATTTCAGTTTGTTTTGACCGTACAGATTTAGTGTGACTGTAATTTACGTAGTTTTAATAATTTTTGGGATAAAAAATTACCTATATTAATAATGATAGGAATCGATTCAGTAAACGATTCTAAACAAATTACTTTCTCGAAATGCGTTAATTATGTTACATGTTGTATATAAAAAAGCGAAATACACTAACTGACTGCCTGATCACGATATCTCTAAAACTATACACCCGATTGACTTGAAATTTAGTATAAAATATGTGAGGGTAACACGGTCACCTTAATCTTTACCTGTGTATGTGTATAAGTAACTCAAATACTTTTAAATTGTAATATTTTATATCTAATAATATATTTAACTAACACATACCCGGCGTGTGCTACTACGCTAAAAAAAGAAATACATTTTATTTATTTGTGGGGAAAAAAGATATTTTGTTTATTTATTAATTTTTATATAGTGCCATGCCAATGCATTGTTTTAGTGGTCTGAAACCATCTTCGCATTATCGCCTTTCTAATGAAACCGGTTTGGGGCACATCGGTTGGATGGTTTCAATGACTACAACGGACATAGAAACATTTTTTCTGTTTTATATAGATAGATTTTAACAGACATACTAAAGACACCTGAAAAAATCTTGATTGAAATAAGTTCAGGTACTTTTATTTCTTAGACATGCAGGTTTCCTTACGAACTTACGATATTTCCTTCACCGCCGAACACGTGGTAGATATATCAGATTTAAATTAAATAATAAATTGAGGAAGAATAATTTCAATCTCCCCTTCTAATTTTATCATAACTACCTACTTAACTAATGAAATACGGCTGCAAAATTGCACTTGCCAAAAGAAAAAAAAAAGATATTAATTGCTCAACTAAAACGTAAACGTACTAAAAAACTTGAATACAAATAAAATCATTCTTGTTACGGTAGCCTAAGGTGCATAATTTTTCAACACTAACCAAGTCGACAGTACAAAACAACATTTAGAACAACAACGGAAAACAATGTAACATGCACGGAGTTGGAACGGCCTTTCACATTTTAATGTAGGTATTTAAAAAATATTTCTAAGCTGCTCTAGCCTTGTGATCAATGACAGTCAATTTGTTCCAAACTCGATAAACAATCACGATTTACATAACTATAACTTGATAAATTACCCAAAATTGGACACAGATAAAAGAAAACATTCGTGTTTAAGTCTTAAAAAATAATTTTTAAAATCCTAATAAGAAGAGGAATCGTTTTTTTCTTCAGGCGTCTTTAAAACAGTTACGTCACCACATCGGAGAAAAAAGGCACCAAGGTCACCGTCGCTGCAACCCGCTCACTTACGATTTCGAGCGGTCGGTACGCGCTAGTGATGTAGTACGAAAAACAAATTGTGTTTATTACACCATTGTAAATGTAATAGTAGAGTACCCGGATGACCGAGCTTTGCTCGGTTTTTATTTAAGTTACATTTAGATACAAATTACATGAATAATATTTTTTGATCTTATTGACATAATAGAAAAAACTAACCTGGTTTTTGAATGAAAATCATGAGTGCAATTAGTTTAATTTAAAAAAATTTTTCTTATTTTTAAAAATTACTAAAAAAAGGGCTCGAAATAACAGATTTTCTCACAAACGAAGGGAACTTGAAAAAAAAAAAGGAAAAAAAGTCGGACCCAAGACGGGACGCGAACCACGGAACTCCGATATCACGCCCGACCGACATCCCACCTCAGCTATTACGATCGTTAGTAGTCTGTCAAAATTTACCTTCTTATATTGTAGCAGTTTTTTTTATTGCCTGTAGTGCCTAAGTGTTTTCAACACGGACAAAAGGACATTTTCTAAAAATAAATCCTCTCCTCTTTTTGTTGTTTGTGTGGTCTTTTGTGGTTGTGTTGTCGGCCCGTTGGGCGGGGCGCTCTTCTTCCTCTCCCAAACGCGGGGGTGGGAGGGAAAACCGTCTTTTTCCTGCCTTGCTCGCTCGCCACGCGGGGGGTTCGCTGTTTTTTTTTGAACAAAAAGAGTCCGTCGTAAAACAGGGGGGGGGCAACCCCACCAGATATAGGAGGGAGGGGCGGCCGTCTACGAAAACCGCTACCGCGGGGGAGAAAGGTTCTTAGTGGGCCTCGTCCGGTAGCGTAGTTTGGGCGGCCCCCCCAAATAGGTGCACGCTGTGGTAAGATGGGAAGATGGGGGTGGGGGCTCGGGCCCTGCTTTGGCCTACTTGGGGAGGCCTATGTCAGCTAGATCGATTTATTGCCCCCGAAACTCCCTGGACACTAAATTTTATGAAAATCGTTGTAGCCGTTTCCGAAATTATATATATTGCTCGTTTAAAGGTATAGGATATAGTTATAGCCACGAATATAATTTGATTGAAAGGAATATTTTATGCAATGATCGACATTTGTATAACACTTTATCTAATGACAATACTTTATTAAAAATACATACCTAATACCTATTTATAAATCAATCCATAAATCAGTGATTTTGTAAGTTATAGGCAATGTTATTTTTCTTATAATATCATTGGTTATAGGTATAGGTACCCTGTGAGGCAATAAAAAAAGATATTGAATGTATGGATTGATGATAATGTAGGCCAAAATTGGGAGGTTTTAAATTGAAAGAAATATACATTGTAATAAATTCAAATAGTTTTACGATGGATGCAAATGGTTTAAAATTTTTTCTTTTTTTAATATGCCAGTCTATTGACGACAAAGGGAAACGAATCTGGAGATGGACAGCAGCGTATTTCTAATATCGACTAAAAATAAAACCGCGGTTGCCAACCCGCTTGCCAAGCGTGGCAACTATGGCAAATATCACGAGGCAATCTAAGTGCCCCCATGTCAGATCATCATCACATGTTCTTTAGTAGGCTGTAACGGTAACGGTGTGTCAATGTGACAGCACATTAAAATGGTAATTATTGTTCATTTTTACCCAGCATCTTAATTATAGTCAACCAAATCTTAGAAATACATTTTGACAGCTGCCAGACTTATTGCACCAAACATGCCAACCAAAAAATGGGAGCGTATAATATTCGATTCTTAAAAAAATCGATATTGGTTATTTAGAGTTGGTAATCATTTACAATTTGGTTTGAATAATACCAGAATAAATTAGAAATGGATTATTTGAAACACAAGATTTATCAGTTTCTTCACATTGTTTGTTAATTTCTCTTTCAAAGTCATCCAATAATGTTCTTAGTAATAATATTTTTTTTTATTTTTTCTACCACTTTTGCCCAATCATCCCTTGTGACATGGGCATATGCTTCAACGAATATAGAAGAAACAATCCAAAACGTTAAAGCCGAGTCACAAAATAAGAAGACAAACGAAATCACAAAGTTACGCACAGTGTATTCCCAAAATGGCGGGAGATTGAAATTACGTATTGTGTTTTTTTAACGCGGCCTTGTATATGAGTTATTTAGCCTACACAAACTTCGTTGACAAAGTAAAAAAAATGAACTTGTTTTATTCATGACTCACGTAATTTAAGGAATTTTAAAAATAAAAATTTAATTAAACAAATAGTACATTAAAAAAATTAATGATTCAATTATTTGAATATTTTTACCGATTATTTGAATATATGTGCCGATTATTCACTTAACAATGAATTTTAATCAACCAAACACTACGGTAATGTACATAGTGACATATCATTGAAACGACGTTAGGTAAAAAAGTTGATACTGTTTATTTTTTTAATATTTTGCTTTCTCTGAATGATTCAAATTTAAATTAGTGATAAAAAACTATACACTTTGTAATGCAATATAGATAACTTCATAATTCTTCGGTTTTACGTTAAAGGTTATTTTAAATCGTGTGAGTACGCTTGTGCAAAGTTATTGCGGAATGAATAACGTGAAACGTCAAAAGGTATTTCTTAGATTTGGTTGACTATAATAAATATTATCTGTTACCCAGGATCACACATCTGCACAGACAAGGTTAATGTCCGGAGGTGAAGTAAATACTTCTATTTTAACAGAATTAAGAAAACGTAAATAAATTATTATAAAAAAGCGAGGAACCCGACTTAGGCAACCTATTTAAAATTGTATTTAATATTTGAAATAATAATAATACCTTTTACGTGATACCTTATCTGAGACTGAATTTTATTTGACAGTTCAAATCCGCCATATTTATTTTATAGTGTAATTATGAAATATGAATTTAGATTAAGATTTATTTGTGAAAATGCTATAGCTGGATTAGGAGTTTACTTACATTTGGGCTCCACCGAAGTCGAGCACAAAGTAAACACTTTAAACTTTAAATGTTTAAATCCGAGTGATGCTTTTCGAGAAAACAATTCTCCATTAGTTAGTTAGCTGAAATTTGAGTACAATGTTTTGGAGGGATTTTACGATTTATAATTTTATGTATTTACTTATTTTATACTCCTCACGAATTTAGTATTGTGCAGCACAGCACAAATGGTTACGCGGAAACCGAGAGGAATTGAGATCATGATGTCATAGTTAAATCGGCTTACCATCAGCTCATGAAATAAATGTAAATCTTCGATAGAATTCGATTCGAATTTAAATTTTTCGTTATCAAACGACTTTCCCTAAGTCCATTTATGTATAGTTTATAACAATAATGCCCCTGTATAAGATACGATCTACGTTACAAACGCTTACAGTATTTTAGTTTTGTAGTTATATGCCAATTTGGGAATGCATTTTATTATCTATGGAATTCCAAAGTAAGTTCCATTAACAATTTTAATATAAACATAATCTGTCACCTTAACTTGCACACAACACATCTTAATGCAGTTGAGTGTGTAGGTGTAGGTTTTCACTTGTTCAGAAGTATGTTCTTAAATTTACTTAGAGGAAAGGTAAAGATAACCAATTGTTATGCATGCGTGTAAGTATTATGTAGAAAACAAAGTTAATAACAAAGCCTCTGGCGTCCTTTCGTTTCTGAAAGGGTTTTAGAGCAAAAAGTCTGTCGGTGGCAGAATTCTCATATCCTCGAAATATTTTTTATATTTTTCAGACATGTAAACAATCTCGTTGCACTAGTGTTTTTCACTTACATTAGCACTTAAATTGCTATAAACAATTTTACTGGTTTGGAGTGGATCACGACATTAGTCGAATGGTGGATTCGAACCCACGACTTTACCGAGTTAGCAATTCGCACGCTTAATCGTTAGGCTAATGTCGCGTTACCAGGATAAAATAATTAGAATTACTGTAATTTAGATTTGTCCTTAGACGCAAACATACAATTACATTTATTAACATTACGCCCATACTACAGTTTTCGTCAGTTCAAAACTACGTTTTATCTATTACAAATCAGAGTAATGGTTACCCCAATTATATACCTACCTATACCTATAGACTAGAACACGACTCATTCATTGACAAGATTAGTTGACGTAACGTAACTTGGCAAGCGAGCGCAAAATTTACGTACGCGAATACTTTCTTACATCATATTATGTGTAATAGGTACTCTGTGCGATGCATGCGCGACAAAAATAGTGAACAAACTGACAACATTGTGCTATGCATTGCGCACTAATTTTAATTGTATAATGTTGCATGTGCAAAAATCTAACTACAAATACATTTCATCAGTATTTATTTTATTTAAATTGTTAATTTTAGGTTGTAAACAGTGACTAATAATTGCAAAATGACGACGTGTCATGACGGTGTCATGAAAACTGACATTTAGAGTGCAGCTTTCCGCAAATCCAATTCTATTCTTACAATAATATCAATAATAAATTATAAACTTTGATTACATAAATAAACAATTTACTTTGCGTCAAAGTGACGAGGGTACGTGAACGCCCACAGCAAATTTCATTTCATAAATTTAATGGCGATGATGCTTCTAGCCGGATTCGTCCAAAGACCCGACTTCCAAATACTAGATGCTACCAACTGTTCTGGAGTGCTGTCTGGTGCCCCAATCACGATATAATGTCGGACACTCACATTATATGCACATTGTACAAATCCACAGATTAGGAAAATGTTTGCATATAACTCTGCAGATCTGCACAAGTTATTCGACTCGCATCAGAGCGCGCAAACGGTTACGTCTCTCTCACATATATGGGCGTCATTAGTGCTAAGTTGCACAAGTGTACGCGATCGCAATTGGTGTACGCTGTATACCATAGTATAAATGCCTGTACGCACTGTAGTATTAATACGTGGTGTACATATTTATGAGCTGTTAAATATGTGTATCATCTACTAATGCTAATGCGACAAGATAAAAAAAAGCTTGGCAAGAACTATTAAAGGGACGGATCAATCACACCACTTTTACGTGGTAGAGCTACATAGATCCACGCTACAGCTATATTATGGTTGTAGCATGAAAGTATCGGTGAATACCACGCTTCCACAAAATACCAACGTATAAAAGCAGCTTAATGGTGCTGTGCATGTTCGCATGGGCTATGGGCCACAGCACGCACTTACCACCAGATGAACTATGTGCTCCTTTATCACCTTATTCTAATTTAAAAAAAAAACTATAAATCGAACAATAGTGCACAGATGTTGGGTTCTGCAGGGATTCGAGCATGCAAGACCTGCGACGTAGATGTCATTTCCTCTGACCTCTAAACCGTTTTAATGTTGTCCTCTGATCACCTATATTATAACATACTGGTTCTGGGTTCAAAACTAGACAACTATTAACAGTACATATGTTACATACACATACATTAATATTTATTTATTTATTTGCTACTTAGTATGTATGTTACATGATATACTATTAAATACTATGCATACACACTAAGTCTCTAATGGAGACATGCAAATTTATTTATTCTTAGAAATTATATTTATACAAAATTAACACATCAAAATCAATCATTATTAAATCATTAAATTAGCAACAACAAACAATCCATCCAATTATATTCTAAAGATATCAAAAGTACCAAAAAAAAAAATTATAATTAACAAATAAAGTAAATTAAATTAAACAATATTATATACCATGTCAGTTAATAACAAAAAAAATGTCAATTTTGAGCTATTATATATTTGATGATCACCCACAAAATTTAATGCATCGTGGATTGTCTAACGCCATTACCATATAACTACCATTTATGTTCATTATTTTATAATCTACCTTCATTCTTTCCTTAAGTTCCCCTGATCGCCGAAAGGAACTGCAATTACTAATGCTATTTATGTACTAAAATTTGAACAAACATCTTGTTTACGCATTTCACATCACTAGCGTTGCAAGCTGATCTCTTAGCCCGCGGCAAAAGTCAAGGCAAACCGGCGGTGTAGCGTTTCGTAAACATTCGTGTACCTACGTCTCTAATGTGCTGAAGTTTGAATCCCAACAGACCACGAACACATTTTACGTAGGTACTTCTTCTCTATTCTCTCAAGTTTTTTTTAATAAACAATATTGAACTAGCAAACTAGCTAATAGTACACCTGATAGTGGCTACAGCAGCACCACACATGAACAAACATGGACACACACACGCACACAACTTTAGAGAAATAAGATGACTGAGACTTCCTCTTTAAGCCGCAACTCAGCTATGCGTGCCGCCAAGTGACGTGAAAAACAAATTTACAATCCACCTCATGGTAAGTGGCTATTGCGGTCCATGGAAACCTATAATGCTGCACTATTACCTCTGAGGATTATGATGGAATGTCTCACATGCTGTAATTGTACTGGCTTTCCTTGAGACCTTATTTGTGGGAGGCTTATGTTCAGTGGACTTGTAAAGAGCTGTAAATGATGATGATGATGAAACAGAAACTTTTTTATTCAATATAGATTATAATCTAATACTTTTTGAAAGTCACTTTTTTTCATTTACCACTGGTTCGGAAAAAACCTCTGTCCTGGGAAGAACCAGCAAGAAACCCAGCGGGACTGAGGATGATGTGACCTTATAACTCAGCAATATATGTACTGAAACCTGATAGCAGAAATAGGTTATAGAGTGGTGCCTATTCAAACAAACTTCTAAGTACAACACGAAACACGGTTAAAAGACTGGTCAGGTCTGCTCTGATTCATCTTTAACGATTTATTAAACGTTAACGCGTCATTATAAGCCGCTTATCAAATGTGACAATTATAGCAGATATCCTCCCTATGATGCAATTTATAGGGGGCCATGTTCAGCAGTGGACAGTGGGCAGTTTAATAGTCTGTAACAGTTAAGCTTTATTTTTACCAGTTATTTACTATGAATTTTAGGCAGTTCTATAACTACTCTATTTTGGAATTCTGTAAGATAACGCCTCCCAAATGACACGTACGTTTAGTAGAACCTACGTTTTTATTTTAATAACAAATTTTAATGTACTCCCTTTTGGCTTTTGTATTACACCTTACGTTTTACAACGGTTTTAAAACCAATCAATTCCAAGTGAAGAGATTATGGGTTACGCCTGGTTCAATATTTAGATGATTATATTTTTATTTGTTTTTAGCTTTTGTAAATCGTAAACAAAACATAAATAGAGTCTTATGTAATCTTGAAAAGGTCTTGGACATTAAAAATGTCGAATGTGGTAACGTCAAGTAAACACATTCTCGAATTATCTCGCATTTAGCAATGGCAAACAAGGAAATAGTTGTGATATGAAACGAGTTAATAAAGCATGTTCCTGCCCGCATGTTGGAGGCTCACTTTACACAAAGTATTTTTTTTAAAGAATAAGGGTGACAAACGAGCACACAGACCACTTGATAGTAAGTGGATGCTGTGGTCCATAGACATCTACCTTTAATGAAAACCTAGATGCGTTGTCACCAGTGAGGACTAAAATGGAATGCCTCGTTTTCAGTAAAAAAGGGTCTCCGGATCGCCACAATCAACATACGAAACACAGCGATATTAAGCTGCTATTTTACGCTGGTATTCTTTCTGTAAGAGCGTGGACCTTCCCCGACCGAGCCGAACTATTCGTGCTATAACCATAATATAGCTGCAGCGTGGCTCTACCACGTATAATTGTGACTTAGATACTAAAACTCAATAATATTGAATTAATTTAATGAAAAATGTATATACAAACAAACAATAACATACAACACAACAAAGAGTTAGCTTAAAGTCACTACATATTTCATGACAATTTTTTTTATAATTTTTCAAAGTGTGAGGACTAACACTGGGATTTTCTACTATATCGAAAAGGCATTTACATATATTTAACATAACTTGCATATGGACAAACACTTAATAGTTATTAAGTTATTTATTATTGACATCTCAATTTTCCCGCCTTTGTACGCTTAGGTTTTACAAATTAATATTGTGAAACCTAAGGGTATGGGAGGGCCTAATTCCTTTCGTCGTCGCATTCTCCAGCGGCTTAGTAGCACCTCCATTGCGATACCAAGTCGTCGGTCTTGTCCCTTGATACCAGGCCTATTGCTGTAAATATTAAAATTTCATGCGATAAAATAAATAAAACCGCCAGCTACGAGGCATACATATTTGTGTACTGTACAGTATACATATTCAAAGTAAACCTTTTGATATATTTCGTGAACTAAATCAGCTAAGGCTAATAAAAAACTTTTACTGAATCAACTTCGACTAGTGAAATTACCTTGCCGGTTGCCGGTATTATAGCCGAAGTCCGTTCACATAACAATATGTGTAGAAACATGACAGAGATTTGTTTGTTCGGAACTTGTGATTGGGACACTTTAACAATAAAATCGGAATTCCCCGATATAGTAACAGTGGCCAGAAGTAGAAGGGGAGAAGTTACTTTTTCCTTGTTATGGAAGTTATTATTATATTTGAATGTACTCTTATGTATGTGCCTTTTTTAGAGTAAGGGTGACAAACGAGCACACGGTCCCACCGAACAGTAAGTGGATGCTGTGGCCCAGACTGGTAAAAATCTCTGAGCCAGACATTTACATTTTTCCCCGGATAAGAGTTAAAATGCAACTGCGTTGTCACCCCTCAGGACTATGATGGAATGCCTCGTTTCCAATAAAAGGATCTCCGGTACTCTATACTCACCATACGAAACACAGCAGCATTACGCTGTTATTTAACGCTGGTATTCTGTGAGAGCGTGGTCCTACACCGGTTGAGCCGACCCATACGTGCTACAGCCATAATATAGCTGCAGAGTGATTCTACCACTTCGAAGTTAGAGCATCGATGCAGCAGATTTTTTATTTACCCGTAGGTTAAGATTGGTTCGTTACATTTTAACCACAGCTGTAGCGACAGTAGCCTAATGGCAGAACGCGGACCGCGTACTCAAAAAGGTCGTGGGTTCGAATCCACCATTCGACTACTGGCAACCACTCGTAACACAAGCAATATAAGCTTACCACGAGTGGTTAAGGGGAATATTAGTAATGTTTATAGCATTGTTAATATTCTTTAAAAAAGAAAAAAAAACAGCCTGAATATAGTGCTCTCCCATAGATCGTCACAAAGTAGGTTTAAGCCACCTGCATCAATCCACTGTCTGCATGTTTGGAGGTCGTCAATCGTTTCTCCAACTCCAATACTGCGCTTACCATTAAGAGGCTGCCATTCGAGAACCTTACTTTCCTAAGTTGTCACGACATGTCAAAGGTTGTCGGTTCTTCGAGCTATATGGTCGGCGACTTCAGCTTAGGGATCCGTTATTCTATGTCGGTTACTTTGGTTCTACTGTGGATGAATTCGTTATGAAGTCAAACACGCAAAGAAACTGCGAGCATAATCTTCTTAATAACTCCTGACCTTAAGATTCTTCATACGGCAAGCAGTGAAGAACCCCGTCTCAGATCCCTATGATAAATAATTTTGCGTGTACGATTGGTTACTTGGATTTAATTTTTTTTTACTCGTACGGGTGACAAACGAACATACAGTCTACTTCACTGTTTGTGCATACTCCATAGAATATACATGTTTATCCATCCCCTTGAATGAGAATCAAAAGACAGATTCTTTATCACCCCAGGATTAAGATGGAATACGTATACGTGATAGAGCCACGCACGCTGCCAGCCACATTGTAGCATGAATGGGTCGGCTCGTCCGGGGTAGGACCACGCTCTTATAGAATACCAGCGTCAAATGGCAGCTTAATGCTGCTGTATTTCGTATAGTGAGTGTAGAGTAGAGAGTTCTTAATCGAAAATAAATGTAGATGTCTATGGGCCACAGCATCCATTTACCATCAGGTGGACTGTGTGCTCGTTTGTCACCATTCTATAAAAAAAACATCATTTGTATTATATTTCTCTCGTTTAAAATTTATAAAGCCCACGTATGAAAAGAATAAAAATATGTCTATTCAACGTAAGTAATAAATAACGCTGACTAAACCTAAATTTTTACTTTCACTACTTTTTTATACAAAACAAAGTTTTTACGTAAGATCAATGCTTCATCTCTACGTATTTTGTCGTTCACGGCGAGCAGAGCGATGTCTAGTGAATGTATCTTCTAATTTACTGGCCCCCTGGCACGTCTGTGTGCGGAACCCTCTGTTCAGCGGTGGTCTCCGGGGTAATAGTTATACAGAGTTGAGTGCTATGCATGGGCAGGTCGCAGACATGTGGGAGGGATTTTTAAGTGCGCTCTTTTGTTGGTTCAAAGGCTGCAACCTCAACCTTCCATTTTAGTAAAACGTAAAGTGGCCGCCATCTCGTGTGGAGTGCATTTGTGTTTTTAAACAACTCATTAGCATTTTTCATCGAGAGCCCTTTTTTGATTTATCGCTATAGCCTAGCCTATTAAGTCCACAGCTGCACATAGGCTTCCCACATATATTGCCAGATAGGAGCGATATTTGCCAAAGTTGCCACTGTAGTTTTTTTTATTTTTTACCGACTTCAAACAGGAGGAGGTATACAATTTCACTGTATGTTTTTTTTAATTGTTGCCTCATAACTTTTCTCTGGGTGATCCGATTTTAATGATTCTTTTTTTATCTGAAAGCTGGTGATTCCCGTGTTGTACCATATAAATTTAATCAAGATCTGACCAGTATTTTTTGAGTTATCTTTAATAATGCGTATTCAATTGACTTCGAATACATTAATGATGTTCTCATTTTATGTATAGGTAATTGAAGTCGGTTGTACAACATTTTTAATTTTACATGTAGTCGTTATTAGAAATTTGCTGCTGCCTATCTCCAGATTCGTTTCCCTCTGTCGCCTCTTACGACACCCACAGGATGATATGAGGTAGTGGGTATTCTTACACCGCCACTACCAGTTCTTTTTTGATTTAGCCCCAGAGCTTCAAAATTTTTATAAATTAGTTTATTTTTATTTTATAGAATAACTGTGACAAACGAGCACAAAGTCCATCTGATGATAAGTGGATGCTGTGCTCCATAGCCATCTGCATTTATCCCCGATTAAGAATCAAAACGCAGATGCGTTGCCAGTTGCCACCCCTGAGGACTAAAATGGAATGCCCCGTTTCCATTAAAAAAGGGTCTTTGGATTTCTACACTCGCCATACGAAATACAGCAGTATTAAGTTGTTATTTTACGCTGGTATTCTGTGAGAGCGTGGTCCTACCCCGGTCGAGCCGACCCAGTCGTGCTGCAACCATAATATAGCTGCAGCGTGGGTCTACCACGTATGTTTATATGGAGAGTGCAGCTGTGTTTGTACAATATAATACTACACTCGCACACTATAACACTGTCCTGTGCAGATGAATAGTCTCCCTTGAGACTGGCCACCGTGACCGAAATTCAGTCCAGAGAACAGCAGAATTATATTATATTATAATATAATATTACAGTGTACCGATTACTCATAATTACGCCTACGAGGCCACGGCCATTAACTATAACATTACAATATGTAGAACAACAATAAACATATGTAAGAACCGACGTAGACATAATATCTCTCATTTTGTATTACTTGTTAACATTGCTGGAGGCAAAATAAATGTATAGACATTTTGTATTTAATAAAATGTTTATTAGGAAAGACATGCTTAGCAGTACATTTCGTTCAAGAACGGAAAAAATAAAATTACTTTAAATGTAAATCTGTTGAGACGTGGCAATACATTTCGTTTAATACTTTACATTTACAAGCTTAACCGTGTAGCGACGGTGAAAGAATATCCACTTCCCCATATCGCGCCGTGGGTGTCGGTAAGAGGGGGCAGAGGGGAATTGAAATAGGATACGGGCAGCAGCATCTTCCTGATAACTCAACGGAGGAGGCCTAAGTCAGCAGTGAGCATTTATAGGTTGTAATTGATGGATGGATAGCTTGGTTACGATCTTATTTGACAATAAGTGGTGACACGGTCCTGGAAGGTAGATCACATACTAGCTTAGAGAACGCATATTCACACTTCTTACATTGTGTATGGACAATTTTACAACAAACAAAAGTAACAAATAGTAAGTCAAGCTAAAGGTTCAGAGGGCTCGATTATGACTGCGAACAGACATTTATTGTTGGAATGAATGACTCGCTGTTCTACATTTTAACGCGAGCACGAATCATTTATCACACACTGACTGCTGTTGGATAATTAAGGACTCAAACACATTATCGTATATTGCGCATTGTAACAGGCTAGAGCTAGCACGAACGGGTCAGCTCGACCGGGGAAGGACCACGCTCTCACAGAATACCAACGCAAAACAGCAGCTTAAGAGAGAGAGAGAGAGCTTATTAAAAATACTACCTCAAATGGCTTAGCAAGATCCTCCGTTATGCCGAAAATATTGCAGCATTAATTTTGAAATAAATATGTGGTTAAGTTGAGGATTAATGTTAAGTACTATGTTAGACGAAAACACGATGTCATAAAATTTTCTCGATAAAAACCATGGATCTATGGATGGATGGATGGATGAGTGATCACCGGCTAAAGCAAGTGATAAACAATTGGAAGAGATGAAGAAGTTACTACAGATTTTATCAATAATTAGGTATATTAAATGCATTAAAATCTACCGAATTGCGCTAAAAACTGCTGTGGCGCACGGACTGTAAAAAAACTATTTACACAATCGGCAGCGCGCTTGACTTTGGACGGCTCGTGATATATATGTTATTGTAACATTATGAATTGAGTGAATTGAGTCGGTGTACTGGTGTTGCCAGCCAGTGTGTAATTGTTTATATATTTTTTTTAATTCACTAGCGCGACCGAGGTCGTGAGTCATTGAGGCGCAGTAACATCGCCACCACAAAAATATAGCTCGAGTAGTATCGTAGACGTAAGCTTAAATTATTGCCTTACGGAACTCCAATTTGATTATAATTATTAACTCATATATTGGATATCCGCAGTAGAACCAGACTAACTAGTCCAACAGAATAGTAAGCTGAAGTGGCAATGGGCCGGCCATATAGCTCGAAGAACCGACAACCGATGGGGAAACAAGGTTCTCGAGTGGCAGCCTCGTACCGGTAGGTGAAGTGAGGGGCGGCTCCCCTATATGGTGTGATGACTTTGTAAAACATGCAGGAAGTCGATAGATGCTGGTGGCTCGGGACCGTGGCGTGGAAGGCCTATTTTTAGCAATAGACTTATGCAGGGCTGTAATGATGATAATGATGAGTGAACTCATACCTTTATCTAGACAATTCGTAAACAAATACATTATTCAACTAGAAATAAAGTTTAGAGGCAGTACCGAACTACAAAACTCTTTGTGTATTCCTTTATCTACGTGAAAATGAACGGGGTATATCGTGGAACAAGCACGTTACACGATTTTAAGTGGATGGGACTATGTATCTAACATTTTTATCGCGGTCGTGTTCATATATACCTAACATTGAATGGCGAACAAAATTTTTTTTCTTTACCTACCCACGGTCCGCTACGGGAGCTATGCCCATCTTTTTATAGGAATGATTTGTCTTCATTTCATTTATTTTAGTACAGGTATTGTAAAATAGCAGCATAATGCTGTTGTGTTTCGTATGGTGAGTGTAGAGAACCGGAGCCCCTTTTTACTAGTAACGAGACATTCCATCTTAGTCCTCTAAGGTGACAATGCATGTTCATATTGATTCTTAACAGAGGATAAATGTATATTTATAATATTAGGTAAACTGCGTGCTTGTTAGTCACCGTTAATCTATAAAAAAAATTGGATTTTCTCCTGTATCGTAGAGGCAGTTGACATATATAAGTTGTACAAGGACAAATATCCAGACGCGGGGAACAATTACTTATGGGTCATACTAATAATTGTTCCGTGCGGGATTTGAACCCTGGACTATCAGCGCCGCAACTCAATGTCAAAGCACTGCGCCACGGGGCCGTCGTGTTCTTCGGTAAGCGGGTTGATGATGACCGAACCTACTAGATGTCTCGCACTCTACTTTTCAAAAGTTTACCGTGCAGTAGCGGTGTAAGAATATTCACTATGCCATAATATGATCCCGTGGGTGCCGTACGAGTAAAAGGCGACAGAGGGAAACAAATCAGGAATATGCAGCAGAGTCTTCCAAATAACGACTAAAAATACTTACGTCTAAAGTCTAAACTATGACAAATATCATCATATATGAGACAATTTATGGGGGACGCCATGTTCACCAGTGGACGGCTGTAACGGTAACAGTAAAAGTCCAATGCTGGTCGTAGGTCTCTTAAATAGATTACCACACGCAACCTAGCTAAGCTGCTTACAATTACATAATAACTAACGTACAACATTAATATTGTGTTATATCATCAAAAATTGAAGTCATGGACGGTTTTACGCTGACGATATTAGTCAATGTCAAATAGTATTCAAAGTCGATCGACAAATCCGACGACTAATAATTTACGGGAGCCATTAACAAGGATATATTGTTTTGAACGTAACCTCCACAGTGGGACTTCGTCCTGTCACGTGGGGGCAGATATACGTATATTGCACAGGGAAAAACATCCAGACCTGGAACAATTATCTGTAGGCCACACAATTACTTGTTCCGTGCGGGATCGAACCCGCGGCTCTTAGGGCTGCAACTCATTACTAAGCCACTACACCACAGAGCCGTCACATAACGATATATTATATTCAGTGCATTGCATACTACATACATACCTGCCAACAATCTTACCTACTATTTGAACTTCGCCGTAATCTGATAAGGAACAGAAACAGAATTTTATTTATTCAATATAGATTATAAATAATACTTATTGAAAGTCACTCTTTTGTTTAATTTACTACTGCTTCGGAAAAATAACTCTGTCCTGGGAAAAACCAGAAAGTAACCCAGCAAGACTTTAAAAAAATATATAAGCTTACAATCATGTATGTTACAAATAACAACACAAAACAAATAGGAAATAGCTTGGTAGCGATCACCTTTCCCAGGGGTTAATATCATCCATATATTCCTTGATATTATAATATCTCTTTTTCTACAAACTTAGTTTAATAAAGGTCCTATATGTGGTAGATCCATGCTGCAATTGCGAGAGCCGGTCCTTCCAATAACAGCGTAAAATAGTAGCCTAAAGATGCTGTGTTTCCTATGGTGAGTGTAGGGAACCGGAGACCCTTTTTATTGCAAAGATCCATCTTAGTCCTCACGAGTGACAACGCATCTGCATTTTAATTCGTAGTCGAGGATAGATGTAGATGTCTATGGGCCACAGCAACCACTTACCATCAGGTGGACTGTGTGCTCGTTTGTCACCCTAGCTTAAAAAATAAAAAAGGTCAAATTTTGGATATTTTGTAAGAAGAGTTATAAGCATGTACCTAAGACCTAATTTCTCTCATCGAGTCGTATCGTTGTGTAAGTCGCACTATAAAGTATCTGTAGTGTGTTCACAACTTTGTCGTCGATCGTCCCTCAGATAATGCGATGAGCTGCACAGTTTCGAGATAACGCAACTAATCGGCCGTGCAAGAGTCAACAACTGAGGAACACTTGGCAACTGGCCATTATGACTCGCGTAACGTTGCCACAACGTCGCGTTAACGTTGACACAAGGTCGCCTTTGTAATGATATAAGAGTGTCAGCGAAGTATGTATGTGTTTTTAAACTATTATGGGATATGGATCTCCTCTCAGTTAAATAGTATTTTTTTAATAGAATAAAGGTACAAACAAGCATACAGTCTACCTTATATGGTAAGTGGATTCTGTGGCCGATAGACATCTACATTTACTCATAGACTATCCTCTCTACATCTATCCAAAATGCAGATGCGTTGTCACCCCTGAGGACTAAGATGGAACGC
Organism: Parnassius apollo; assembly: GCA_907164705.1. Taxonomy (NCBI): domain Eukaryota; kingdom Metazoa; phylum Arthropoda; class Insecta; order Lepidoptera; family Papilionidae; genus Parnassius; species Parnassius apollo. The sequence continues at coordinate 1,412,514 of CAJQZP010000644.1, read as the reverse complement.
CTCGCTTTTAGTTGTCTCCGGTTCTCTACACTCACCAAATGAAACACAGTAGTCTATAAGCTAAGTAAGCCGATATTTTACGCTCGTATTCTGTGACAGCTTGGTCCTGCATCTGGCAAACCGACCCATTAGTGCTACAACAAATATTTAGCAGCAACGTGGATTTACCATGGTAAATTACCTAGCACTGAAAAATGCACTGAACAAAATCTGTTATAGCGGGTACTGTTACTGAATGTACTTTGAAATATACAATGAGCTCTCCCTGAGCTGAAAGTTCAAAGAATTGTCCAATTCAAACACACAGAGAAAAAACACAGTTCAAACCTTCCAAGGACGCAATCGTTAGACAGAAATTATTTTAAAGATAGATAATTTCCGTAGAATAAATTAGAAATAATTTGATATTTAACTATAATTTAGTTGGAGTCTCAATTATTTTTGTATAATTGACGAACGTCCATTATACATTCTTAAATACATTGTTTTAATGTTTGTTAATTATAGTGTCTAGTATTTTTTGTACTAGATGAATTCGTAAACCGTATTACTTTAATATTACGAGTGATAATAGAACGCGCAGTCCATGTCATGTGGATGCTATAGCTATACATAAACACCTACAAACCTGAGGACTGAGATGGAAGGACTAGTTATTAATAAAAAAGACTTCGGATCTTGTAACAACCATTTACAATAGTACTCTATAAAACATGGTATTTCGCCAATCGAGCCAGTAAAAGAAACAAAAAGGAAATATGTGTGTAGTTCACACGCGGTAGAAGTGAAGAGTGGAATTATGTATTGTAGGGTTCCCCCCCCCCACCCCATGACCATGGTGCTGTTAAGCATCCGATAGGACGGGAATTAAAATTAAGTAAATTAATCGCCATAAAATCCGTGAAAATAGTTTTATTCAATTATTACCAAGTTTAAAAAGTGTTTTAGATTTCATTCTACGTAATATATTACATTGCATATTACCCAGACCCCAAGTTTTCAATTTCATCAGGGTATGGTACTTAATTTTCTACGTAACCGGCCGGCCTTAAGCCTTACTGCTCATTTATCACGTGCATTATTTTATCTCATTCTCGGAGGCTAATTCCGATAAATATGTCTATGTTTGTTTCTTTTTTGAGTCAATTTTCGTTCACGTTTCAAATTACTATTTTAAAGTTTTCATTTCATAAAAAAAACATCATTTTTTGAATGTACAAATTAGTACATAAATAATGCCGTCACATGTATATTTCATAACAATGTAATGTCGGACAGTCATTACGGGTTTTGTTGGTAAGCCACGATTAAACTTGTCGTTAAAAAATTACGTCGCAGACATCGATTACTGAGTACTTGACATTGACCTTAAAAGCCACTTCTATCGACAATATGGCAATTAAAAGCGGAATTAGATTGGCCCTCAATCACCCCTTGAAATCTAATAAGCCATTAAGTAATTAGAGGTGACAGAGTAATTGAATTGATGCAGGGAAAATCATCTCGATATTATAAATAATTTAAACTTAAAAATTACTTTTACTAAATCGCCATTAAATTTTATTATATGTACTAAAAAATAAAGTGGAAAAATTAAACTGCAATACATACAAGGGTTTGATTGCATGAGAATGCCAGATGGCACCACATTCGTCAATTGTAACATCTTTTCATTATGGTTACAATAAAGCGTAAATAAATATAAGTAGGTATATATTACTATCACTCACTCACTTTGTGTCACATCATAGTGACACGAAGCATGACACTTTGTGTCACTATGACGCGATATTGTGAGCTTGAACTGATTTAAGGGATATCCGGGCGGCAAGAGCCAGGGCGACCGATCTAGATGACCGAAAGAGACAACTGTAACTCGGACCGTTAATCATCAATTCATCATCTCGTATGATCGGTTTCCTTATCCAAAACTGGAATGTTTTTTTTTCAAAATCTAAGAAGAAGAATTGTTATAGTGTTTGTGTGTTACTTTTATTTTTATGCTGGATAAATTTGTTTGATGGACGTCGGATAACAGTGATATAACTGGTCAATTTTAATAATCTTTTAGCGAAATTTTCAAACGCTACTCAAGTTTAGTCTCGCGGTGTCACTATAGATTTGACTAAAAATATTAAATAAATATTTGACTAGTGATAGACACAGGACACGACTTTTAAAAAAGAACCTATTTAACAAAATTTTTTATAATATAACTTTTTATTTTCCAATTTTTGCCGGTTGGCCTTTAAGACGACTCTTTGAACTATAAAAAAATCTTAAATTCGCAATAAAAATATTGAGGGTTACTTAATGGGTGTAACGTATCCTACTCTCCTAAGTCTCAAGTTGGAGCAAGTAATAAACATTTACAAAATTTCGTTATAATCAGTTGAACGGTTTTAGAGGTTTGTGTGAACCAACATCGTGGGCACGGGATTTTTTATGGTATGGTTTTTAAGTTTATGGATTTTATATATATATATGTATTATGATATATTTTATGAGGTGAAAAATAGTCTACTTGTGAGTTTCTTGTCGCTTTTGCGCACAAGGTCTTCCTTCAACTTGTTAAAAAAATAGCGTAGCATTTGACATAGATAGCACAAACACGGCTATCGGCTAATTTAACTTTAATCGGTAAGGTAGTAGCAAGGAAATCGTATCGAGGATTGAATTGAATAAAATCTTAATCAATTTCCTTAATATTTATTTTTACAACTTTTTACATATACTTTAATATGTTGATATCCTAAATCCCTTGTAATAATTTGATGAAAAAGTAAACCCTAAGTAAAATAATAATAAACTGATGCGTATTGTTTAAATCAATATCAAACAATATTTCAGCCAATAGCGTAATTTTAATGTGAAGCCTAAATTTTAATGTAATAAATCAAAAGAATACATGTATTACCTATTACTGAAGGGATTAGTGTACTGATATTATAAGACACATTGTGTATTGTACGTGAGGTTAATATGGTCGGTCATCCGATTAAATATAGTCACTTTCTTGTTATTCAAAAACAACAGCCTTGTTTGCATATATTACATGGTACTCCGTGATACGATAGCTATAGTAAATCAAATAATAAAGGGGGCAAAAAGGCGCTACTTTATCGACGCCATTTTGATAGTTTTTTTATAGGATAGGGTGACAAACGAGTACACAGCCCACCTGATGGTAAGTGGTTGCTGCGGCTCATGGACACATCTATCCTCGAATACGAATCAAAATGCAGAAGCGTTGTCACCCCTGAGGACTAAGCTGGAATGCCTCGTTTCCAGTAAAAAGGGTCTCCGGTTCTCTACACTCACCATACGAAATACAGCAGCATTAAGTTACTATTTCACGCTGGTATTATGTGAGAGCGTGGTCCTTCCCCGGTCTGCAGCATGGCTCTACCACGTAGAAAAGTTGACATTACAGTAAATATTTTAGTCGATTTTAGTATGGTGTAATGTAGTTAGCATTGTTAAGTTAATTTGCGAAGTGTTCCTAATTATTGATAAAGCTTGTTTGCTATCTTTTTTTTAGTATATTAGTTATAGTATACGACTTTGTGTTTCTGTCTCTGTCTTCTTCCTAGTTTTGGTTTCATAGGGCGGCAAAACTTAAGTTCACCATATTACCCTCACCTCAGCTTAAATTCACCATATTACCCTCACCTCAGCTTAAGTTCACCATATTACACTCACCTCAGCTTAAGTTCACCATATTACCCTCACCTCAGCTTAAGTTCACCATATTACCCTCACCTCAGCTTAAGTTCACCATATTACCCTCACTTCCAAATGAATAAAAAAAGTATAAAGTTTCGTTTTGCTACCTAGCAGAAAGTGTTTCATATATTGAATAAAATGAAGTCAACGAATAAGAGTGTGTAAATATGTGTTCTTTTTAAAATTATTTTATGTGAAAATTAAAGAGACTGTTTGAATACGGACGAGATATAAGTCCTGACCGCGTAGTGGCGGTATACGTACTACCCAACACCCAATATCGTGGTGGGTGTCGTGAGAGGCGCCAGAGGGAAACAAAACAAGGGGATGGGCAGCAGCGTGTTCCCGTCAACAACTCAAAATGATAAATTCTGCGGTTGCAAACCCACCTGCTAAGCGTGGCAACTGTGGCAAAATCCCCTCTACGAAGCAATCTATCAAGGAGACCTTTGTTCAACAGTGGACTTTTATAGACTGTAATGGATGGATGGACCATTATACGGACCATAATACGGACCATTATCGGCCCGTATTACCCCAACCACATGTGTTACTAATGCGTCAATTATAACCGCAGTCAAAATTTGTGTTTTAATACTGAATCATGTTACGTAGTTCACCTTAACATCACTCACTGCAATGATACCAGCTGATCGCGTTTCCTTCAAGCGATTATCGCTCTTAACTTAACTCGTTTTGTTGTGACCGAAATACCCTAATCAAGCTCGCTGAATTTAAGACTGAGCGATACAATTACATAAGGAGGTCAATTACACAAGTGCAACAAAGTATAAGTGTAAAAATTGTATGTGATAAATTCTAACCTATGTTTGTCAATTGCCAATGTAGCAGTTTACTATTTCATTAATAAATTTTAAGAAAAGTTGTACGTACTGTAGGAAACGAGGATTGTAGCTCGTTTTTTTTAGAATAAGTTTGACAAACGAGCATACAGTCCACCTGTTGGTAAGTGGATGCTGTGGCCCGTAGACATCTACATCTACGCTCGATTAAGAATCAAAACGCAGATACGTTGTCGCATCTGCGGAATAAGATGGAATGCCTCGTTTCTACTAAAAAAGACCCCGGATCGCTACACTCATCATAGGAAACACAGCAGTATTAAGCTGCTATTTTACGCTGGTATTCTGTGAGAGCGTTATCCTTCCCCGGTCGAGGCGACCCATTCGTGCTACACCATAATATAGCTGCAGCGTGGCTCTACCACGTATGAACCATGGCAGGGCGCGGATCGCGAACTCAAAAGTTCATGAAATCGAATCCGCCATTCAAAAACTACATCTAACCCAAGCATTTTAAGCTTACCATGAGTAATTGATAGAATCAGGCGTTACTTTGCGGAAATCCATTATAATAAAAAAAAAAAATATATAAATTTCTTTGCAACTTTCCGCTAAACATATAAAATGATGTGTCTTACCTGGATTGAAGCGCACCTCCCGCCCTCCCTCAATTGCATACACTAACTCCGTCACCACTAGACCAAGCACCACTACTCTCAACACCACTATTCCAGGCAAGACACACCATCGACGATAATACGACACGTGTTTCGCCTCTACATGAGGCATCCTCAGGTAATATAGTATAGCTAAGTACTTAGCGGTCAGCCGCCGTAGAGTCTATATTACCTGAGGATGCCTCATGTAGAGGCGAAACACGTGTCGTATTATCGTCGATGGTGTGTCTTGCCTGGAATAGTGGTGTTGAGAGTAGTGGTGCTTGGTCTAGTGGTGACGGAGTTAGTGTATGCAATTGAGGGAGGGCGGGAGGTGCGCTTCAATCCAGGTTCAAGACACATCATTTTATATGTTTAGCGGAAAGTTGCAAAGAAATTTATATTTTTTTTTATTTTTTTTTTATTACCATGAGTAGTTAAATGGAATATTACGAATGTTTAATCAGCTTAGCTAGATTTCGACAAATACTGAGACCCATGGACAACAGTGGGTTCTTCATCATCATCATCATTACAGGCTATCGAAAGTCAAAGCTGAACTTAATGCTCCCCTATATGCCACGCTTAACAGGTGGATTGGCAAACGCAGTTTTTTTTATTATTTTGAGATGTTACCAGAAAAATGCTGCTGCCCATCGTATGTTTCGATTACCTTTGCTGCCTCTTAAGACATCCACGGTATGAGAATATATATCGAGGACACTTGTGGATTTTCTTAAACCGTTTCTTCGGTCAGAGGAACCTCATATTGACACTGTAGATTTGAAACAATTAGATAAATGAAGTATAATTTTCATACGTTGAAGAACCGATGGGGAAAAAAGGTTCTCGAGTGGCAGCCAATGTAGGGCGACCCCCCACTAGATGGAGTGACGACTGGTAAGACATGCAGGAAATCGATGGATGCAGGTGGCTCAAGACTGTGCTTTGTGGCTTTTTTGTGCCTTGAGGGAGGCCTATGTTCAGCAGTTGTCTTGCGAAGCGCTGCATTGATGATGAAGAAAGAAAGATATTCGATTACATTTCATTTCATTTTGAGTTTTAGATTTATTCACGCCATTACTTTCACCAACACAGGGTTGACAAAAAACAAACCTAAGGTTATATAATATATAAAATACGAGCGGCTATGTTGAATGTAAACATAGGAAATGATTCAGGAATTCAGCTGCAAGATGAATGCCACAAAATCAACTGCTTCTGTTGTTGTGTCAACTGAACCTGATGGTAAGTGGTTACTGCAGTTCATGGACACCTAGAGTCAACTTTAAAGAAACATTTGTTAAATATAGATGCGTTGTCACCTCCGAGAACTAAGACGGAATGTGTCATATACTGGCCCTCCAGCCTCTATACCCTTCCGACCGGTACACAGCAGAACAAATACTGCTATTTAACAGCAAGATATGTTGCAATATTTCGTAAAATAAGAAACAAAATGTCTGCCGTTCAGTACCTACATGTCGCAAGAAGTGTTTGAAGAACAATATTTATCTAATAAGGGCGCGTAAACAAGCACTTGAATGTATCTAATAAAAAATTTCATCTTTAACGATTACATTTATACAGTAGATAAATTGGACGTTGTTACGCAAAAAGGATCGAATCCACAAAAGATTACTTTTGAAGTATTGACGTTTGACTAAAAGAGTTTCTTATTAAATAAGTCATGTATCAACGTTTAGTTACAAACTCTCTTTCTCTGTATTGGCTGAGATTTAGTTGGAATTTATTTTGTTATATGAAAGAATAGATCCTAAACCCTTATTTTTGTTTAGACTGTGGACTGGATCCTTTTTGCATAATTATGTACTCGTACAATTGACTGTCGTTTGCGCTGCAGAATGCATGCAAATGTTTTAAATACTATACAATAATAATTAAAAGCTGTTTTCGTTCGCATTCAATGCTTAAGAAACTGTTTATCATCACGCTTTTAAAATGCTCGTCAGCATATTTTATAGACATTACGCCGCGCGTAAGTCGGCAGTCCGAGAAGAGATACGCTATACTCAACGGATGTTATTGATATTCTTTTTAGTAGGTTAAATTACCATCGGTATTTCTTCTTTCAGAACTCGTAAAATAATAAAGTTAAATAGCGACATCGTAGCAACGTATTATGGTTGTAGAACGAATGGGTCGGCTCGACTGGGGTAAGACCACGCTCTTACATAATACCAGTGTAAAACAGCAGCTTAATGCTGCTGTGTTTCGTATGGTGAGTGTAGAGTACCGGAGACCCTCTTTACTGGAAACGAGGCACTCCATCTTAGTCCTCACGGGTGACAACGTATCTGCATTTTGATTCGTATTCGAGAATAGATGTAGATGTATATGAGCCACAGCAACCACTTACCATCATGAAGACTGTGTGATCGTTTGTCACTCTATCCTCCTATAAAAAAAACCGAAGGATTAAATTTTGTAACACAACGTATCTGCATTTTGATTCTCACTTGAGGATAAATGTAAATGCATATGGGCCACAGCATCCACTTACCATCAGGTGGGTTCGTTTGTCCTCCTTATTTTATAAAAAACTTAAGTTGTCATTTGTGAGTAAAATTGTAACATGGCATTAAAAAAGACCCAAAAGTTTTTTTTGCCAGCTCTTCTGTGAAAAGGTCTTGTTTTCCGAAGCGGTATAGATTTTGACGGTCATCAGAACTTTAAATAAGTCTAAATTGAATAAAAAGTCTTGACTTTGACTTTGATCTAGTCAAAAATAAATTGTTGGGTATTGTGATGCACATATACATGGACAAACAACGACTGGGCCAATTATCTAAAGATCATAAAAATAATTGTTTCTTGAGTAAATCAAGCCCGCTGCCCGCTAGAAGTTTGAACACTACGCGACCGAGCCGTCATGAGTACAATGTCACCTTGTTTTTGACATTTCTATATGTCACCGTCCTGGATATTTTTAGACTGTAACACATATGAAACTAAGCGGTTAGCACTTTGATTAGAAATTCAAATAAATAAAGATAAGCGCGCGGTTATCTCTACGATATCAGGCCATAATTACAATGACTGGTCCTAGTTGCGCCAGTATCTTAATTAGATTTCGGGATCGTTCTTTTACCAGCATTGCATAATAAATACCATATTTTATACGTGGTAGAGCCATGATGCAGTTAAATTAGTAGTATAGTTATAGCACAAACGGGTCGGCTCGACCGGGGAAGGTTCACGCTCTCACAGAATACCAGCGTAAAATAGAAGCTTAATGTTACTGTGTTTCGTATGGTGAGTGTAGAGTGCCGGAGACCCTTTTTAGTGGAAACGAGGCACTCCATCTTAGTCCTTACGGGTGAAAACGTATCTGCATTTTGATTCGTATTCGAAAGTAGATGTAGATGTCTATGGGTCATAGCAACCACTTACCATCAGAAGGACTGTGTGCTCGTTTGTCACCCTATCCTATAAAAAAAAAACAAATGATTAAATTTTATTTTTAGATATTTTTAGACATACATTAGTACATTTCGAGTACTTATTGTTGAAACCAAGGTTAAATCATGTTTATTGTAATGGTTTTAGGTGCATATATTTGGGTCTTAAAGAAAAAAGTTGAGCAAGGTTTGGCATCACCAGAAGTGCTGCGTCTATCTTTCTTGGATCTGAGGTTGAAGATTATAATACAGTTGTCGAAGAGTACGTGTGTATTCAGTATAATTTAGTTGCCAAAGAGTACGTATGTATACAGTATAATACAGTTGTCAAGGAGTACGTATGTGTACAGTATAATACAGTTGTAAAAGAGTGCGTATGTATACAGTATAATTTAGTTGTCAAAAGTACGTATGTGTACAGTGTAATTTAGTTGCCAAAGAGTACGTATGTATACAGTATAATACAGTTGTCAAGGATTACGTATGTGTACAATATAATACAGTTGTAAAAGAGTACGTATGTATACAGTATAATTTAGTTGTCAAAGAGTACGTGTATATAAAGTATATATATAGCATATAAATTTAAGTATTATAAATAAGTGGGATTGTCGTTGCCAATCACTGACTTATAATAATTTAAAAAACATACGTTTATTTATTGTTTTTTGAGTGAAATACACATCTGCCTTCAGCCTTCATAGCTATGGAGCTAACGTAAAAGCGACAATTTTAAAGTAACAAGTAGGTATTTCTTGTATGGGCGAGAAATATACAAATTATATAATATATTAGAATGTAGTTGTGAATACCCAAAAAGTTATGACATAATCACTACGCTCTATTATTATCATTTGATGTGATGCCATACAGGTAGTAGTACACAGGTAGTATAGTTTTTGACAGTACCTACCTACAATCCTGTCAAATTTATTTTTAAAATCTACGTCATAAAACACAATATTCCTGTGTAGACCGCGCACTTACTAATCCGACAGCTAGTTTAGGAGTTACGGGAGAACGTAGAAAGAGATAGGTACATACATTTAATACTTAACAGCCAAAAATATAACACTATGCTGATGGAGAGGTGCGCTGCAGTCGTGTAATAACAGGTTTACATGTAACTAATGACATTAAATTTGGCGTCATCAGATTGGCAATGGACAACAACAGCAGCGACCAAAATTGGACATTAATTGTAATACTGCAATCGCTAATCTCTGCCTTCCAAACGAAACGACTTGTATTTTTTTACTTTTAGCAAACAATCTAAAAATAAAAAAGCAATAGTGAATGAAAATTTCTGTCATGTAAGTTAATGATATTGCAAAATTAAAATGCAACGCAATATTATTATTTCAGAGCATTGTTCAAGATTGTAACTGATAACGTTTCATATCCAATTAGCCGTGTAGCATAGCATCAGCTGTTCCAGCAACACGTGCGTCAGTTTTACCTTGATTAATTACTTTCACCTGATTTTGAATTACAAATAATGGGTGAACTATCCCATTCAGATAAGTACATTTAGTAAAATGCAAAAGGCTTGTGGAAAAGTTCTTCCACTAGTCAATTTCTTCAATCGTTTGTAGGTACTGTTGTTTTCAATAAATAAAGTAACATTATACGTCCGATGCAAGGATTTTATCTAGGCTATCAAGGTGTGAGGTATTAAAACCGTTTGAATCGCGGGCTTTTTGAAGTGCATGAGTAGTGAGTTTAGAGTAGTGAAGAGATTTATTACTATTTTCACTATTCGTTTTTTATTTATTATATTATTCAGAAAGTTCAGAGCCTGCAACGATGTTTGGACGAATTTTTTTTCGTTCATTTGATCAGTCCTAAATAATAATTATAAAACGCATTGCGAATTGTGTAAAAAAACAGTATAACTAATAGGCGACCACAATGGTTACAAAAATCTGTTTTTTGTAGCTATTCTAACTGTCCCGATTTTAAAACCAAATTCCCGATGAAGGCGAAACTACAGAATAAATAATAGTACGCTGAACACATAACAAAGAATACTTATAATAATACTAATACTTTGTTAAATGATATTAAATTTAATTATTAATTATTTTATAAGTTTATTTAATAGTAAGCAATTTATAATTAAATGTTTATCACTGTAAAAGATATATTTGAGGGCTCCGTGGCGGAGTAGCTTAGTTTTATTAATGAGTTTAATTCTAAGGGCCGCGGGTTCGATTCTCGCACGGAACAAAAATTTGTATTCCTACAAATAATTGTTCCGGGATGTTGGATGTTTGTCCCGGGAAATTTATTTTCTTATGCTAACTGTCCCCACGATGTACCTAGGAAACATTCTTAGTGTGGATGAAATGTTATTATAAAATAGAAACAAAAAAGATATGAGCCATGGTAACTCAAGGGCGAAATGCTCGCCGTAAACGCGAGCAACCCGGGTTCAATCCCCGCCGACACCAGTGAAATTATTATTTTGATGAATTTATCTTTACATTATGAAACAGAATATAGATATAACGTATTTTTTTTTTTTCGAACATATATTACTTACCCCTGTCTAGTTGTTAACTTGGCGTTGTGACATTCCTTAGTCTACTCAATAGAGTAAAAAAGAAAAGCCGACTTCAAATTAATAAAAGAATAAAATAATTTACACATATCAGCTTCCCTTGTCAGAACTAGATCAGATGTTAATTCTTATATACACTATGTCTTAGCACCGACCTCATAAGCTATTGTGGAAATTATTTTATTCTTTTAGTTCTAAAAGTATCAAGATGGTTCATGCTAGATACAAAAATCTTTAGATACAACTATTATAGTGACCTTGCGCTCGCCCCACCTCAAGCAGTCACGCACACAAAGAGCATTGTAGTGTGTGTCAATATTACGTCGTTCCAGAGCGATGTTGACTTTAGAAAACACAGCTTTTTGCCTCCACACACTAGTGAAAAAGGAACATTTTAAATCTCAAAATTCACAGCTTATTCACTCATCTGTCAGTAATTATTTGTCAACGTTTTAAAAATGTTGGCAACTATATCTAATCTGTGCAACTGTTTGACTAGAGACTACATAGCTACTTATATTTGTACTTAGATGTCGTCAAAATCTCCCAAAAACTTCTCAATGTAACGCATCAGCATATTGTGAAAAAAAATCTATAGAAAACGAAGATCCCGAATAAAATTAAGACATGGCCTAAAGGACGAGCAACTAAGCCAAAAAACTTAATAAAAAAAACTGAGATATTGGTATGGAGTATGGAGTGTCCATAGAAAACCGTTAAATAGCTGCTATGTTTCGTAAGGCGAGTGTAGAGATCCGGAGACCCTTTTTACTGGAAACCAGGCATTCCAGCTTAGTCATCAGGGGTAACAACGCATCTACATCTTGATAATGAAGATGTCTATGTGCACAGCATCCACTTACCATCAGGTGGACTGTGTGTTCTTTTGGCACCTTTATTTTTTTTTTCAAAAAGTCCCAACCCAATATTGAACATCATTAGTAATGTTCAAAATAAAATTTATACAACGATCAAAGTTGCCTACTTAATATTCCTAATCCATACAAATTATTGTCCGCTCGTCCAATCCGATTTCATAAACAACCAACACCCATTCCGACGCACCCGTTTAACCACTTTTATTGCTTTCATTGTTATGAAATTTTAAATTAAAACACACCTCAGTGACAATGTAGACAGATTTATACTTGGAACCAAACACGGTACAAAACTCGTTTCATTGCTTTTACATTCAACGACAAGGTGACGACATGATACGTGACGTAGCTTTGACAAATATATACCTAGCCGATGAATAGCCAACCCGTAAGCCAGTGCTTGACTGCAAGCTCACTTGATGGTAAGAGACGACGAAGCCTATTCAATTTTGCCTTAAAGACATCCAGCGTCTGTCATCTGAGGAAATCAGATGGAAAAACAGATGCCGGGATTATTCCACTCCTTTGATGTAGGTACGTATTAAAAAGACGAAGCAAACTGGTACGAATGCGTGTAATATCGACAATAATAAGGATGAAGGGTTGCCGACCGCCTGGTTGTGCGATAGTGAAGAGGTAAGGAATTCTTTCCTTCCCTTTCACTGTTTAGCGTTTAAGCCACGATATATATTAGATAGATTCAGATTCGACTGTATGATCTTTAATCGTATATATGTTATGTAATATCTTCGCCAATTGTGACCCGATTTAGTACTCTTTCTAGTGCAAAAATAGGAGATGAAATTTAATGTAACATTTAAGATAATTTTCTCAAAGTCAACACTAAAAGGTAAAAAATAAGGTATAAGATTGATAAACAAGCATACGGTCCACCTGATGCTAAGTTCATGTTGTGGCCCATAGACAACTACATTTATCCTCGATTAAAAATTAAATACAGTTGCATTGTCACCCCCGACAACTTAAATCAAATGTCTTGTTTACAGTAAAAAGGGACTCCAGTTTTACTACACTAACATACGGAACACAATAACATTAAGCTGCTATTTTACGCTGGTATTCTGTAAGAGCCTGGTCCAACCACGATTGAGCCGAGCCATTCGTGCTGTAACCATAATATAGCTGCAGCATAGCTCTACCACGTCCAAGTGTTAGGAAGGAATTATATTAATATTTTTAGTTCTTTTAAGTCAGTTTAAATTTTTTATTAAAAATATATTTTGCAGAATGCCGTTTTCTCTTTCGATACTCAACTATAGGGAATGAAATTTCACCTAAGTCTTCAAGGGTGTGAAAGCACTCAATATTATTATTTATTATTATTATTTTCCGTGGTTTGTTAAAATAGATACAATTATCCGTTGTTGGAATATCCTTCTAAGTAAATATATACACACCTGTGCCAGGATGCATGATGTTGATGCGGATAATACTGGTTGAAATGGAGGAACATGTATCTCGCTATATCGCGTACGAATCAAAGCTGACTCCGAAAAATTATTCCTTGTGCTATGTTTACTACTTTGCTTTTGGATAAAAATGACTTTAAAATGTAGTTATTGGGTCTTTTAGTTCACTTTGATTTTTACAATTTACGAGGATTTTTTATACTTTTAAGTAACAACAAAACAGACTGATTACGTCACAAAATTTTCGTTGCGTAACGGGTGCTTTGTAATCTCAATACATATTGCAATCTCCGTACACAATCTACGAGCCGAACATTTGTCTTCATCGAGTCGTAGCCGTGTAATGTAAAGAGACCTCCCGGGGGAGGGCGGGCCGCACGCATCGTGCGTGTCTATCAATAAAATCTTTTTGACGGAAACGGATTAATGTAGCGATATACGCGATACAACTGCACGCTGTATCGATTGTGTAGAGCTGCTTCCTTTCCACTCTGTCAACATGGACACAACTCTGTAACGGTCCCCCCCCCCCCTTCCCTCCGAGTTTAAACAATACGCTAACTGCTACTTCCTATTTACAATTCGTAAAGTAAGTAATCCGGACTTGTGTGGTCCGAGGATGTAAGGCGTATTAAAACAAAAAAACACAAAACTCCGCTACCGTGTTTTATTACAGCTTTCCTATTTAGTAAATAAACATGAGTACAATATTATTAAAAACTCATGAAAAGCATTTCATACGTGGTAGAGCCACGCTGCAAATATATTATGGTTGTAGCAAGAATGGGTCGGCTCGACAGGAGCGGACCACGCTCTCACAGAATACCAGCGTAAAATAGCAGCTTAATACTGCTGTGTTTCGTATGTAGATATCCGGAGACACTTTTTTATACTGGCAACGAGGAATTCCACCTCAGTCCTCAGGGGTGACAACGCATCTGCGTTTTGATTTTTAATTGAAAATAAATGTAGATGTCTATGGGCCACAGCATCCACTTACCATCAGGTGGACTGTGTGCTCGTTTGTCACCCTTATTCTATAAAAAAAAAAAACAAATATATAGAAAAATAAAAGTTAGAGTGAAAGTCCATAAACTGATTGGGTGGCATTCAAATAGAAAAAGTGCGAATATTACATTAGATAGTTTTGTAAATAAAGTTGACCACTGATTCTAACGGACAACGGGCAGAATGAAGATCAAATTATAATCCGAAGCCAAGAGCTTCCTTTTAGCAAGTTTTTGACAACTTCCGTCTGACACAGCATCTGAAATCTTAAATATGATTATGCCGACCTTCAACTACCGACATTTTAACTCAGGACTCAAGACATTCAAATGATTGAGTAAAATTACAACTAGGGAACCATTTATATTATCAGTGTGGATGACTAATTCAATTATCTTACTATTTCTCCAATTTAAATAAGTAATTTTAGTCATTGTAATTGTTTAGAGCTTGAAATAAGTTAGCCTAAACTGAATATTTTTGACTCTGATTTTGTTGATAGTATATTATACGTGATAGAACCATGTTGCAGATATATTAGTAGTATAGTTAAGGACCACGCTATCACGGAATACCAGCGTAAAATAGCAGCTTAACACTGCTGTTCCTCATATGGTGAGTGTAGAAAACCGAAAACCCTTTTAACTGGAAACAAGGCATTCATTATATCTGAGTCCTCACGGGTGACAACGCATCTGCATTTCGATTCGTAGTCTAGGAAAGATGTAGAGGTCTATGGGCCACAGCAACCACTTACCATCAGGTGGACTGTGAACTCGTTGGTCACTGTTATCCTATAAAAGAGCATATAGTCATCTAATATATAACAATTAATGTTTGTTTGTTCGTATTTTATGCGCTGCCATACCGTTCATCAGATTGCAGTAAAACTTTGCCAAGTTATTGGTTGCACTTGCGTAAAGGTTATAAGAATAATACAATTTACTTGCAGTAAGTGGCGCGCGTGTCGTACTGATTTTATTTAAAAGTTACATATTATTCAACTTCACTGAATGTATTATCGCTCCTAATTGAACAATACAACTCTTCTAAATTTAAAACGATATATCCACAATTATTTCTTCTGTGGCAGCAGCGCGCTGGGTGCGAGGTAGGGAAGAAATAAAATCGCCAGTACCCATTAGCCTAAAGGTAAAGGGTACGAACCGCGAATTAAAAAAAAATCTAGAATTCGAATCCGCCATTTGACTATTAAGTGAACGAGTGAACCACTCATAAATCACAAGAATTATACCTAGAGTGATAGCAACGTTAATAGATTATTATTAGCTAGATTGTAATTGAAAAATAAGCGTATTTATTGTACAGTATTTGAAAAGTGTATTTTAAAATAAATCGCTGATCATCATCTTTTATAGATATTTTATATACATCTATAATACTTATGTGAGTACGTGTGTTAGTGATTGAGCTCCTCCTTAATGCCAAGACCGATTTGATGAAATTTTTTGTGTTTTTGAGTAGGCCTCTGTATGTGGCGATGTTGTCGAGATTCATAAATCAACAAAAAAAATATAAATATAATAAATCTTCTAGAAAATAAATATATTAGAAAATAAAACCCAGCGGAATTACTGATAACATTAGAGTGAGATACTTAAGCCTATAACGCAATACTAAGTTCTCTTGACAGCTTATTGGCGGTGGAGAGCGATAAAAAAACCGATGAAGATGACGTAGACAAAATGGGTTGAACGGAAAATTACGTGGGTACAGCCGACGCTGCGCGGGCGCATCGCTTACATAAATGGACAGCGTGAAATTGTAATCGAGGTGTAAATGTTGCAACTAAGAGCGCCACGCTCTCGTATCTCTCGGGACACATTTATACAGTGACGATTTCTTACATTTAAAATTTAAAAGCAATTTTCTTATGGATTTGATTATATTTGGCAGTCAACTTATTGCTTAGAATAAATTGCTCACGTTTCTCTTGGAACACATTGAATCAGTAACGATTTCATAAATTAACATTGCAAAACAATTTCTTTATTGATTTGATTATATGTCGGACTACATGATAGGGAAATCATTAAAAAACGTTTACAGTTAAATATTTGCTATTGAATATTCGCTCTCTAAAACGAATGACGTCATGAATGAGACAAATTTATATATATGCATGCTACCATGCCACTTTACTTATAAGTCTATTTAGATTACCTGCTTCAGCTACCAAGCAACAATGCACCCTCTTCTGTGCTCTAGTTTGAAGGTACCTGAATAATTCGTTGATTGGATCTGGGTTATATCAAAGTATTGATGATTGTAATTATATTTTTGAAGGTTCCAGATCAAACGCTTGACAGGACCTACGATACGTTACCAGTATATATCGAGCGAGTTTCACAGATCACAGAGTATTGAAACTCTAAATGATCCATTTGAACGATCGACCTGTATGACCCGGTTCGTGAGATAAGATAGACCAATTAATACTTAAATGATCGGATCACTAGAAATGAATGTTACATGTCTATTTGAGGATTAAGAAAACCAGTACAAACACAGCCTACGAAGCATTTACATCCTAGCCCCCAGAGGGGGAGATTATAATACATTTACATGAATTGTAATCTCCCCCTCGTCACTATAATAGTATTAATTAATTCATTCATAAAGCCTATCAACAGTACACTGCTAAAAAAAGGCCTTCCCCATGAAATTACTTATATTTGCCAAACTTGGCAACCGCAGTTTTTTTAATTACTGACTGTCGCGTATTACGACACATTCGCGATGTGGAAAAGATTCACTTACGTCACCACTACACTATAATATTACACGCGAGGGTGTAATTCCCAGAGCTTTAAGCTTGGTAGCGCTATGCTTGATCTGTGTTCGCGATCGCAATTTACTGCACTTCACAGAGGTACGAGAAATGAAATTATTAGTCAACTGTATTGTTCCTCCTCCCATTCATGAAATGTTCTATGTACTTTTTATAAAATAAGAGTAACAAACGTACACACAGTCCATTCGATGGTAAGTGATTGCTGGGACCCATAGATATCCACATCTATCCTCGATTGAGAATCAAAACGCTGATGCGTTGTCACCCCTGAGGACCAAGATGGAATGCCTAGTTTTCAGTAAAAAGGGTCTCCGGATCTCTACACTCACCATACGAAATACAGCAGTATTAAACTGCTATCTTATACTGGTATTCTGTGAGAAGAGCTTGGTCCTTCCCCGGTCGAGCCGACTCATTCATGCTACAACCATAATATAGCTGCAGCGTGGCTCTACCACGTATGCTTATATTACACGTATGCTTGTACAGCTTATATTACATTCGTATTGGACTTCATAACGATCGCACATTGTTTTTGTGGACAAGCATAACCTACGTGCCAGACAACACAGCAAGGCACTAACAACCTGTATTATGGCCGCAGCTCGAAGGGATTAAGACCACGCTCTCACAGAATACTAGCTTGAAACGGCAGCATAATTCCGGTGCGTTTCGTTTGTTGAGTTTAGAGAAACGGAGGTCATTTTTTACTTGTAAAGTAGTCTTCCTTCTTACTCCTCAAAGGTGATAACGCATCTAAATTTTGATTTAAATTAATGATAGATACCTACATCTACCTACACTAACCCAAGCATTCATTTATTTCAGCATACACTTAGGTTAACTGTGTGCTCGTTTGCCACTCTTACCTGTACACAAAAACTAATAATCTCTAAATACGCCCGCGTGTGGTTACCCCGACTACACGAGTAATTGCACCTCACCGCAACTATTATTGTTGGAGTTTATTATTCGCGGCAAGACTTGCAACTGGTTTAGAAATACTGACTAACAAGTAACAACTCATGACGTTGTGTTGCAGTTTTCTTTAATTAAATGACTGAGTCTTTACATGTCAAAAAAAAGTTCTTTTCATACACCATTCAGGTCGAAACCATCGCACCTCCCCTCATCAAGTCAGTTCCTTCGTTTATTAAATTTACCGTATACTATGCTATACGTATAAAGGTTTCTCTAAGCAATAATTATGTTTGTGTTTTTCTTGTATCAGTGAATGCCGTAAAACAAATTCCAAAAAATAAACATGTAAATTAATGACCGTGCTTGAGAGGCCTATAATCAGCAGTGGATTAGAGGGGCTGTAGTGATGATGATAATATCATTCACAAAACTATAACTCTATAAAAAATTACGCCAAATGTTTCTAAACCAGCCAAATTCTAGCGTGTGTGTGTGTGTCAACGGTTAGGAATTTTATCAGGTGACCTTTGAATGTCAAAGTACAACGATTGTAATGATTAATGACTATTCAAAACTCCTGCATTGTCTGAGAAAGATAGATTAGTGACTAATGGTAATAGTCGCAAATGTTGCTACGGTACATTTTCAGGAAACCATTATGATCCATTAAATTAATTACTAACTACAAAAGCTGACAATTTTAACGAATTTA
Source organism: Parnassius apollo (assembly GCA_907164705.1). Classification (NCBI taxonomy): domain Eukaryota; kingdom Metazoa; phylum Arthropoda; class Insecta; order Lepidoptera; family Papilionidae; genus Parnassius; species Parnassius apollo. The sequence goes on along the minus strand of CAJQZP010000644.1, from coordinate 1,393,580 downwards.
TAATAGTGGGGCCCGGTGAAACAATGAACGAAAGTCAAGTAGGTTTCCTATACATTTGAAGAATCGTAAACCGATTACTGTAACATTCTCAAGCAATTTCTCTGCATTTAAAACTAAAATAGATATATGTTTAATCTTATCAATATTGACTTTTAAGCAATAGAACACATGCATGCGTCTGTCATAAATTTATTGATACTATATATCATAACGGATTAACAGGAATTTGAGGTTTCTCATTTGTTTGTATAATGTAGATTATTTTTGATTGAATATTTGAATTTTTAAATGTTAAACACTGGCAGAAATAAATTTAAAAATCGATACCTACGTTACGAGCCTTTGTCTGTAAACGGAAAGAATAATATCATGCCATTATATAAATGAATTATTGCCATGTTTAGCAAGAGGATTGACACAATAATGATTTTAACCTTTTTCTGTATATTTATATATTTTTCTAGTCGGATAAGATTATGAACCATGATTGTTGGCAATATTATATTCTTTGACGCCTTCTCTTTGTTTGTATACTATGTAGTGTCATGAATTGACGGACCGAATCACACGAGTTTTAACCTTTCAGGGAAAAAATAATATTTTTACTGGTATCCCAACCCTAATGAACCCCCACTGGCAACATTATACATCTCATGTCATTGTGAATTTTTCGTGCCGAATCAGCGAGTCTCATCTACAAATTAAAAAGTTTAAAATTTGTCTTTAAGTGAAAGTTCTTAATTTTATTATTAGCAACAATTGAAAACTTACTTAACACTCATAAACGTTTTGGACGATTGCAATGTATGTAATTTTTGCATTTAAAAAACTTGTAGGGTAGATTAACTATAACGTGAAATGTGAAAACTATATTTGAAACAGAACGAGCATCTGTAAGTACATAATTTTTCAATAAACTTAATATGTATATTGTATTGATGTATTAAATACGTATATTGCATAAGTATTTTTTAAAAAATCTGTAGGGTAGATTAATAAAACAGCAATATAAAATCAATGTATAAGGCAGAGGAAAAGTCTGTACATTACATATTATCTGTCTTGCGGTACCATGATACATTAATTGATACGAGACATTGAATTCTACTTTTTATGAATATTCATACATTCATATTTACTACCAAAATATGTATAACATAATTGCTTACATTGTAATAAAAGTTCAATATAATATCCATGTATGAGACAGAACGAGAGTCTGTACATCACATATCTGCCTTGCGGTGCCACGAGGGGCTACATGATGCATTGGATTCTATTTCATGAATATTCGTATGTTTTTTTTCTCTACAAAAATGTATGCAAGGGTTATTATAATACCCGCGGTACCACTGGCGTGTACACGAGGCTATTTTCAAAATTGATCTTACTCACTTTCAGGACAAAAGAGGAGATAAATTCCATTCTTTTTTAACAAGCGCCAAATCAGAGATAGGTTATGTGAAAAATGAGCCATATACTTTCAAATTTCAACATTGTATGTACAGGTCTTATCAAGAAAACTGGTGAAGAAAATAATGATGCTGTGAGTAACTGCATTAGACTGTTATGTGGCCTATACAATTTAGAGGCTCCTTTAAGAACAGCATTGCTGCTATCAGAGCTAACCAATGATTATAAAGAAAGCTCGTAAGGAAACCCAAGTGACTTTTTATTTGGTACAGAATTTTATTTTAAAAATATCAAAGGATATTCATAAATCTAAAACAAACATTCAGAAACTTTTAAAATATTGGGACCTGTCTCCATCAGTAACAACTCACTAGACACGCAATAGCCTCCAGCAGTTGCTTTATACCATTAAAGGTGATACTATCAAGTAATATGTGGCAGGCGCCAAGCCCAACCATAAAGGAAAAAGAATAGTGGTAAACACAGCTAAAGAGGTAAGCAAATTCACTTGACCTTAGTCTATTCCAAATGGTCTAAAATATTATCAAATAAAAATACTTTCTCATAGTAGGTCGACAACAATACATTAGTGTGAGTCAAGCATGTCCTCCCACATATATTGAGTTTAATATGTCAGAAAATATTGTATTTAATACAGCTGCAAAATTAATTAAAACAAAACTAGTCATAATTTCGTTTTTACTTATTGGTAAATACCATGTGATATATACATAGATGAAGAGATTCAGAAAATAAAAAGTGGAAAGTTCTAGAATTGCTGTTAATTGGGTTATAAAGTTACTTAAAAAAAATCAATACCTTAAAATTACATTTAAGTAACTTGGTCTTAACATATAAAATTATAGCATTTTCATACCCGAATTGAAACACAAATATTGCACATGAATGATAAGTCAATTATTCAATTACAATCCACTACAATCAGTTAAAATAATATCTGTTCGTTAATCTTAATCTTTTATGGGTAAATCTATACAAAACAAATAAAATATATCAAAAGAAAATAATTTTGAATCTAAATTAATACTGAAAAATTATATTCAAATTTCAAGTAATCCAATTACTGGGGGGTACTTATGAAATGAAAATCCTTTCAGTTCATAATTAATGTGATATTGTTTTTTGGTCAAAACAACTACATATTCTTAAGTAAGACATAACATATTGAACATATTTTAGTTTTTACTTTGGATCATAACGTTTTGTTATAATCCCCATAGCTAAAATTTCTTATAACACTACAGCTATATCATATATAAACCACATGGGTGGCATATAATAACCACATCAAGTGACATAGCTTGTAAAATTGACCTTGTGAAATATATGTATTTCTTTTTTGCCTTAAAAATAACATCTTAATATGTTATTTTATGAAAGTTCTCTCGTATGCAAAGAATCCAGGAAAACTAATGGCGAAATAAAATAGGAAACAAATTCCTAAACCTATAAAAAGATTGTCTATAAGATTTTAAATGAAAATTAATAGATAAACTTAAGTTCATGCATTTACTATTAGAAAAAATATAAATGCATAAAATTCATATAGGTCAACCTTCAGTTTTATGCACTATTCTTCCACAATCTTCAAACGGAATACAGAAGAAGGAGTAACCTTCTAGTCTTCATAAGCCTGTTACTAATACATTGTTAAAAAAATACGACTTATTAAAATTTTTACCCTGGTCAACAACTATTATGTAAGATCTCCTTTGATCTAAACTTACCTTGCTGTGGCAGTGCTGTCAGAGAGGTATTTATTTATGTAAAGCATAAAAATAAGCCCTTGTCTGTATATACAATATGTCTGTTGTCTAAAGTCGTGGTAGATAAAGTAAGAAATTTACTTTTTGTTCTTCCTATTATGATTTGGGCTCATACTGTGAAGTTAAACAGTTCTTTTCTGGTGTTTATAGTAAGAAAAATAAAAACTAGAATACAATCAAAGTTAAATCTAATATAATTTGGTTCACAAAGCTGAATTTCATCAAAAAGAAGTAGTAAGGGAAAATATGAGTATTTTTACCGACTTCAAGAAGAAGGAGGTTTTAAGTTAAGTTGAATGTTTTTATGTGTGTATGTGTATATGTGCCTCATAGCTTATCTGTGGGTGAGCCGATTTTGACGAGTCTTTTTTTTTTATTTGAAAGCTGGTGCTTCAAGTGTGATCCCATGTAGATTTAATCGAGATCTGACCAGTGGTTTTTTGAGTTGTCCTTAATAATGCGTATTTGATTAACTTTGAATATATTGATGATCTTCTCATTTTATTTATATTGGAAGTAGGTTGTTCAAAGATTTTAATTTTGCCACTTGTATCAGTCAGTTACCTCACAATATCACTTTTATCCCTAAAGCTCCCTAAAGTCCCTAAAGCTGTATGAAATTTAGTAAATTAGTTGTTAATTTTGGAAACTGCTTAATATAACTGCAATAAATCAAGCAGCTAGTTAGGCAAAGAATTTGAATAAGAAAACCATTGAGCTATTATGTACTACGTACTAAAGGCGACACTGCATTCAGCTACTCTGTTCCACTCAACTGCGGTGCATACACCGCACTTTAATCAGTCATTCGCTAGGCGCTTGTAGAATTGTCACGTGTTGTGTTGATTTAAAAAAATCTCTTGATTAAAATATGCAGTCGTGTGTAATTAGATATTGCACAAATAATTTAAGAAATGTCAGTAAAAACCAAGGAATTACTTTTCATCGGTTAATAAGATACTTAATCAATAAAAAAGTATTGTAGATTAATAATAAAAAAAAATTATTCTTAAGATGCCATCTCGTGTCATGGAATATAGATTATGCAATTAATATGTTCAGATGCGACATTTCTGTGGGTACTTAAGTATAGGAGGAATATATTAATATACACATTTTTTGTAGAAAAATATATTACTTATTATAATTAGGCTAAATTTTTCATGTTTAAATCTGCTTATTATTCTTTTATTTTATTTTTAGGTCTTCACATCAGTCATAGTGAAATAAATTCGTCCATTTTTAACTCTCGCGTGCCCAGCATTTATGAACGATCCTCTTATTCTAATTTAAATAAATATATTTGTAATTTAAATGTTATGTTAATAAGTTTTGTTAAACATACGTGTAGTATGTTTTTTTATATTTGACATTGATACCCTTTGAAATATTCAGTTAAAATATCATTAAAATGTAATTGTCATATAATATTATGTAATATTATATTAAATAAGCAAATATAATATACAAAATAAATGACAAAATTTAAATATTGTTCTCGATATAATTTACCTGTTTAACAATACAATCTAGGTACTATGTATTACCTACGGGTCATTTTACCTATATTTATTCTATGATAAAAAAAACAACCGCGCGAACACAGAGTAGCGCACATTTTTTGTTTGAGATAGCTGTTCTAGTACGTAAGTACATATTACTTCAATGAAGAAAACACATTACTTTTTACTGTACATAGTACCAGGCATTCATTCCCTTCTCGTCCTAGAAGAAGTGGTATTGATTGATGATATTGAAAGTGTTAGAAAGACAACAATCTTACATCCAAAACTTTTTCCGTTTATTATTAGAAGTCATTATTAATTAAGAGCATTTGAAAAGTATAAAATAAATGAACAATCATTCATAATGGGAAATTATATTATCTAAATTTATTTATTATGCTTATTGTTTGCTTTGTTGTAAATTTTTAATTATGATAATTTATGACAGTAAATAACTAAAATGAAGCAATCAAATCTTTAAACATCTACATAGTATACAAAAACAATCAATTGATCAAAGTAACTTACCTGTAAGTGTCCTTCGATCAAAATTATATTAAGTTGACTCCTCCTCTGCGTACAACCCTATCCTGCTGTATATTATTAGTTATTACCCGCCCTAAGAGCTTGCTTGCGTTTTAATTATTTTTTCCTAGTTCTAGTGGATGTAAATTCACAAGGACATGAGGTGCATAGTGTTACCAGTGGGAGTTCATATAGGTTGGGATACCAGTAAAAATATAATTTTCCCCCGGAAGGTTAAAACTCGTGTGATTCGGTCTGTCAATTCATGACTACATAGTATACAAACACAGAGGAGGTGTCATATAATTTTGATCGAAGAACACTTACAGGTAATTTACTTTGATCAAGTAATTATATAGGGTCAATGACTTGGAAACTCATAAAAGGCGATGAAGATTTGGGGAAGATCTAGTTTCATATTTTTGTTATATCACATGTCACTTACACCGGCGACGAAGGAGCGTAAAAAGTGCTATGTGTTACAGTTGCCAATGTGCTATAAATAACGCTGTATTTTTTTTTTCTAATGAAGAAGCATACCAATACAAACTTAGTCTCTGGGGCTGACAACGAAGAGCAACTAAAGGCCTATATCATATTCACTAACCATGAGATCGACTGCTCGTTTGTCCCCATGCCAAAAATAGCAGGCCTGGAATAACATTACTGTGCTAATTAGCGTTATTATAATTTTTTAATTATATTTTCGTATCAGGTTCCATTTTATCTAAATACTAATCAATGACTATACAATTAAAACGCAATACCTACGAACTGCAGCTTAATAAACCTAATCGGATTGTATGTATGCGGGCGAAACAAACAAATGTAATTGCAAGCGTGTACCAAAATTCTACATTTGTAAACCGCGTTGCACTACCAAACAGGGAAATTTATATTCATGTTGATAATTGAATAGTTAAATGTTACCATTTAAAATAAAGTTAGAGAAAGGTTAAGAATAAATACAATATAAAAAAATATAAGGATTTAAAATTTAATAACAAGTAACTTAAATCACATTTTAAATAGAAGATGAAGCGGATTTACATGAAATCTTTCTCTTCACCGTGGAACTTTATCCAACTTTAACAAAAAAAAACAATTACTTGTCTAACGTGTCCTAAAATGGGAAGCTTTCGTGAATTACTGGCGTGAAGCTATGTAGGTTAGTTAGCATCTAGAGACATAGATCTCAAAATAAAGCGATTAACGCATTTCCAAAATCAACAACCGGATGTGTACTCAACCTACATATAAATATATTAATTTCCCGACCACATGATGTATACATAAAACACCAGCAATTTGGGGAGGTGCATAATCAATAGAGGTTACATAAACGATTACGTACGTTATGCGGAATGCATAATCATGAGTCATTACGTTACTGGAGTAGAAACGTCGTAAGCGGCATTATTTTTAGATTGATAAATATGTCTTGAACTGAGCAGTGAGCACACTCTGATTACGATGTTGGCAACATTGTAGACTGAAAGGAGGTAAATAATTTTACAAGCACATCATTATGCTCGATCGCTTTATGGGTAAGAAGAAGAAGGGTGTCAAATAACTCATCGTATTCATAGTCATTACGAGTACTTATAATCCCATTCTACATGCTCACGTGTCAGAGCTATGCGAGTTCGTCGCGTTTTGGCTTCGTTTAAAGTAACAAAATAATCTTTGACCCTTTGTTAACAAAGGTAACCACAAATTAAGAATCATTTTCATGCAGCATATTAAAAGCCAGGTCTGTAGAAAGATGAAGGGATCGATAAATTTTAGTTCTTGTATCTCTTGGACTGTGTAATTATCATTCATTAGATATTTACCTAAGTAGTTAAACAACATTAATTACACAGATAATAAAACGTATCCAAGAACGTAGTCATAGTTTCTTTTGTTGTAACATTTTTAAAATGTTTTGAATTAACATCAAAATATTATAGGTGTAATGGTCACGAAAATAATTAAGTTGAAAATTCCAAATGAAAACAAAAATGGATTAAAATCTTTATTTGTTTAAAAATACAAATCAGAATATATACGATATATTGCGATAAGAGACGAATAATAACAAATATAAAATAAGCTACGAGCTAGGTATGAAAACACCATGCAACATATTCTTCGCCATTTATTTTATTTAGTCCTAGGTATTTTGATGGTCTTATAGTAAAAAATCAATTTAATAACAAATAAAACACAAAACAGATCAAAAATTAGATATATGGCACTAAATAGACGTGATTTTCGAAGAAATAAATAATAAATATTACCTTATAGTACATCATAAACAAAAATTACAAAATTTAAAAATATAAAATGCATTTTGCATTAAAAATATTATTACACTGCATTTTTAAAAAATCTCTCAGTCCAACATAAGTTAAAATGTCGCATGCAATAAAAATTCTCTCTGTTTCTTTTTCTAATACTGGCTAGTTATAGGATAGTTTATATCAAATTAAAACAATGACTATGTTTAAAATAATCACTTGGTCATTTGTTTTTGAGCTGCGAATGCGACAAAATAAAAAAAAATCACCTTCGATAAACGTCACTGCGACTAGGGAAAAAATATTATTTTCGAATGAGCTTAAACAGTCAAGGAATATAAACACATACGGCACACGCAATGCGTTTTTGGTATCATCCATTCCATTCTGGAAACTTCTGCCTCAGCAACAAGCTCCGTAAACGATCGGACACTAAATCGATATCGACGAATTGAAATAGATACAGAGAAAGCGGATTCATCATATACCACGTGTGCTAGCAACATTCCACGTCATCATCATCATCATCATTACAGGCTCTCAAAGCAGCGGGCTGAACATAGCTCCCCATAGATTGCATCATAAGGGTGATATTTGTTGCCTGGTTGCCGCATTTGGCATGCTATATTCTAGTTTTTTACAGAGGGGGCAAACGAGCATGCGGCTCATCTGATGGTAAGTGACTACCTACTAGAAAGCTCTTTTCTTGAAGGTCTCCAAGTTATATCGGTCCGGAAAAATTGCCGGTGGTAAACGATTCCACAGAGGGGACGTAAGAGGAAGAAAACTCCTAGTAAAACGTACAGTGGTGGACCGCCAAGCATTCAGATAGTGTGGATGGTAGGTAACGTGAGTTTTGTTGCGATGTTGTTAATAGGAAAAAGCTGCTGCCCATTTTCTGGTATGTTTCTCCCTGTCGCTTCCGATATCTACTTGACAACATGAGGTAGTGGGTTTTCTAACGCCGCCACTATACCGTCATTCTACGTAAATGTAGTAAAGTGATGTAGATTTAGAGACCATTACGAGCGAAAGCGAGAACAATAGAAAGCGCCCAAACCATATCCCATACGTAAATTGTAAAGAAGCTTGACTGGAAAGTGGATGTATGCCGACAATACTCATTAGATCTCTCGAGAACTGGCACAACAATTACTGCAGAAGTATTCTCTTGAGAATTGCATGATTGATGGACAAGCTTGGTATAAAACAACCGAGATCCGAGACGCAACAATTGCTCTAATCCAACAAGTCTCCGCGATAACACTCCTCCGTATACTGCACAAGGAAGTTTCTCAAAATAACAGGCTTCGAGAATACTCCAAGGATGAAGTTGATGAAAAATTATAAAGAAGTCATTTCTAGTTTTTTTTCTTCGTAATCTTGATGACGGACAAAAAATTAACTGCCAAAAAGAAGTAAAACCAAAAAATAAAATAATTCCACATTCTGAGGTCGGTGCAAATTCCTAATGTTAAATTATTTCTTTAAGTTTTTTGAAGTCGGCTTTTACTGTTTATAAAGAGGTAATTTTTTTACCGTTTTGAGTGGACTAAAGATTATCTTAATGTCATCTAAATACTTAAGCACATTAAAAATTTTATCCCCTATTTTTCCAACCGTACAGGTAGAAATATATTTTCAAATTTATATGGTAATACTAACTGATAGCTGGGCGCAATATGTTTTATTGCGGAACCTTGATGTAAAATATCAAGAAAACTTTTTTTGTGGGACTATCGTCAAATATAAAAATTAAATTTAAAAACCCCGTCAAAATCGATTCACAATTAACTACAAATCACATTGCATACAGTCGAATTGTACATCCGCTATGTGATGAAATTGATATAACAAAATTTCGGAGACAATGATGATCTAACATTAATTAAATATTAAATTGTCACAAAAAGTAGTTTGTGACCATCGAGATATACTATGTTTTAGTTCAACGTTTGTGACAATGTAATATTTCTAAACGAATTACTGATAAACAAGCATTCCCAGTACTTGGTTTACAAAGCTTCTTTACACTGTTTATTAACGAGATAGGATCAAGTATCTGTTTGCAACAGTGCCCAATTACCATCAAGTAGGTACGTTTGGTACTTACTATCATAGAAAATGACCTGCCTATAATAATCACTTATTCATAGATGCGTAATCCGTATATTATAATATAGAATAGAACAATTTTTATTTAAAACTAGCTATCTGATTTCTGGATCTCGATAATAGAGCCACCTACCGGATTCAGTTGTAAATCTAAACAATCTAGGAACCCACTAAATTCATCAAAATCGTTCGAGCCTTCGAGCTTCGAGTTCGAGCCCTATCGTTCGAGTTATCTTCTATATATAAGTTATCGATTTTTATATATAGAAGATAGACTACAAAAATACTTATTGAAAGTAATTCAAGCTTTACCAATGGTTCGTAAAAACCTCTGTCCTGGAAAGAACCAGCAAGAAACCCAGCAGGACAATTTTATTGAATGAAATTATTAATTTACAATATATAATTTTATAAAATTTGTATGATACCTTAATCATACGCGAATTAATGTAGGGGTTTGGTGAGTATTTAATGAAGAAAACAATATCTGAAATCATTATTGAAAGTTGTCGCATTAAATAAATCGACCAGGTTATATTAACAAATCCCGATGTATGCGTAACACTAAATAAAGGGAAGCTACCCTAATTTGGTTACGTCATTTATCTGGTAACATTTATAATATATTGTATATACACATATACAATACGCGTGCAACTCATGTGCTTTGAAATATTACCATAAAATAGATAACAAATAATAGTTAACTAGTATTTTTATATATTACTAGCTTGCCAGGCAGACGTTGTTCTGGGTTTTTTCGAGAACCCTTTGTCATGACCGATTAAAAATCCTTAAATTCGCAAAAAAAATTGAGGGTCACTCATGGGCAAAAAAAAATTATCCTATCTCTCAAGTCGAACCAAACTGCACACGGCGTGCAAATTTGATTAAAATCGGTTAAGTAGTTTAGGAGTCCATCGCGGACAAAGTGACACGTAATCTATATATACATACTAGTTTGCCAGGCAGACGTTGTTCTGCTCTTTTCGACGACCCTTTGTCATGACCTATTAAAAATCCTTAAATTCGCAAAAAAATTTTGGATCACTCATGGGCAAAAAACTATCCTATCTCTCAAGTTGGACCAAACTGCACACGGTGTGCAAATTTAATCTAAATCGGTTAAGTAGTTCAGGAGTCCATCGTGGACAAACAACGTGACACGTAATTTATATATATTAAGATAAGATATATTTGAATGTTAACTAATATCGCCACGAATTGCAATGACACTAAATAAATTATATAAGACTACAATTAGAGGCTTTAATCATTTTATGCTAAGATATATCTTAGCACCGAGTTCGGAAGCTATTATGTAGAAATATTTCATTCTATTAAAATCTTTGAAGACGGTTTTTAAAAGTTAAATTTCAAAAAGATTGACAAAAATACATAAGTATTTTTCTAAGATTTTTTTGTAACATTACGGTAAAAAACAATGGTTACCGGAAAAACTTATTAATGAAAATGAAAGTACTTATGTAACAATTTTCATTAACCTCTCAAGCGTCCGAAAGACACCATGTGTCCATAAGCGAAAAGTGCTGGTAGCGCCCGAAGGACACAATGGGTGCGTTTGGCAGAAAAAAGCGCTAGCAAGCGTTTACAAGCGCTAAAATAGTTTTCGGCCAGGACACGATTGCTACTTCAGTAGCGCTGACATAATCCGCTATTTTGCTTATTTAATTTGTTTGTTTTGAAGTAGAGTTTAAAAGTTGTTTTGTGCAATATTAGTTTTAAGTAATATAATGACATGAATAAACATATACATGTTATTAAAAATTCATGATTGGTAAGTTTTTAATATGAATACTTTACAAACATATATTTAAATTAGGTTAGGTTCCCCGGTTAAAACTAAGATCGTGTCCTAGAGGAAAATAGCTACTTACGATTTTACAGCACTTACCGCTTAAGATCGCCATTTTGCTTACAAGCGCTTGCTAGCGCTTTTTTCTGCCAAACGCACCCCATGTGTCTGTAAGGAGTCGATCTTCTTTTGTCTTTGATATTCAATCTGCGTGGTGATTGGTTGTTCAAATTTTTCCTCATTCTCAAAGTTCAACTAATCATTCATTCATTCATGTGTGATACACCAATCAAAATTAAGAAATAAAGGTAAAAAAAAAAACAAAATTTGAAAGTCAGTCGTGACGTTCATTCTTTTAGCCGCCATTTTCAATTTCTGTGCAAAAACAAAGTGTTTCGTGTGGAAGAAAAATGTCCAAAGCATTCAAACGATAAGTGTTTATTTTATAAATTATATATCAAATTACTAGGAATTGAATACAAAATCGTTTTATCATATTTACTCAAGACACAAATTTCATTTCGATAGTAAAAAAACAGTGAAACTTTTGGAACGCATCTTATTCATTTGTAACGCCGGGCGGCCATTTTATGCCGGTTTCGAAATAAATTATTTATTATGAAGTAACTACTTGTTATTATAGAATAAAATTATGCAAATCCGATAAACAATCTATCAAACTATACGTTATTGTTTGTGTTTTGTGAAATGTGGCCTTGGATTTAGCACAATTTATGTATAGAGTGTTAGTGTCGGAACAAAAAACAGAAGAAAAACGCAATGTTTTGAAAACAGAATGTAATAATTCACTTACTGTGTAAGTAATTACATTATTATTTATAAAAACAGATAGGAAATTTAATCCCCTTTCGAATGATACATACACACCTATAAAACGTTATTTCACCTATTCGTGAAAATGTTTCGTTTTTTTCTACGCAAAACCAGAGAAATTTCATTTGTACTGGACATTACAGGACTTTGAACCCTCAAAGTGTGGACGCTTGAAAGGCCGTTACTGCATAGGCTCATATGAGAGGATATTTCCCATAGATGCCACGCAATTTTTTATTTTTAGTCGTTTTAAGGAATACGCTGGTACCCATCTCCTGATTGGTTTCCTTTTGTCGCCTCTAATACACCCCCGGGATGATATGGGGTTGTGGATATTCTTACAGCGCCACTACAAGGTAAACAATAATATATTTTCTTTATTGTCTACAAAACTAAAAAGAACAGATCTTCATCGAATGATTAAAATTTATCAGCAACCGCAGTTTCTAGTTAGTTTCGTCGGGTCTATCAAATATTAATTCATTCCAATAATTCTACATCCAATATCAGAGTTTATTACAAAATGATTATCAAACGGATCTTAATGTACGATTCTCAGGATTGGACGCTTACGTTAAGTGATATTATAGCAGACAAGAATATCTAACGCAAATTCTTGGACCACTTTAAAACAAGAATGGAAGATGGATCGAAGAACTCCACATATTCGACGGAATTAAATCATCTAGATTAGGTAACATTGTAACCCGCATGTTTGTTGGCCCCATCACCTACGTTAGAAAGTTGTCTATACCACGAGTAAAGAATGAGGGATAATGGTACATATATGGAGAGGTGACTGCATTGGACGACCAATAAGGTTAGCCGAATGAGCCGTCCAAAGTATCAATAAAGTGGTGCGTTAGAAAAATCACCTGCACACGTTGCTTTGTCTTTCATAATGCAGATGTAAAACGTTGCGAGAATAATTTGACAGCATTTATCTTTAATCCAGATTAAAATATGAGTGTCTTCAAAACCATAAATATGCTTTAGTTTAGTTAATTTAAGAAACGGTTCAAGATAGGAAAGAATAGGAAACACGGGACAGTATGATGTACTTAGAATCGCTTAGACACACGAATTAACATTTATCCGCGAAACGTAGAAAAAGTCCGAACTCAACGCACAGGGTATACGATCAGATGTGGATATTTAGTGTGCTATGGAAGCTAATATTCTATGATTAGTTTAAGTGTTAATGTATAAAAAGATTGAGACAAAGAGAAAACGTTTCCAGATAAAATAATGTGTCTATCCATATCCGAACCGAAACCTTGGTAAGTTACGTGAATTATTTTGGGGGAACCCAGTCTTGCCTACTTTAGTGCGATTCGGTCCGTCAATATCCGCAGTTTTTTGGGGGACTTTTGTACAAAGTACTTTTAGTCCTTTGTATGCGTTATGCGATGCAGTTATAAGTTACCCATTTGAGGGACAATAAAATACTTCAAAGACTGTCCCTCGCCTGCGCAAGCTTTAAGTAGTATTAAATATACAAATACAATTCGTTATCACGATCTAAGTGGTCAAATATCCATTAAATACGTTCTTTTAACAAATTACATCGACCAATTAAATAATGATTAAATTCCAATAAAGCCACTTCTATATCGCGTTCAATTTGTTACCCAATTAAACGACTAAATGCAGAATCGCTTTTGATCGAATAAATATAAATATGAATGAATATATATAACAAAAATAATTTTGTAATTAATACCTATGCTGTATGTCTCCCATTGATCAATTAACCCGTTAGTTTTGATTTCTAGGGTTTTGACTTTACCGATAGTCCTATTAAAATAGATTAGAGCAGATCCGTAATGAAATAGATCACTTGTACAATTTACGTACCGTTACTATTTTACATTTTTTTTAAATTGAAGCAAGCTGAATATTTAATATTAAGGGTTAACATTTTTACATTGCGCTAGGTATAACCGATTAGTTAGTTTTTTTTATCGGAAATCTGTAATAGCATAGTGAATTCATGGCACTATATTTTTTTAATATTAATCTATGGATATTCTTGCTTAAAACTACTTAAAAGTAAAAGTAGTTTTAATCAATGTGTAGTATTCGCGTAAATATAAGGAATCATTATATGGATATTGTTACCAGAGAGTAAAAGTTACTTGATAAATGGCATGAATCTAACCGAAAGGTAACACTAGAACTAAAGGAAAGATGCCGATCGCGACAATACGGCGTGGAACAATTTAAAATTGCAGGGACGCGGTGTTTACCACCTAAGCAGTTAATGGTTACCGGTTTGAAATAAACTTGCCAAATATACATATATACCTACCGAGAGAATAATTACGAGTATGGTCATAGTTACGTATATACACAAGTCTCGTGTATTTATCTATGCCAGCCTCTATGAATGTTATTCCCATCCAAAGACGGATTCAATTAGCGAAGCGAATCGTAAATTGGACATCATTAGGCGACCGGAATTATATCCAGCTACTGTAAATAGACCGAGAGTATCATTCTGAATCTATGGTGATGGATACAACGAGCTCTGTAATAACCGAACTCTTGATAAATAATTGTACTGTTCCGACTCGATAAAGACCCATCATCGTCGCACTCCCGCATGATGACTACGAAGGAAGCTCTCCGTGACGTAACCCGTTTGCTGTGGCGGAGTTGCCAAATGGGTTAGGAGCGTCATTCAGCGACCGCCCCGCCCAATTGTCTCGGCACTTCGCATGCATTCGCTCCCTGGCGACTAGACGTGTCGGCAAGGTCGCTGCGCCATGCGACACGCGCCGGCACCGGTCACCGGCTTCAACATCCCGCGACGGGACTAACGTTTAGAATAAACATGAACTAACCTGTTCTTTTCCAACTCGTTATGAGTCGTCCTGGAACAGAAAAGCAGACATTGTAACTTCACAGCACTGATTCACAGACTTTTACACTTCTCACTCATCCACAACACTATCACTGTTCCGCGGGTGATCAACTCACCTGCTGCCTTGCGATTTTTTCGTCTTGGGCCGCCTTCCGCCCCGAGACTCTTCATAAACCGGCAAACTCGACGCGTATCCGTGCTCCGCTTCTGCAACAAAGAAAACTGCAATTCCGTCAAAATCAGCTGATTACCGCACGGCAAAAATAGACGGGACGGGGGCCATGTTGACGTGTGCGAGTAGTGCACTCGATTGACAATTCAAACAAAGAAAATTCAATTCACCTCTGTCCCTCCTTTCGATGTATTCAGCGGCTTGGATCAGGGCAGCAATACTCATATTTATCGTATCCCGGTTTAGCACGGGTATTCACAAACGTCACACGACTTTATTCGATTGAAAACTATAAATAAAAGTATTTTTCCGCTCCGAAGTTCACGACTACGTTTACCGATGTCAAAAACACACTAGGCGAGTTGGGACGCGCGGCCGTGGAGAGCGCTTCGTGATTTGTCGGCGGCGTTCGTGCCCGCCTCGGCCTACCAATCGGCATCAAGCAATGTCCACAATAAAATACCTGGGTCAATCACGTGAACTTTGTGTTTCCAAACAAAACATTTTTTCCATACGCTCTTTGTGGCGTGAGAAATATTGAACAATTTCTATTTTCTCGCATACGTAATGTTTGCCGGATGCACGAAAATTAGATGCGCGCTTAACGCCACGTTGCGTTTTAATTATAAACATAAGTTTGCAATTTTTAAAGCTAGCGCGCTAATTCAATGTCAACAAAACATTTTTAGTGATAAGTTATCCGTTATCGTCCGCAAACTGCTTTCTTCATAGATGCTTTTTCTTTTTCTTCATAGAATACTTTTATTTACTTATATTAAAAGAAGGTTTGCAATAAAAGACAGTATTTTACATTTGAGAAACACTTTTAATATTTAAAATTCTTAAACAAATCTTTAAAGTTTCATTTAAAATTTTCAGCATGTGGAGGCGCGCGAACATCACAGGCAACAAATGTTTTCTTGGTTCCTGAAAACAAAAAAATATTATTTTCATATAGCATTCTAACAAGAAAAAATATTTACAAAAACAGAGGGTTCAATTATAAATTTCCTGTTCTATTTGTCTTGTTTATGAAACTTCTTTTTATTTAAAATAAAGATATTAATAGTTACTTTGCAACCATCCGCTAAATAAAATAAAATGATGTGTCTTCCCTAGTTTGAAAAGCACCTTCCGCCCTCCCTCAATTGCGTGCACTAATCCCGTCACCACCAATCCCAGCAACACTACTGCCAACGCCACTACTCACACACTACTATTCTAGGAAAGGCACACCTTCGACGATAATACGACACGTGTTTCGCCTCTACACGAGGCATCTTCAGGTGATGATGACTCTACGGCGGCTGACCGCTAAGCTAGCTCTAGCTACTAGGACTAGAGTCATCATCACCTGGAGTTTCCTCGTGTAGATGCGAAACACGTGTCGTATTATCGTCGATGGTGTGTCTAGCTTAGCGGTCAGCCGCCGTAGAGTCATCATCACCTGGAGATGCCTCGTGTAGAGGCGAAACACGTGTCGTATTATCGTCGATGGTGTGTCTTTCCTAGAATAGTGGTGTTGGGAGTAGTGTTGCTGGGATTGGTGGTGACGGGATTAGTGCACGCAATTGAGGGAGGGCGGGAGGTGCTCTTCAAACTAGGGAAGACACATCATTTTATTTAATTTAGCGGATGGTTGCAAAATAACTATTAATATCCTTCTTATAGTGGATTTCCGCAAAGTAACACCTGATTCTATCAATTATTCTTTTTATTTATTATTTGCAAAATAGCAGAAAAACCTCTCTCAGGACTATATAGACATTTTGCTTTTGTGTTTAACTCTACAACGTCATCATCATCATCATGTCACATCATCACGTCTATGGTATTTTATAAGCTGTAATGGATGGGCAATTACAGCCTATAAAAGTCCATTGCTGAACATAGACCGCCCCTTAAGGTGCTACCTCGTTGGTAGGGCCGCGGAAGTGTGCGAAAGCGTTCCCGTAGCCCTGCCAATATGCGACGAAGGTGGGATACCATGGGGTTTTAGTCGGTGCGAGTCCGACATAACCCGTCCTTGCCCCCGCGAGGCGGGTATGCGTAAGCATTTCCCCATGTGTAAAAAAAAAAAGGTGGTACCTCGAAAATTTGGTGGTTTTTTATTTTTTTAAGTTTTATAGATTACAAACCAAAATTTTGGTGTATGATTTTTGACTATATGACCTTGAATTGCATAAAAGGAAAACACGATATGTAATTTTATCGATAGAAAAATATTGCTAAGTAGGCTCTAATTATTGACATTTCTCCATGACACCACAATATTCTGATGAATAAGTTCATGGAATTATTTTTAAGACATAGTAAACAATCATATCTAAGTTCTCATAAAACGTTTTTTAATCCATAACGAAGTTTTGTTAAAATAAATAAAAATGTTATTCGGCGCTGGCGCGCGTTAGTTTTTTTTTTCCGAGCGCTTGCTCGGAATAGCTATCTCATAATTTGCGTATTATGAAGTCATTGCATCACTTTCATTTTGACACTCCCTCAGTAGTCCGTTAGCTTCACCGACAAAGGAATAAGCCACACCCCCAAAACTACGATTAATTTTCAAGGTATCCTCTTAGAAGGGGGATATTTGCCATAGTTGCCACACTTGGCAGGCGGGCTAGTAAAAGCAGTTTTTCTAGGATGATGCTGTTGGTCACCTCTTTATTTCCCTCAGTCACCTCTTACGCAAGACGATATGGGTAGTAGATTTCAGAGAAAGAATTCTAAGTTTTGTTACAAACCATGGTTTTCATGAGCATATTATCCTTATTATTAAAATCTTACTATCATGATAATTTTTGGCAGCCCTCACCTAATTGAGTTTAATGTCAGAAGTCAAGTTAGTGGCATCTTTAAGATTGCAAATTGACTATTTCAGAAATGTAAAATTCACCAGTCCTTCTTTTCTTACCGTTAATATTCTAGTCTTCCTGTAATATTGACTGATCAATCTGACCATAGAACTTAAAAATCCGCATATGAGATGTGGTCTAAAATCACACATGTGGTCATTAATTTCCACACAATTTCTTAATAACGATGGCAAGCCCAATATGTAGTTAAATATGAGGCACCATTCCTCCTGAAAATAACTATGAATTAATATTAACTGGATGAAAGTTTAGGTATAATTAGTACTAATATTATATTTATAGCTTAGAATTTAGTTGATAAGATCATGAGGAAATCTGCCATGTTGCTTAAAATTAAACATGTCTAAGAAATAAAGAATCCTTCAAAAGATACACACTGAAGCAACATGGCAGACTAATCACTTCATAAGCCTCAGAAATGAAATGACGCCATGGACTCAGCAGTGGGACACATGACATGCAGTAGCTTTACTTTGTTTTCTTTTTAATCTACCCGATTAAAGTCCACAGATGGGTATGGACCTTTACCCATTTCAGGAAGGATTTACCTTCGTCGTCACAATTAGCAGGGAGATTGAGAATTGCAAAACCAGACTTTTTGTAATGCTACCCATTACTGGCCAGTATTTTTTTGGGGTTTCTTAAGTCTTATGTAAACGTAATGATTTCTTTATATATATATACGCAAATACTACACATTAAATGAGACTACTTTTATGGATTTTATCGCATTTAATTTAACTTTTTGATTCCCGACGTTTCGTGTTTTACAGCATCCATGGTCAGGGGGGGAGAGGAGGGCTGAGGTGTTTGACGTCCCAATGTCATAGTTAGCCTGGCTACCTTCAGTTTTTGAATATTAATTTTTTGTCTAATGAAGTCTTGCAGTTGTATGCTTGGGTTTAGATTTAATTTTATTATGGAATCCCAAGGAGATGGTAATACCCAACCATCTTCTCTATTGAAATTAGGATATTTTCTAATTTCAATAGCCACGTGAATAATCCTTAGTAGGAATCGGTGTTCTTTTGCTAGGATTTGTGGTCTATCAAATCTGATGTAATGGCGGAGATGATTTTGAACATGTTCACAGACTGTAGATTACCTGGAGCATCCGCATTTTACATCAACTATATGTTTTTTTACACGGGTATTAAATCTTTTTGTTTATCCTATGTAAGAGAGACCACATTCACAATCAAACATGACAGTTTTAACGCCATCTGTGGGAAGCAGTAATTTTCTAGCATTTTGCATAGGTCACCTCTTGTAACATCCATAGATGAAAATTGTAAATAATTACCTCCTGAGTTAATAATGTGAAATCAGTCTTCTCAAACTCTGGTAATGGTGGATAGGTGCCCCCATTTACTCTCTCATTGTATGTCCTTATTATTGTTTCCAATCTGGCACAGTTGTATAAAATAAATGCTGCACCTGTAATAAAACATTAAAACATTAATTTGTCTCACTCGATACAACATAGATTTAATGAAAATGTATTCATCCTTTTACATAAATCCCAAATTACACATAGTCATTACAGCCTATCAAAACCACTGCTGAATATAGGACTCCCACAAAGATAGCCTCATAAGGGGTGTAATTGGTATAGTTGTCCGCTCGGCAGGCAGGCGCTAGGTAGACACTGCTGCCTATCTTTTGAGGTTTCCCTCTGTACACGACACCATGCTCTGTAGTATTTTGTAATTAAGGCGAAATATAACCTCAAATGGCTTAGCAAGATCCTCCGTTATGCCGAAAGTATTGCAGCATTAATTTTGAAATAAATATATGGTAAAGTTGAGGATTAATGTTAAGGTTACTATGTTAGACGAAAACACGATTCCGTAAAATTTTCTCGATAGAAAAAAAATCCAAAGTTACCTCCAAACTGAACAATAAACCGCTGTTATTCATAAAATACTTTAAATAAGATCATGAAACTTTGCATACTAACTGAACTAACCATAAAGCAGTGCTTATGTTATTTACTTTTTTTAAAATATCATTATTTTCACTGTAAAAAGAAATTACTTAAACTATCGGCGCGTAAGCTTGGTTCCTGTCGCTCCGTTAGTATTGCTCCGGCTTTTGAAGGGAGAAGTTGTGTCGCTTACGATCAGAAAACACATTACGCAACAGGAAGACGTAAAATTAAAATGGGAAATAACCGTTATAAAAATAAGAAGCGACTGGGTTGGCGTTAAGAAACAGGCATATATATGATAAACATAATGAAATAAGTATCTAACGACCTATCTACTTAGAGTATTAGTGATTACAAACATGTCGGTACATAGCATACGACGCGCGGGGAAGTGGGGGCGAAATTAGAATTTGAGCTGACTTACTCTCACCTCTTAACGCAAAAATTTAGTTATATAAACCTTTATTTATCAATATAAGCTTGCAAAGAGTAAGATACTGGACACATAGACTTGTCACAAATAAAATCAATTTTGTATTTTTACAATACATTACCAGACCTTTTGTTTCACAAACATCACTATTTTCTTCCCATTATGAGCCTTTTATATTATTTTTAATTATAAGGATTTTAATGAAGGTTGAATTAATATCCTCCAACATACACTAAAGCAGAGTGATGGACATGGATTACATCTTTGGAAACCCTTTCAGAAATGGTATGAGGTTGGCACACAACAGTAGAAATGCTAATTTGTCAGCTACCACAAAATTTTCCTAATATTCCACTTTCTTCTAAGTGACGAGATGCGATTGTTTATTTTTCCTCACAAACCTATATAGCTTATAGTATATTAAATCACTACTTCAAAACATACATAACTTCTCAGGTCTTAATTTAAATGCATTTTATTGTCTTAACTATGGAATATTTTGCTGCAATTATATGTTTTATGTAAATACAGCAAGTTAGAATTTTCTGGGAAGGAAATGTCCAAAGTGCTATTGCAAGCCTAAATGCATGTTGCTAGTTGAGTTCACATGTCTTAGAAACATTTCTCTTATTTCTGAGACATGCAAATTTCCCAAGGATGCTTTCCCTTACCTACAATTAGTGGGGATCAAACTCAGGTTACTTGTATCCGGTGTACACTCCAAAAATAATAAATGATTTATTTTCTCACCACAATATTACAGAATTATTGTACATAATATTAGAATATTACACCTTAATGTTATACTGTGGGAGACTGGTGCCTAAGCTAGGCTTTACGCCTGTATTTCAGGCCACCACGTCTCCGGCCTATGGTTGTAATTACAATAATTTTATCATGTACATGTACCATATTTGTAATTTACATAGGCCTAGCTAGTATTTAATATTTATTGAAATCTGCTACTATTATTAGTCTCTGTGTGTGTTTGTGCATGCGCGCGCGTGTGTGTGTGTGTGTGTGAGAGTTTGTTTGTGTGCGTGTGAGTGTGTGTGCGTACTTTTGTTAGTTACTTAGTAACTGGGTTAGAAATTAAATTTAAGATTGGGTTAGTATTTAACTTTAGTACGGATAGTAATTAGGATTAGTGAGTAGCTTTTCAGTGTCATCATAATTTAATTCTTGAAGCCAGATCTATCTATCTATCGATCTAGAGAAAAAAACTGAAAGGAGGCCTCCGCATGTCATTGGGACTTATGTAGGCTGTAACTTTACACACATTATTACACTCTAGGGTGTGTTAAATGGGAGGGCCAAACGCCTCCTGCCGGAGGCTCTACGCGGGGATCGTGCGGTCCATGGCCCTTTACGGGGCCCCGGTGTGGGCGCGTGGTTTGGCGCGGCTTGCCGTCCACCACCTGAACGCGCCCCAAAGGGTGATAGCCGTGAAAATGGTTCGCGGCTACCGCACGATCTCCCCCGAGGCGGCGAGCCTCCTTGCCGGATTGCCGCCATGGGATCTGGAGGCGATAGTCCTCGCGCGCCTGCACGAATGGCGTGCGGAGGCACAGTGCCGTGGGGAAACCCCGCTGCCGCGGCAAGTTGTCGCGCAGCGGACAGACTTCCGGCACGATCTCATGGCGACATGGAGACAGCGACTGTCGCAACCCCGTGCTGGGCACGCCACTATAGCGGCGATAAGACCCCTCTTTGAGGAGTGGCTTGAGAGACGCCACGGCATCCTCACCTTCCGCCTGACGCAGGTCCTCACCGGACACGGTGTGTTTGGGAGGTTCCTGCACCGAATCGGGCGGGAGGAAACGCCCGGGTGCTCCCACTGCGAGGATGGACCGGAGGACACGGTGGAACACACCGTGGAGGTGTGCCCTGCTTGGGCGGAGCACCGCCGTGTCCTCGTAGCGGCGATAGGCGGCGGCGACCACTTGCGTCCGGCCCTGGTCGAAGCCATGGTCCGGAGCGAGACGGAATGGGATGCCGTCACCACCTTCTGCGAAGCAGTAATGCTAGCGAAGGAGGTGGCGGAGCGGGAGAAGGAGAGAGCAGCAGCTTTCCTCCCCGGCCGCCGCGGGAGACGCCCCGGGCGTCGGGGGCTACGTCGTGGCCCCCCGGCCACCGTAGGCGCGGGCCTGTGGACGGCGAGCAATGGGTAGCTCGTCGTCCGTCCGTCTAATGACGACAGGCCGTGTCGACGGCGCGTTTTGTTCCACGCGCGCCTCAAAGAGCTGTCAGCAGCGTGAAGGGACCCGCAAGGGCCGACGCCTGCCGGGCCGTAAGGGCACTGAAGGAACACGGATGGTTTTTAGTCAGTAAAAGTCTGACACTCCCTTACGCTCCACCCATAGCGAAAGGGGTCATTAGATGATTTTCCATCCGCAAAAAAAAAAAAAAAAGGGTGTGTTAAATAACTAAGCATTTAGAAAATTACCTCTACTTGAGCCAGAGGAAACATCAAAATTAATTTTCACAGCACAACTGGGTTTAGTCTGTAGCAGTTCGAATGTCACAGCCGATTCTCCTAAATGTGAGATAAACTCTTTCCATTTACTATCAGTTGCAACTCTTACTCCATATTTATGTTGTGCAATTAATGTCAGTTCATTCTGACGTAATCTGAAAGCAAAGACAATCTGTTGTTAATACTTACAAAATATTTAATATGTTTTTGACATTGACATTGATATTGCCTCTTCATACAAGAAAATCCTAATGTTTACAATAATAACAGATACTGTATCAGTCAATAAAGAGAAGTTTTACTTTGATAACAGAATTAAAAAATTGTAGGGCAAACAAGTTATTCAAATGGAAATATTTTTCTTGTGCATTTCAATGAAAATTATTAAGGGATAATAAAATAACTGAACTTCAAAGTGAGAAAAATTGTCAAATAAATCAAGTAAATAATGAGTTGAATTTTTGATTTAGTATGCCTTCTACTAGGAATGACAATTCTTTCCGACAACAATTGATTTTTGAATCAATTCGAATTGAAATGTGATGAATCAATTCACAAATCTTTTTTCGATTTGCTTTCTGAGTCTATATTTACAATATCATATTATATATACAATATTTTATATGTGGTAGAGCAATGCTACAGTTATATTAGTAGTATAGTTGTAGCACGAATGGATCGGCTCGAACGGGGAAGTACCATGCTCTCACAGAATACCAGCGTAAAATAGTAGCTTAATGTTGCTGTGTTTCGTATGGTCGGTGTAGAGAACTGGAGGCCTTTCTTACAGAAAATGAGGCTATCCATCTTAGTCCTCACAGGTGACAACGCATCTGCATTTTGATTTGAAATAGAGGATAGAGGTACATATCTATGGGCCTCAGCAACCACTTACCATCAGGTGGACTGTGTGCTCGTTTGTTACCCTATTCTATAAGAACAAATCAAGATAGAACAAAGTACAGATTACAAACGTAACTTATTTTTTGAAGAAATGAAAGAAACTGAGCACACAGCAGTTATGCGAGTTTTTGAATATAAAAACTGTCATTGTTTACGAGTTTGGGTACATTAAACTAAGTGTAAGTAATTTTATAGTGATTTCTTATATTTACGCGAACACTACACATTGAAATAATACTAGTTTTTACGGAATTTATCGCGTATATTTAACTTTTTAAATACCAGACGTTTCGAACGCTTTACAGGGTTTTTAGGGTTTTATCCAAAGGCCTCAACTTTGCTATTACACCCCGCAAATTACCGTACGAAGAAATTATCTGTAGTGTCGAGGACTGTTTATTTAAAAACAATATGAGGAAAGAAGATTTGGAGGTGATACGTCAAGACATTTCGTCTATGTTACGTCGATCAGTGATATACAGATAGATCAGTGCCTAAACCGAATCTTCCCAAAGACGAATTTATAGCGTTAAAGAACCTACGCAATAAACCAGAACTTACGATTCTCCGCGTAGATAAGGGAAACGCCACGGTAGTCATGGATACGTCAGATTATAATTCTAAAATACAAGAACTTTTGTCGGATGTAAGTACTTATAAAAAGGTTAAAAACGACCCAACAAATAGCACACTAAAAACAACTAGTGACCTCATAAAGAAACACTCCGAAAAATTAAATCTGGACGTAAAATGGATAATAACCACGTGCGCCAAATTACCAAAATTGTATGGGTTACCAAAAATACACAAGCCCAATGCTCCATTACGTCCCATAGTGAGCCAAATCGATTCACCAACTTACAGATTGGCTCAACACTTAGCGAAAATACTCTCACCGCTCAGGGGACATACGAGAGCACACATAAAGGATTCCTACCATTTTGTCAGCGAGATTAAAGACCTACATCTGGCAGACAATGAAACTATGGTCAGTTTTGATGTGCAGTCATTGTTTACATGCTTACCTGTTGAAGACTGCATCTCAATTGTAACTAGAAGGCTGGAAGAAAACAACATGCCCGTAGAATATGCAGTATTACTCAGACACTGCCTTACATCTGGCTACCTATTGTTGATGGGGTTCTACAAGCAAGTAGATGGTGTTGCGATGGGCTCACCTGTATCTCCCATTGTCGCCGACATATTCATGGAAGACTTTGAGGAGAAAGCCCTGCTTAGTTCTCCCATAAATCCGAGATTCTACAAGCGGTACGTAGACGACACTTTCACAATTCTACCTTTAGATAAAGTAACTGCATTTTTAGACCATCTTAACTCTATAAATTCTAAAATTCAGTTCACAATGGAGTTAGAGGCAAACAATTCCTTAGCTTTTCTAGATATGTTATTAATTCGGAATCCTGATAACACCTTGAGCCATACTGTGTATAGAAAAAAGGCCCATACAGATAGATATTTAAATGGTGATTCTCACCACCATCCTTCACAGTTAGCTACCGTGGGTAAGTCTTTGTTTCAGAGAGCACGAGGGATCTGTGACAGTAAACACCTGGCTGCAGAGCTCCACCATGTCAAGCAAGTTTTGCATGACAACAAGCTTCGAGTCCTGCGCCTACGTCACAGTGAACGAGTGAAGCCGGCCACAGTCGAGCGTGTGTACCTGCTGTACTGCCATATGTTAGAGGAGTCACTGACATGATTGGCTACATCTTGAAGCGCGCTTCCATCAAAACATACTTCAAGCCGCTGAAGAAGATTGGTCAGTTTTTACCATCAGTCAAGTGTAATGTCCCTCTGCAAGATGCAGGAGTGTACAAGCTTGATTGTGAATGTGGTCTCTCCTACATAGGACAAACTAAAAGATCAATAAAAACCCGCGTTAAAGAACATATAGCTGATGTGAAGAATTGACGCTCCGGGAAGTCTGCAGTCTGTGAACACGTACAGGATCGCCCCCGTCACTACATCAGATTTGATAGACTGCAAATCCTCGCTAAAGAACACCGATTCCTTCCAAGGATGATTCGCGAGGCTATTGAAATCAAAAAACATCCTAATTTCAATAGAGAAGATGGCTGGGTGCTACCATCTGCTTGGGATCCTATAATAAATAAAATTAAATCCCAACCCAAGCATACAACTGCAAGACTTCAAGATACCATAAGTTCATACTGCATAGATCGGAACAAATGTTAAATTTTAATCTATGGTTCCGCGGTTAACTATGACATATGGACGCTGATCATCTCAGTCCCGCCAGTGACCATGAGTGCTGTAAAGCGTTCGAAACGTCGGGTATTTAAAAAGTTAAATATATGCGATAAATTCCGTAAAAACTAGTATTATTTTAATTTTATAGTTCCTATAAAAGAAGAAAAATATTTAATATCTGTTTTCTAGGGTGAAATCTCAATTCACTGGATCGAATCAGTACTATGTATTGATTAAAAAAAACGATCTTTTCAGCACAAGGAATCGATTCTTAGATTAATTGACAGCAGATCACCATGCTTAACAACTATAAAACTCGCCAAGTAAAATTTAACCCCATGTAGCCTATTATTAAACTGTTTTTATTAACAGACCTTGTTAACAAGAATAGCTCATGTCATTGTCTCTCTTCTCCAGCTTCTATATTATCTATAGTTTTGCATTACAGTGTATAATGATCAAAATAAAAATATTAATAAAAATGAACTTCTTCAAGAGAACCATTGAATATTATACATTTTTAGTTGTATTAGGCCTATTATCAAATTATTAACAATACACATACCTAATAAAGTCTTCTCCATTCAATGCAGTTTCCTTAACATTTGTATTTGCATTTAGAACAGTACCACACAATACCACTCTCCCTTCATAGTTTTTTTGAGTTAATGACTTTGAAGTCAGGACTATATTTGATACTTGTGGTAAATGGGTAGAATTAATTGCCAGCAAATGATTTATAACATCCTTCAAACATTTAAGTCTCAGGGAGTTTATGCAGGACCCTGCACAAAGTGTATCTACAAACGCGTGTAACGTATTTTCACTTAACTTATTTGAAATCAAGTTATTATTTTGTATTGCACTTGTTAATCCAACCTTAATGCCGCTGCTTCTATCCAGAAATAGATGAATACGATCTTTTATTTCTTGTGCATCTTTAACTGGTATAACCCATTTCCGTGATGAAATGACTACATCTGTAGTCTCTTTTCCAATACAGTTTAATAAAGTAAACTCTTTTGATCCGGAATCAGTACTTTTGTTAATATATTCGTGCCATGATTTCACTGTGTTGGGAAAACTAAAATCGCCTTGTGTCTGTAGGTTTACTGAATGCTTTTTTACTAACATTCCTCTGATATCTTCATCTTTGCTTATTAAAAATTGATAAATATTTCTCGTAATTATAAAAAGAGGATCTTCCAACATAACTGAAAAGAATTACTAGTTTGTTATAGATTCACTCAAAATAATATTTACATCTACACCACGGCTGGTTATATCTTATTATTATATTTAATTCTTATTAGCAATGATAGCAGACATATAAAGAAATGTTAAACTTATAAGTGACAGCACAACATGAAATCAAAATCGCGTAAATTATGGATATGTTCCGATTCCGAAATACAACTCACAGAGTGTAATTACCGTAGACAGAGGGTGCGTTTGGCAGAAAAAAGCGCTAGCAAGCGCTTATAAGCGCTAAAATAGTTTTCGGCCAGGACACGATTGCTACTTCAGTAGCGCTGACACTTTCCGCCATTTTGCTTATTTAATTTGTTTGTTTTGAAGTAGAGTTTATAAGTTGTTTTGTGCAATATTAGTTTTAAGTAATATAATGACATGAATAAACATATACATGCTATTAAAAACTCATGATTGGTAAGTTTTTAATATGAATACTTTACAAACATATATTTAAATTAGGTTAGATTCCCCGGTTAAAACTAACATCGTGTCCTGGAGGAAAATAGCTACTTACGATTTGACAGCGCTTACCGCTTACGATCGCCATTTTGCTTACAAGCGCTTGCTAGCGCTTTTTTCTGCCAAACGCACCCAGAGAAACCTATAGACTAATGATCGGCGTGGCCTCGAGTGAGAAAGGACGATAACGAATTTTTAGGTTATACAATAATCTTTATGACTTTTAAACACATTTAGATAAAAAATTTAATTATTCTAAGAACTGAACTGAACAAGATTCACCAATCTTAAGCTCACAAAACACTTTTTTCTCTCTTAAACCAACTTGTAAACTCCTTAAATCGCTACACTGTTAAAGTTGTTTAGCAAACTGTAGCGTAAAAAAACCGGCACGGAGAAAGGGACAAACAATCACACCGCTCTATCTCATTTCTATGCAAGATGTATGCATAAATCTATCTTTTTCGTGTGCGAATGCGAAAGAAGGCGTCAATTTGTCTATAGGTTTCTCTGTCTACGATAATTGCCGACACGAGTGGTGAGCACAGATAAACTGTGGTGGGAGGTAGGTACACTGTCGGGCAAAATGGAGAAGATAACAAGGTTACAATATTAGACTTTTAAGTACGTAGGTAAAAAGTCTAGACCAAACAGATAATTCTAGTTTTTATTTCACATCGATCGGTGCACTATTACCGAAGTTAAAAGCGTGGAAATTTACATACATTTTAAAAATCTCGCCCATGCCCGCGAGTAGCGCGTGACGTCATTGATTCCATGCGGCCGCGCCGCCATACCGTTCCAGCGCACCGATCATACGTTTGTAGTGATATTTGACGGGTGAGTTGTTTGCCCTCGTGCGTTCTGGTGTTTTTAAGTATTTAATGATGGAAGAAGGGTTTCAAAAGGGTCAATCTGCCAACCTTCCAATAGTCCGTGACATGATGGTGGCAGAATATTTTCTAAGAAACAAAGATTTTGTCGCGGCTGAAATACGCATAAGAATTAGATATTATTTTTATAACATAGGTACTCATTATTACATTAATATTTCTGGGTTTCATTTGCTAATGATAAGAATAGGTATAACAAAAATACGTAAACATTCCTTACCTACCTACTCACTATCTACCTCTAACTAGTTTTGTTTTCTCTTCTTAAGTGCACCCTGACCTTTTTGTGGTTTTTATGGTTCAAAAAATGTCCTGTGGTTTATAAAGAAATTTACTACAAATATACCTTCGGTGTATAAAAAATAAAAATATGATTTTATCTAAAAATAAGATGTTTTCAATATTAATAGAAAAAGGGTCGCATTATTATTATGATCTAGAGTAGTAACAGGATCGACAACATATCTATGCTCAATTTCTTGTGAAGTTATGGAAATCGCATGTGCAACTGTTTCTGACCTAGATTAGGCATTTAGTTTTGATAGTAAACATCTTTGTGGTTTTTCTGTACACCGGTTTTTACAAGCAAACTTGTGAGGCAAAACATCTTTTTAAGTTTGAGGGGACCACCAACTGGTTTGTACTTCACGTAGTTTTCCATATCGTTTTCGACCTAGAAAAAATACAAACTTATTTAAAGTCTATAAAAAAATAAGGGACCTCGTAATTTGTATTATATCATTATTTAAAATATGTACCAACTATTTAATACATAAAAATAGGACAACACAAAAAAAAATTTAAGTGCCCCACTTCAGAATCAAACTTCTTCCATTATTTGCGGCCCGCAAAGTATGCAGGTTGAACAGCTCTGCGATGTGTTTAGTTTTTGCTCGAAATATCGTAAAAATATAAAAACGTTTGTTAACATATGTTCCATATTTTAACCTTTATGCCCCATTTACATTCACCCCTTTTGGGCAGGGAAGTGAGCAGGGCAGTGGGCAGGGCAGTATGTAAACAGGCTACTCGCGCTGACACTGCCGCTGCCACTGCCACTGCCCGACGCTCCCTCAAATGTCGGTTTTTCGTGCGGAAGTCAAAGGACGGGCAGCGCGAGCGGCAGTGAGTGTTCACATTCAGCTCCATCGCTCACTTCGCGCCAAGCGCCTGGATGAACGGACGTACGTGCCGTCTTGTTATTAAATAAGTACGATCTACCAAAATGCCTTTCGAGTGGAATAATGAAAATACAATAAAGTTTTTAGAACTGCTGGAATCAGAAAAAAACTATATGGGATTTCAACGATAAAAACCACAATTCATCATCTGCTACGAATACGAATTATCTTTTTGAGATAAAATAGTACCTATCATCATCATCATCATCACAGCCCTTCACAAGTCCACTGCTGAACATAGGCCTCCCCCAAGTAATGCCACAAAGCACGGTCCTGAGCCACCTGCATCCATCGACTTCCTGCATGTCCTACCAGGTCGTCACTCTATCTAGTGGGGGGTCGCCCTGCACTTCACCTACCGGTACGAGGCTGCCACTCGAGAACCTGTCTTCCCCATCGGTTATCGGTTCTTCGAGCTATATGGCCGGCCCATTGCCACTTCAGCTTACTAATCCGTTGGGCTATGTCGGTCACTCTGGTTTTACTGCGGATATCCTCATTTCTGAGTCTATCACGCAGAGAAACTCCGAGCATAGCCCTCTCCATAGCTCGCTGAGCGACCTTGAGCGTCCTCATACGGCTAGCAGTGAAGGTCCACGTCTCTGATCCGTAAGTCATCACTGGCAACATGCACTGGTTGTACACTTTAGTTTTCAGAGATTGAGGTATACCTGACGAGAAGATGTGTCGTAATTTCCCGAACACTGCCCAGCCGAGTTGAATCCGTCGATTGACCTCTCGGTCGAAGTTGGACTTACCTAGTCGGACTATTTGTCCCAGGTAAACTTACTCGTCAACAACTTCGAGCGTAGTGCTCCCAACAACTACCGGCATAGGTGTGACATGGACATTAAACATGATCTTTGTTTTGTCCATGTTCATCTTAAGACCTATCCGTTGGGAGGCACTATTGAGGTCATTGAGCATAGTGCTTAAGTCCTCCAGCGATTCTGCCATAAGGACTATATCGTCGGCAAATCGAAGGTGAGTGATATACTCGCCATTGATGTTAATACCGTATCCTTTCCAGTCCAGTAGCTTGAAAACGTCTTCCAAAGCAGCGGTGAAGAGTTTCGGGGATATAACGTCACCCTGTCTTACACCTCTCTGCAGTTGGATAGGTTTCGAGCTCTGGTTCTGTATTCGGATAGCCATCGTAGCCCTACTGTACAAACACTTCAGCACTTCGATATACCGACAGTCAACTTGGCACCGCTGAAGGGACTGCAGCACCGCCCAAATTTCGACGGAATCAAAGGCTTTCTCATAGTCCACATACGCCAGGCAAAGTGGCAAATTGTACTCTTCAGTCTTCTGTACAATCTGCCGTAGGGTATGTATGTGGTCTATGGTACTGAAGCCTTTTCGGAAACCGGTTTGTTCGGGAGGCTGGAAGTCATCGAGTCTGCGTGCGAGACGATTCGTAATGACTCTCGAAAACAGCACGTAGACGCGGCTCAGAAGGGAAATCGGTCTGTAGTTCTTCAAGAGAGCGTTGTCGCCTTTCTTAAAGAACAAGACCACCGCACTTCTGCTCCACGCCTCTGGAGTAGTGCCACCATGGAGGACGGAATTGAAGAGCTTCTGAAGGACTTCAAGTACCGGTGTTCCACCCGCTTTCAGAAGCTCCGCTGTAATTCCATCCTCGCCTGGGGCCCTGCCGTTTTTAAGGTGCTGGAGAGCCATTCTAATCTCGCTTAGACTGACATACGGGATATCATCGGAATAGTGTCGGATAAGACTTGCTCTTGGATCGTTACTCACACTAGCGTGTGGCTCCAACGATGATGTGTACAGCTGCCCATAGAACCTCTCAATCTCACTCAAAATCTCAGGTGTCCCGGAAACGATGCTGCCACACTCAGTCTTCAGCCTTGACAGTTGGCTCTTACGGGCAGACAGATCTCTGGCAAAGACTTTGGAGCCCTGGTTCCGCTCGATCGCTTCTTTAATACGAGCAGTATTAAAGTTGCGTAAGTCTCGCCGCATGCATTTGGAGATCTGTCTGTTCAGTTGCCTGTATGCTGTCAAATCTGTTGACGATTGCAGTCTCATCTCCCGTCTAACAGCCATGAGATTAAGAGTGTGATCGGAGAGTTTTTGTGTTCTTCTGCGGCGGGTCTTGCAGAACTTAGCTCCGACCGCATGGACAGTTTCCACGAGCTTGTCATTCATATCATCCACTGCATTGCAATCTTGTAGGCACTGAAAGCGGTTGTGTAACTCGAGCTGAAAGTTTTCGGGATTTTGGATTAGAGCACGAGGGGGGACGGAGCGTTGACTTCATTAGACGAGACCTCTCCAACTTAACGTTTAGGTTCAGTGTGCCTCTAACCATTCGGTGATCGCTGCCAGTTTTCACCCTTGCGATCACTGAGACATCACTGAACAGTTGGCGTCTGGTCGTCATAATGAAGTCAATCTCATTTTTTGTCGAACCGTCGGGGCTCGACCAGGTCCACTTCCTGTGGGGCCGCTTCTGGAAGAAAGAGTTCATCATAAAGAGTCCCTCTTTCTCCATAAAGTCGGCCAGCTGCTGGCCCCTTCGGTTCCGTTGCCCTACACCAAATTTCCCTAACTTCAGCTCACCGTTTTCTCTTGTGCCTAGTTTTGCGTTGAAGTCTCCCATCAACACCGTGTAGTGGGTTTTGGAGGAATGCATGGCTTTGGAAATATCCTCATACATTTCCTCCACCTCCTCATCGGAATATGCCGAGGTTGGTGCGTATACCTGTATGACCTTCAGCGAATACCGTTTGGTGATTCTGAGTATCAGGTACGCGACCCTCGTCGACACACTCCCAATCTTTACAACGTTGTTGACGAGAGACTTGTGGACGATAAATCCGACACCTCCTTGGGACAGATGGTCGCCCTCCCGGTGATAGAACAAGTTGCCGGATTCGAGAATCACCGTGTCCTCCCCCTCTCTTCGGACCTCGGATAATCCTATAATACTCCAGCGCAACTTGTCTATCTCTTCTTCCAGCTCCAGGATCTTCTCGTCAGTCCTCAGTGTGCGTGCGTTAAATGTTGCCAGGTCGCGTCGTCGTAGGTGGCAACCGAACCTCCACCGGAGATTCTTAGCACCCCCTGCCCCGCCGTTACCATGGTCGCCACCGTAGCCAGGAATAGCGGGGCCGCCGGGGACTGGGGGCCGTCTATTTGTGTAATTGTTCATGGGGGGGTATATTGCCATAGTTGCCACGCTTGGCGAGCGGGTTGGCAACCGCAGTTTTTTTTTGTCGTACAGTTGCTGTTATCAGGAAGATGCTGCTGCCCATCTCCTGCCTGTTTCCCTCTGTCGCCTTTTACGACACCCACGGGAAGATATGGGGTAGTGGATATTCTTAACCGCCACTACACGGCATAATAGTACCTATGTACATAATTAATTATAAATTCGTCAAATTTATTATATTAATATAAAATTTAGTTTAAGGAATTAATGAACATTGACATTTTATTTCTAAAAACGATTAGTAACTCATATTGATTATTTATTTATTAAAATCTAAAATAAGTTAAATGGTAATATTTGCATAATAGCCTGAGATTTTTAAATTACAATTTTATTGTAATTAAAATTATGAATTAATTTATACTGTAGTGTAATTATTAAAATAATAATAGCTTAACTAATCTCATATAATATTTAATATTATTTATGCAACAATAATGTAATAATTCAGTTAATAATTTATGAACAATTTACTGTATAAGAATTCAAATAGAGTGGATCTGTATAAGAATTTAATTGTACATAATATTTGAATTCAAAAAGAATGTTTGTACCTAACTTTTAAGCAATGCAATAATTTTAAAATGTAACATTGGGTTTGTGTAATTATCTGCATTTCATATCATTTTTGCGTGCCAATTATAGCAAAAAATGTCAGTTCCACGTCATTGATGATCTTATGTACCATGTTTTTAAGCAAATAAATTCTATTTATCAAATAAAATCTATCTATCTATCTATCTTCTTTTGAACTTGATATATTTATAAATTATTAACATTATTTTGTATTGCAAGAAGACACAGCGCGGACGCTGTAATTATTTCGATTTCGACGTCTGCCATAGTCGAAAGCCGAAAGCGATGTGAGGATGTGAGTGGTAGGGCAGAGTGTGAATACACACTTCCCGCGATCCTGCTACGGCAGTATTTAGAGTATTGCCGGCAGCGCGAGGAGCAGAGGCAGGGTCTGAATGTAAATGAGGCATTATATGCATTACTTATAAACATTTTAAAATTTGCTGCATACATAGGTTGCAAACATCTTAACTTACGAACTCACGACAGGTCATTGACTTATCTACATTACATAGGTAAGTACTTTACCCAAGTTTGGATGTTTATTTACACTGAAGTAGTTTTCGTTAAATATGTAGGTATTAGGTACTGTTTCTTCTTGAAATTATAATGACCATTAAGCGTGGAAAGGTTCAATGAATCGTTAGTTACTTGAATCGTTAGTTACACTGCGACTCGAGTAGGTACTTAAATGCCTAATAGAAAGCATTTACTAGCAATAACCAAGAGCTATCATGTGAAGGTTATTATTATTTGAATACTTACATCGAAATGATCCTCACAACAATATGCTAACGTGTTTGGTCCTAAAGGATGTGCTCTTCTCATAGCATTTTTTTCTGATGGTAGAGTTTCTAGGCACATTAAAAAATAACTTTTCAGGTGTTTTTGTGGCCGTATTTTTACATTGAGGCACAGCACAATATTTAATAAATGGTGTCATGCTCATGTTCTATAATGTTTCTTGTTAAAAATAGATAGCAAGTAGATCCGCGCGCGACGGGCACATTTGAGTAGGTAAATGTTTTGATTTTCTAAGTGCGCGTCGGGTCGCTCGCACGAAGATGGAAGTCGTGACGTCATCAACGATGTCGCTCTCGGCCCGCGGCTTAGACCGGAAATGTTAACTTTGCGCCTTTACATCTTGGTCAGTTTTGAAGATAGAAAAAAATTAAAAACACAGTTATTCTCGTAATTTTTTGGCATATAAAACAAAAAATGGTTATCTTCTTTTATTATTTCAATCCGTAATTTAATATTTTCGGCGACTTTTATGAAAATGTTTACTCGAACACATCAACTTTTACTTTGATACAGTAATGTTGCAGATATTCATGTCCGTTATTTTATTATGTACTATAAAGTATTTTATGTATACTTGGTGTTTAGAAATGATTATTTTATTAAGAAGAAGGAAGAGGTGATATGCCTTCCATAAAATCTGGTGTTGCGGTACGCCGTACAGTAGCTAATGAGACATTAGTCGCCTCAGCAGTCTGTTGATATACGTCTATGATGTTTTTCGCAGTACCTAATTTTTTCATGTAACTAAACACTGAATAGAAAATTTCTCGGGATTGTATATTTAACACCGAATTTTTCCTTCTCTGCATATTTAGACCAAAATCTGAACACTCAAATTATAACAACAAAAATAATTAAAAACAAGAAATAACAAAAACAATTAATAACAAGGAATACACAAACAACAATTAACAACGAGGTGACAAAAACAATTAACGAAAATAAACTTATTAAAAAAGTTATCATTAAAATTATTGCTCTGAAGTGTACGGAAGCCGAATGAAACTTTCGAAACCAATAGACGACGAGAATCGACTAATGAACCAATCACGTTGAACGTCAGCGTGGTCAACGTCGTATCGACCAATAAAAAGTGTGCTCACGACTTATGTCGGCAGTTATACCTTTGTATAAACTGAAAACACAACCCAGTGTACTGTCCAATTCATGACGTCATTTACTTTGGACAGTGTCCAATGCAAATGACGTCATGAATCGACGCTATACTGGTGATTCGTTCAAAAACATAAAGAGAGTATATGACGTCTACATTAGCGCCATATTGGAAAAGTGTTGCCGATTATTTCGTCATTTTGTGCTCCAAAAATCATTCTATCCTCCTAATGGAGATACCAGCAAATATTCTATAATTTTTTGTATTTTAATAAATAAAAACAATTTCTGGCATGCTTCTATCAGCACACACACAATTAAAAATTGTTTTATTATGGCCGGATATCCGACACAATATGACGGCGGCACGCCAGTACAATATAGTGTCAATTGA